>BSBN01001227.1:2975000-3380946 GCA_027924645.1 Cunninghamia lanceolata
TATATATTTCCTTCATCTGTGTAAATATGATATCCCATTGGCTCTTTTCTTGTTGTAGCACCTGTATTTGATTGTGTGTTTGAATTATTATCTTCTCTACCTCTACAATAGTGGTTGGGATCTAAATTTGTTGGATTTTCTTCTTTGCATCCATGATAATCTAGTCACATGTGTAAGTCTAAGGCTCACTATCTCCTGAAGCTATTTGATTTGGGCTTTGACTAGCTATCTTTGTTCCTACTATTGTTGTAACTGAGTATGCATAGTTTGTATTTGCACCCTTGTTGTCCCATCCATGTCTTACATTGCATCATATGTTTCAGCCACTTATAGTGTTTGTATCTCCATCTGGTCTATCTAATTTTTTAGTCCTTCTGTTAGTGTGGGCCATTGGAGGCAGAATTGATACAATGTGTTAATGTCATTAGCCATGTTCTATAGAGTGTTAATGTGAGTTTCTAGCTATGTGTCATCTCTGACACATTTCCTTCTCACCTCATCCATTCTAATTTTCTCAACTTCTGTTAGGACTCTGTTCCATATTGTGGCAGCCTAATTATCCATCTCTATTATTACCCCATCTAGTAGTTGTTTTAGTTGTTTCCCTAGTGATAATGTTGTATTTCTTTGCAGCTGAGAAACTTTACTCTAAATTGTACTTATGGCCTCTTCCAATTGCTCTATGCATTCCGCACATTGTTCCAATATCTCGTCTCTTGTTGTGATATGAAATATATCTCCCAATCGAAACTTTTGCAAGGGTCAGATGTTAGAGAGGTCGTATGATCTTGTGAGTGGTAGTTGAAGTAATTGTAATTTTACCATAGGTTGAATTTGGTTTTGCTGCACCAAGAAATCCTTTATATGTTGCATTGGGGATGTAGAGGTGGAAGATGTGGTAGCCTTATTTGATGATGGTGGCTTTTGTGGTGTCTCTTGTTCATCCTATCCATCATAGGTGTCACTAGAATCTATGTTTTCTTCTTCTTGTGATATCTCCCCTTCTTCCTTTAGTGCCACATAGGCTTATTTTGTTATTTTAATATTTCTTTCTCTATTTTTGTTTTTTCCTCCTCACTAAGGCTCATTAGTGTATCCAATCTCTTCTTGGCTATCAATTCTTTATCTTGCAATTGTATGAGTTTTTCTTTCTGTTCATTTTCTAGTGTTGGATTGATTTGTTCTATATCTTTCTTCCTTATTTCTTCTTCTATCTCTATTTCTTTTTCCCCCTTCTTCCTAATAGTGCCTCAGAGGCTAGTGGATCTAGAATATTTTCTATTAATATATCTAAAGTGTCATTAGACACTCTTATGTGTCTAATGATCGCTTCTTCAATTACCGCTTTGTTTTCTTCACACACCTAGGTATACATCTTTGCAGGTTGTTTCAGCATCCATTTATTATTTAGGGCACTTTTAAGGAGGTCTATATTTGTGATATCATCCTTCTTTGCTTCTTCTTCCTATGTTATTTCTATTGATGCTTGTTTACTTTGTCTTGTAATTCTTCTTTTATATGGCTACTATATTTATTCTACCTCCTATTCTATTTCTATGTCTGGCATTTAAATTATCTTTCTTGCTACTCCTTGTTTTTGTCTAGGTTTTTTCCTTTCTAAGCTTCATTATATAAATATTTTAGAAACCTCCTCAACTGATGGGTTTGTTTGTGGTACTTTTGAAGGGTTTATTAATGCTATTTGTGCTGATGTGATCTGCTTTGGTGTTTCTTATGCTCCCAAAGATCCTAAATTTAATCTTTCAAACCTCTACACCTATGGTCTAGATGTACCTACTTGTGGCTTTTCAGTCTATGGCTTTTCAATCTGTGGAATACCCCATTTCTCATGCAATTTTTCTTTATTCTTCTCCACATGTTCTTCCATGCTTTTTTTACTTTGTTTGTCTATAAATTCCTTGTATGTGCTAAACCTCTCCACATTTACATCTTTTGGTTGCTTCATCAAGGCCTTTGCATATGAATCTGCCATGCCATTACTTATTTCATATGGTAGTTTAGGGATCCATGAAACCCTAGGTTCTACTACCTCCATCAATGTATAATCCTTATCTACGAGGAAGACAATATCATTGGAATATTTACAGACCATGTCATATGATATTCGTTCCCATCTCTATATTTTTTTATGAAGGGATCTGAAGAAACCCCAATATGTGATAGTGTATGATACAGTGTCTTTAAATTGATAAACATGTGTGTTTATTTGTGCCACTTCTGTCTGGTTGGTTTTTCATGCCTCACTAGAAAATGATGGTAATGCATTCATTAATAAAATGTTAGGCAAATGATCAAAGTACCTGTAAAAGCCCTCAAACCATAACAAAAGTAAACCAAGTAAAATGAAGTAAATAATCCACTTAAATACAACATCACAATATCCAAAGTAAAAAGATGTAAATAATAAGCTCAAATACAACTTCTAAAAGATAAAAAAGGGTGTAATTAATCTGCTTAATTACAATATCACAATAAAATGATAAGTCTCATAAATAAGTTTCAATAGAGTCAATAAATCTTTATAAATAAGGATCCATAAGAATCATTAAATCCTGCAAAAGATAATCTCATCAATATAAATCAATAAAAGTCATTAATCTTACAATTCGTGTGTGTATTCCACGTAAAAGCACTATAAAATCATACACAAAGTCCTTTGACAACCATGCCATAATACATCCAATAATCATGAACAACATGAATAAATAAATCAATACGCTCATCAGTCGCAAGAACCAAGTGGTCCACCACTTGCGAGCTGAGAGATGGGAACTTGGCCCAGATGCTTTTCTACCCAACCATGAATCAATTACACTTCCCTGGATCCCTTCATGAAATGAAGGAAACCCAGCCTTGCATGAAATGTCTAGCTACCTAGAAACAACTAGCAGGAGGGAACACCTGATGCAACCCTAATGTCTAAATGTGCAATTCTAAATAATGAAAAGCAGATTGTCTCACAACAGGATGTGGCAAAGATATATATATATTTTATAAATAAGTTTTTCTAGAAAAATAAAAATCTATTTCAATGTCATCTCGATTACATCTAATCCTTTAAATAATAACCTGGTTCAATTCCCGAAAAGAGAAAAAGCCATCTTTGATAATCCACATTTGGCATCCTAGCCCAGAAAGTAACCCAATAACATTCCTAGATAAAAATCTACCTTCTTTCCCCAAGAAGTAAATAAGAAAGTAATTAAATAAAATCAATGAATAAAGATCCAAAATCACCTATGACCATTTCGAGATCCCTTTCCCATGCATCAATCATGAAACACATCTTTCAAGCAATAAAGAAGATCATCATAAATCTTTTTTTAAAAGACACATAGATTTTGTAATCTGATTATATTCTCAATTCATATTTCCATGGTATAAATAGATTGTAGAACTAATGATTTTACTTCATATCCAAATACTATTTCATAATCCAAGCAATAAAATCAAATGATGATGTTGACTACTCCACTCTCATTCAATGAGGTTTCATGCATACTTATGTCAAATATTATTTCTATCTTTCCTCAAGATTAAGTAAATAGAATAATAGAATAAAACAATTAATGTTCTTCTATAAAATATTGCAAAGCCCCAAAACACCAATCGAGGAAACACACTTTCCAAGCAATAATCCATTGATCATACAATTGTATAAAAAGGTTGTTTAAACTAGTTTCATTCCTAGTGCATATTTCATTTAAATTCTGCAACATGTAAAGTTTTCCATCTCATTCATCTCGAATATACAATTTCTCTTCAAGAACCTTTTAATCAAAACAATTATATTTATCCTTTCTATAATCACTAACATATGAAGAAAATATAATATTAAATTATAACTTGTTTCAGTCAAACACCTGCAAGGAGATAAGTATTTAATCAAAACTTAAACTATCTCAATTTTAATGTTGCTACAATGGTTTTTAAGGAGTTTGAAACTAAGCTATAGAAGCATTTCATTCAGCTACATGAGCTTTAATTCATTGAGCCCATGTCTGCTACAGTAACTATGCAGACCTAACAACAAATAAATGGAAAAAGATAGTTTCAACATCTATAAAGAATGGCTGAAAAAAAAAACTGCTATAGGATTAACTTACATGCTTCTACAGTATGTATTTATTTCATCAAGCTAATGGATAGTGAAAAATCCTCTCAAAAATTTAAAAAAAAAGTCCAATCTTATGTCTAAAATTATCCTCATGCCATGGATAAGGATAATGATTAAGAGTAGATTTATAGATAAGGAAAATTCTTCTCCAAAAGTCAGATGTTTGTTAAGGTAAAGCGGCTAATAAAAATTTGCATTTTCCAATCTAAACCAAGGGCAAGTTCTCAGCATAAAGATAGGAATGGTTTTAGTCAAAAATTGCAGAAGGAATAAGGTAAAATGCCTCTGATTTAAGTCTGAAAAACTAGCGACAGGAGCTTCTGTACTGGCGACAGGAGCTTCTATATTGGCAACGGGAGCAAAAAAAATGGCTAACAAAATCTTCTGATTTTTATTCTATTTGCTAGGCAAGTCGACCATCATTCAGCAAGGAATGATTTCAAGCCAAAGAATTGCAGAAAATAAAAAGAAAGACGCCTATTTTTAAGGTGGAAAATTGGTGACAGCAAATAGTCAAAGCAGGTCAAGCAAAAATAAGAGACCATCGCCTTAAAAAACAAGCTAAAAATCTACCATCTGATAGACAAACAAAAACATGATTTTAATGCAATAAATTTTAGGAAGAAAACCTGGAGAAAAACACTAGTAGAAAGTGTGATTTGCAGCTGCTATCACCACTCCTTCCCTTCCTCCTATCACAGCCTGCAACTCCTCTCCTTTCCTGTTGTTATCCAAACAAATATGCCTATTCTTTTGCTTAGAATCCTCCTTCAGATTAATGGTTATTGTCCTCACTTCTGCCCTCTTGTTTTTATTTAAAGACTTCAAAAATTGGCATTCAGAATTAGATTTTTATTTTCCCCAATTTGTTTTTTGATAACTAGTGTTGATTTTTAGTTTTGCATGAAGAAAAAGCATTTAAAATTAAATAAAGTAAACTAATTTTTCTCTTGTTGCTTGCATGACGACATTCCATTCACTTAATTTCTCAATTTAACAATCTAAATATAATAATGTTATTAATACGATTTATTTATTTTTGAAAATAAAATAGTCACTTAATTTAAACAAGAGTATTAACAATAATATTAAAATAATATATAAATATGCATATCTATTGCATTTAAAATACAATTGAAATTAGATACTGCTATTCGAACAATAATATTATAAGAAATAGAAAAACACTTATATATTTTATTATTTAAATAATTTAAGCACACTATTTATTTAAATATCATAAAATAAACTATTAAAATAGATCATTTCAAATACAATCGAAAGAACCTTTATAATTAAATCATGCACTTGAAAAGGACTTACTGTCACAATTAAAACACAATATTTTCTAAGTATCTAACCATTCACCACATTTATCATCCACATAATTAGTGCATAATAAATCATTCAAAATACAATATGAGCCTATGTGAGTGTGTGATTGCATCAGGGTTAACCATCCCATTAGTTCTTGCTAAGTGGCTAGAACATCTCTACCTCAACCATGTTCTCATCTTCGACGAGTACCTGCATTCATTCTCACTCAACTCAACGCCAATAGGTTAGTGTCTTAAAAACATAGCCAAAGCAAATCATTATAATCACATCGATAATATTTAACATTTAAATCAATTTTCTAGTTTATTCAAATATAACTTCACAATAATTACCTTCACACATGTGAAACTTACTCAAAGTAAAACAATCATGGTAGATGTTCATTAATCTAAAATAATAATATAGTCCATAAAAATGAGATGTGACAGTGACATAGGAAAATTGATAATGTGTGTTCTTCATTTGTTGTAGTTTTTCCAACAACTACTCTTGGAGAACTTTGCACAAATCAAAATCTTTACTATCCATGACCATTTGATAGGTTGTATGTATTACGGTGTCAGTTATTGAGTCCTTTCTATTTATGTTGTAAATTTTGTAAGCGATGCCCATGGTTGCATACCACATAGTTGGATTTGTGATTTTGGTTACATCTAGGATCATTCCATCATATGTTGCATTGGTTAATTCTATGAATTTGTTGTTTTTGATAGCCTTTTTTTATGGCATCTCCCTTGTACTCAACCCTACCACAGCCTGGATGGCTTGCTTAGTGATCCAGTAGAGTTTTCCTAGGTAGATATATTCATCATGTATCTATCTCAAAATGATCTTAATCTACCCATGCTCTATCAAAAATTCTAGGAAATCTTTCCAAACATCTAGCTTCTTCTCAATCTCCAAGTATAGGGATTATAGTGTCTTTGACCTCACTACAATAGAGATTTCTGGAGTGCTTCAAATTAAGTGTGATCGATCTCCACAAGGAGTGCTTGAATTCCTTATATCCTCTATGTAAATAACATCAATTGGAATAGTGGAAAATGCCCCATCTAGGTCTACCTCCATCACCTTATATGGAAATTTCTTGTACTTTGGGCATGGCTTCTTGGAGATATCAACCAAAGTGGGAATCAACATTTTTCTCTTTGTGAATTGCTTTAGTTCGGTTTAGTTTACGAAGATTGTTCTTCTTGCTCAAGATCACAACTTTTCTTAGTATGTAATGGTTTTTAGTGATGGTTTGGAGTCGTGTTATATAACCCTAATGGTGGGATTTACATGTAGTGCATTTTACCATTCTTGGTTTGGCATGCTTTTGTAGTTGTTGGTTTTTCATGGGTTGTTTCCTTTTAATGGTTTTCACTTTTATATGACACATATAATACATATAATACAAAATTTATTTTCTTTGGTTTATCTCATAGTTTGATGATAATGTTTTAGTCTTGCACCATTTACATATCCTGCTAGTAGTTTTCCTTCTAATGTTTTTAGTCTCACCGCACTGTCCAAACTAGAGATTTATTCATTATTGTTAGGGTTCAGGCAGATTGAAGCAATAAACACTAAAAATTATATGCAGATTAAATAACCCAAATATAACAATGAAGAACAACACAAAAAGAGATCAACACAGATATTTGATGTGGTTCACCCAAAGTGGGCTACATCCACATAAACTTAGCCATCCAATGATTTTATTATCTAGTGCAAAATAGATTACAATCTCATGAATTCCATACCCACAACATAAATCCCAGCCGCTTATATCAAGCTTTTTGGAAGCTTCTAGAATTAGGGTTTTACAATGTCATTTTTCTTTTGTTGGTTAACAAAAAAATTAACAACTGACTCTGAGTGTATAGTACTTGCATGATCAGTCACCACATACCAACAATCTCCCACTTGGAGACTGATCAGGCTCCACACCAAACAATCTCCCACTTGGAGACTGATCCTGGATGACACCGCTACACTTGCAACTCCCACTGGATTATAGCCCTGGCTAGTTTCTTATGTCCACAATTTTCAATCATGAAGGCCAATGGAAACTAATGAGGAAATAAATTTATCTCATGTAACTACCTTTGTGAACATATCTGCAGGATCCTCACTTGTGTGAATTTTCTCCAGCTTCAACTGTCCATCCTCCAAAACTGACCAGATGAAGTGGTATCTGAGCTATATGTGATTAGTTTTTGAATGCAGAGCTAAATTCTTAGCAAGATGAATGGCACTCTGGCTGTCAGTGTACAAAGGGCTATATTCTTGTTGTTGCCCCAATTCCTCCAAAAAATGTTGTAACCAAATCATCTCCTTGCTAGCTTATGTAGTAGCAACATACTCAGCTTCAGTGGTTGAAAGCACAACAACCTTTTACAGCCTTGAAATCTAACTAACTGTAGCACCTCCTACAATAAAAACATACCCTGTAGTACTCCTCCTGCTATCAATATCACCCGTCAGATCAGAGTCAACATATCCTTTTAGAACAGAATTTGTTCCTCCAAAACATAGTTTCTTTGAAGTAGTACCTCTCAAATATCAAAGAATCCATTTTACTGCATTCCAATGTTACATTCCCTGATTGCTCATATACCTGCTCACAACTCCCACTGCATGTGCAATATCTAGCCTTGTACATACCATTGCATACATCAAGTTGCCAACTGTTGATGCATATGGTATCTTAGAAATTTTTTCTTCCTCCTCTTGTGTTTTTGGACACATCTCCTTAGTCAACTTAAAATGACTAGGCAAGGGTGTACTAACTGCTTTTGCATTCTGCGTATTAAACCTTTTCAACACCTTCTCTACATAGTCACATTGGGACAAATATATTTTTCTGTTTGTCTTATCCCGTGTGATCCTCATACCAAGGATTTGTTTTGCTACACCCAAATCGTTCATAGCAAATGAATTTACTAATTCCTACTTAAGTTCATTAATATATGCATGTTAGACCCGGCAACAAGCATGCCATCAACATAAAGCAACAGGATAATATAGCTACCATTACCCAATTTCTTGAAATAAACACAATAATTAGAATGACATCTTTTGTAACCTTGTTCAGCCATAAAACTATCAAATTTCAAATACCATTGCCAAGGTGCTTGTTTTAGGCCATACAAACTCTTCTTTAACCTGCACACAAAATCCTCCTTACCCTTGACCTCATATCCCTGTGGTTGCTACATGTATATTTCCTCTTCCAAATCCCCATGGAGAAAAGTTGTTTTCACATCTAATTGTTCAAGATGCAAGTCTTCCACAGCCACAAGACTTAGAATAGTTCTAATAGAAGTCATCTTTACAATCGAAGAAAATATTTCATCAAAATCTATACCTTTTTTCTGTGCAAAACCTTTTACCACGAGTCTGGCCTTATATCATTTCTTGCCTCCATCTTCTTCCTTCAACTTGTAAACCCATTTATTTGGCAATGCTCTTTTTCCTGTAGGCAATTTGACTAAGTCCCAAGTCTGATTCTGCAAAAAGGAATCCATTTCCTCTTTCATGCCTATCTCCCACTACTTTTTGGTATCTACCTGCATTGCTTCTTCATAACCTTCAGGTTCACCAGAATTAATTAATAATATAGAATATAATGATAGAGAAAATCTTTCTGGAGGTCTAGTTATCTTTGTAGAACATCTAACACTTGCAGGAGTCTATGGGATAACTTGTTGGTAAGCATCAGGTACCACTGGCATTTTATTTTCTGGAATCTCATCCAGCACCACATATTCCTTTTTGGCATGTCTAGCTTGATCCTTATACATGACCTTCTCATTGAATATAACATATCTGCTCCTAACAGTTTTATGATTTTCATAATCCCATAACCGATAACCAAATTCATCTACTCCATATCCAATGAAGGTACATTTTTAGACTTAGCCTCAAGCTTGGTTCTATTTTCAATATCAACATGGACAAAATCTTCAAAACCAAAGGTTTTTAGAGATAAATAGTTTACCTTTTTCACTCGTCCATGCCTCCTCTAGAATTCCACCATCCAAAGGATTTGAAGGTCCCCTATTTATTAAATAAATAGTGGTATGTACAACATCTACCCAAAAGTGTAAGGGTAGTCCAACATGCAATCTCATGCTCCTTGAACGCTCCATAATGGTCCTATTCATCCTCTCAAACACACCATTTTCTTGTGGGGTTCCAGGAACCATTTTCTACCTACATATTCCATTATATGAATAGTAATTCTCAAATTATCTACTACAATACTCGCCTCCATTATTAGATCTAAGACACTTCAACTTTTTTCTTGTCTCATTCTCAACCAAATCTTTCCACTTTTAAAAGGTTTCAAATACTTTTGATTTTTGTTTTAGGAAATATACCCATGTTTTCCTAGTTGCATCATCAATAAAAGTAACATAATAGCAAAAGCCACCAAGAGACGATACCTGAGCTGGTCCCCATACATCTGAATGTACAAGCTCTAATTTCTCACTCTACTTCTCTTTCCCAACTTTGAGAAATCAGACTCTTTATGTTTTCCATAAACACAATTTTCACAGAACTCCAAGTCAATATTCTTCAGCCCTGGTAGCAACTTTATAGAGTGAAGGATCTTCATCCCTTTCTCACTCATGTGCCCAAGTCTATGGTGCAACAATTTTGTTTTTGTCCCTGAAGCAAGTGCTATAACTGTCTCAGTAGCAAGTATTTCTATAGAAGCTAAGGTAGAATAAGTATTACCAGTACACAAATACAATGTGCCTACCTTTTCACCTTTAGCTACTACTAATGCACCTTTAGTGACCTTCTAGACTTTGTCTGAAAAGGTAACTATGCAACCTTCACTACCCAGTTGTCCTAAAGAGATTAAATTCCTTCTCAAATTTGGAACATGCCTTACCTCCTATAGCAACCATTCGTTTCCATTCTGCAACTTGATTTTTATCTTTCCTTTTCCAACAATCTGACAAGATTCATCGTCACCCAAATATACCTATCCAAAATTGCCTTGAACATAATCTACAAAATATTTCCTATGGGGTGTGGCATGAAATGAAGCCCCTGAATCTATTACCCATGAATCATTAGCATTATCTAAACACAAAATCAAAGCATCCTGTAATTTATTAATTGCAATATTAGCTTCCTTACTATCATCATGTTGTTTGTCTCCTTGTTTTCCCTCTTGAGACTAGCAATCCTTCTTCAAGTGTCTCGGATTTCCATAGTGCCAGCAATCCATTCTTCCTCTGGATTTAGATCTAGCTTTCTTTGACTTCCCTTGTGACTTCCCATGATTTCTTGGGCTTTTTCCTCTTTCCTTTGTTCTTCCCATGTTCTCTACAGTCAAAGCATTACTAGATGTTGAAGTCTCACATGTGCTTTTCCATCACATTTCCTCGCTATGGATAACACCAACAACATCATCAAATTTTAAAGTATTTGAACTAGAGACAGAGTTACTTATAGCCATTACCAATCTATTCCAACTTTCTAGCAAAGAACATAAAACCAAGAGAGCCCTCACCTCTTCATCAAATTTCACTTTTATAGAAGTTAATTGACTAGTAATCATATTGAACTCATTTAAATGATCTGACACAGATCCACCTTCAATCATTTTCAGATTAAACAAATGCTTCATAAGAAATACTTTATTAGAGGCTGAGGGTTTTTCATACAATTTAGCCAAAGCTTTCATCAGTTCATCTATTGTCTTCACTTCTATTATATTGAACGCCACAGATAGTGTCAGGCACAATCGAATGGTTCCCAGTGCCTTTATGTCTAGAAGTTCCCAATCCTCATCAATCATTGCTATGGGTTTCTTGGTTTTTCCTTCCAATGGCCTCCATAAATCCATGTGATAGAGATAATCCTCCATCTGCATCTTCCATAATTGATAGTTCTACCCATTGAATTTATCTACCTTCAATTTACCCTCGTCTGCCATTGCTCCCACTTAACCGTGAGACTCCCACTCAACCATGATACCTTCCTGCAAATGATAATCAAACACAACCCGCTTTGATACCAGTTGTTAGGGTTCAAGCAAATCGAAGCAACAAACATTAACAATTATATGCAGATTAAATAATCCAAATATAACAATGAAGAACAACACAAAAAGAGATCAACACAGAGATTTAACATCATTCACCCAAAATGGGCTACATCCACAAAAACTTAGCCATCCAATGATTTAATTATCTAGTGCAAAACATATTACAATCTTGTGAATTTCATACCCGTAACATACATCCTAGCCACTCATATCAAGATTTTAGGAAGCTTCTAGAATTAGGGTTTTACAATGTCATTTTTCTTTTGTCAGTTAACAAAAAGTTAACAACTGGCTCTGGATAGGCAAAAAAGAAGAAGGAAAACATTTTACCCCAATGAGGATACGTTACGAGTGTACAGTACTTGCATGATCAGTCACCACATACGAATAATTATAGTATGGCCCTAGCCATCTTACTTCCAACTTCCCTTTCTTTTTGAACTTACTATCATATAGTAGCACTTAGTATCTTTGTTGAATGTTTTGTGACTTAAGTTTTGGTCATGCCAAGCTTTTTTCCATTTGCATTCTAAGCTTTGATTACATCCTACTAATAGCCCATTTTCATCCAATTTGTTTAGATCTTCTAACCTTTGTTTCAGTGAGTCTTCTTCATCTAACTACAAAGTAAGTGTGGTGCATAAATTTGGTACAATAAAATTCATGGGTAGAGTGGTATCTAGTCCATATACTGGTTTGAATGGAGATAATTTGGTTGTCCTTTTATAAGTTGTTCTATATTCCCATAGTACCACTAGAATTTCCACATCCCAATTTATTGTATTCCCATTACACATTTTTTTTAATGTTGTACCTATAATTTTGTTTAGGGCTTCACTTTCTCCATTATCTTGTGGATGGTATGGGCTACTTCTATTATGAGTGATCATGAAATTGCTCAAGACCTCCGTAATTACTATATTGATAAAATGTTTACCATGGTCACATGTGATACTTAAAGGGCAACCAAACCTAGTTATTATGTTTTCATATATGAACTTTACATCGGATTTTACAATACAATCTGTGGTTGGTTCTACCTCTACCCATTGTGTAAGATATTATATTCCTATGATAATGAATATGGCTTTTGTTCATTTTGCTAGTGGTTCAACAGGTTCGATGAAGTCTATTTCCCATTTCTCAAATGATACTTGGGTTAGGACTGGCCACAATGACATTTCATCCCTTGTGGTGGGTTTCCCTATCATTTGACATTTGTCGTGCATTTCTCAACATACAAACTGGCATCTTTAAATAATGTTGGCCACTATAATGTAGAGAACATGACCTTCTTTATGGTGGTTCCTTCTGGGTTATGTCCTTCAGAGATTCCTTCATGTGCTTCCTTGAGGACATCTTGTCTTTCATGTTCAAACACTACCCTTCGTATGATTTCATCTCTTCTAATTATGTGTAATTCTCCTTTAATTCATGTATAGGGTAATGACTTCCTTAAAAGAATCTATTTTTTGTTTGGTGAACTATTATCAAGAAATTATCTAGTGGATAGTAAGATTTCTACATCATTTAGGTCTTCTAGCACCATATTTACTCTAAATAGATTTGTACCAGGTAAATCTTCCTCCATATTGTCTAGTTCCTCTCCTGTTTCAATTCTTGATAGATAGTCAAAGCCTTAATTATTTTTCCCTAGTTTTACCATGGTATTGAAGTCAAATTCCTGGAATAGTAAAAGCCACCTACATATTATTCCTTGTGTAACTAGTCTATTGAGTATATATTTTAGGGGTTCATGGTCTATGTAAAATGTAAATAGAGTAGATAGTAGATAGTGTCTAAATTTATGCAGGTCATATACCATCACTAGTGCTTCTATTTCTGTAGTAGTATAATTCCTCTCTTCTTGAGAGAGTTTGTGTCTTGCAAATGCAATTGGATGATTCTTTTTTCCCATAGGTTGTGCTAATACTTCTCCAATTATTGTTCCAGAAGTATCTACATGTACATGGAATGGAGTATTCATGTCCAAAAAAAATACTATATGGGATTTTTCTATCATGTGTTTTAATATGTATCAAATGCTTGTTGGCATTATTTAGCCCACTTGATTTTTTTATTTGTTTTCTTTTTTAGAATCTCTTCAATTGGTGTTGCTATTGTGGAATAGCTTCTGATAAATTTGTGGTGTTAGCTAGTATAACATAAAAAAGTTTTCACCTCATCTATTTTTGGTGGTGGTAGATTCATAATGAGTTCCACTTTTAAGGGATCTACCATAAGTCCTTTACATATTATATGTCCCAAGAGCATACCAAATGGTACCATAATAATGCATTTCTTTAAGTTCAGTGCAATCTATAAACTCTTGTATCTCTCTAGAATCATATGGAGAACTTGGACCTGGTCCTTTAACATTCCATATATCATCCAGTCATCTAACTAGACTTCTAGGAAGTCATGGATGAAATCCTTAAATGCATTGACCATAATTCAGCTAAAGATTGTTGGTGCATTCCTTAGTCCAAAAGGCATTACTATGTACATGAAGGAACCCCACTCTATTGAAAATGGATTTTTGATTGGTCCTCCTAAATTCTGACTTGTTGGTATCCAAAAAATCCATCAGTGAAACAGTATCTCTTCTGGCAACTAATTCCAAGACTTGTTTTGTAAATGGTGTAGGAAATGGATCATGGATACAAGCTTTGTTTAATTCCTTGAAATCTATACATATTTTGGTATACCAATTTTTTTATTTTGTACCACCATGGGACTAATACACTCCACATCTTCCACTGGTTTAATAGTTCATGTTGTTAGCATTTTATCAATTTATATCTTAACCTTCTTCTTCATATTGGGGTTTAATCTGTATGTCCTCTTCTTTTTTGGTTTTGCACCTTCTTTAAGTTGTATTTTCATTATCCTTGCTCCCTATTTTATTCCTTTTAAGTTTGTGAAAGTGCACGGGAATAGATCTTCATATTCTATTAGGATCTCCACAATTTGCATAACTTCCTTCCTAGTAATCTCCTATTTTCGCTAGTTTAGGATTCCCTTCTATTGCTATATCTTATTCCCTTAATTTAAGTGGTTGATTATAATATTTGTCTTTGGATTCAGTATATGATGTAATTTCTCTCTCTCCTTGGTTAATTTATATATCTAATTGTGATTCTTCCTCATTTTCCCCTCCATTTTGTTGTGCGGTGTAGCATCTTTTCTTGGAATATTGTTCATGCCTATCCATCCATTCTATTAAATTCCATATGCCTTCATTCCTTGGTGCCACTGGTATGTGTTGTTTTATTTGTATTTCTCTTTGATCTTCCTTTTTAGTAGGAATATGATTTCCATCATCTTTTGAAGTGCATGGTGGATATCCTTGTTAGGATTAGAGAAAGAGAATGTGTATTGGAAATCCTTCTGAAGTTCTTCCCAACTTTATATTTTGCCCTCTTTTCTTGGTTAATGTACCAAGTTTGTACTACAAGTGTAAGTATCCAATAAAACATATGTATATATAATCTTGTGTCATATTCTCTCCTTGCATCCCATGTAGTAGTATAGATGTTCATATGTTGTTGGGGTGATATAGTTGAAAGGAAGCTAGGTGTGCAGAAATCGCTTCCGACACCAATCTAATGAGGGGAGGAGAGTGCAAATTCAATTTTATCCTTACTATTACATAAATGTTAAACCACTAACAGAGATATTGCAGCAAACACATAAACAAAAAAGTGAGACATAAGAAGAGAGACACAAGATATACGTGGGGAAAACCCTTATTGGGTGAAAAACCCCACACTCTAAAACCTGCAAAATGTATTATCAAATCTGAAATGGTTTACAATACACTTGCAATGAAAGATCTCATGAGTCTTCGACACTCGTATCTGGAGACAAACTGGCAACATAACAGTACCTGTCAAACCTGTCATACATCTCCTCTCAAAAGCACCTGTTTATATAACAAATATAAGGCAAATATGGCTCCACATAGGGATGGGCGTCCAACATGGCCTCATGGCCCAAAACCCATGCCTATGGACACTTGTCCAACTCTGTAGGATGTTCCTAACACTTGTCAAGTCACCCCATCCAAGGAGGTCACCTATTTCCAAAATGGGCTATGACAGATGCTCTTACGACTCTTACAACCATCATAGAATCTGTCATAGCTATCACAACTTACAGTTGTAAGAGAATATGTCATACACACATGCTATAAATAGCATATTCTCTTACAACATGTCATAGTCCACCTTGGGGCGCCCAAAGATGCTCTTTGACACATGTCTTCACCTATCATAGAATCTCCTATTTCTGACTCTTACATGTCATAACTTCATCATAGGAATCTATCATGACCATTACGGTCAATATTCCCTTACACAACATCCAAGATACTGACACATGGAAAAATATTCTGACCACTAAGTGGGACGCCTATCTCCTCAAGTAAGGACAAAAATACATGTGGTCATATGCCATGTAGGATGAGACATCACCGTGCCAACTCCCACAATATGACAACAAAGGATTTGCATCCAATTAATACAATAGGCAATTAATAAATAAATACAATGTAGAAATACAAGGAATTACCAAGGTTGAGACACCTTAATTCCCAACATTCTCCCACTTGTCAAACACCTTGTAAGAGCCAATAGAATTAACAGGATTTAACTGCTATAAGCCAAGAGGCCCATAGACTCTGAACACCATCTGAACTTCTCTATGCCCACTGGTTTCGTCAATGCATCTACAACATCCTTCAAAGTATCTACCTTCTCCAAATTTACCTTCCCATTCTCTACCATGTCTCGCATGAAGTGAAACTGAACATCAATATGCTTTGTTCTGGCATGGAAAGTTGGATTCTTCGCAAGGCAAATCGCACTCTGACTATCACAATTGATCATAATTTGTCCTACATCAACACCAATATCTAAACACAATCTCTTAAGCCAAATGGCTTCCTTACAAGAATGAGTTGCAACCATGTACTCAACTTTTGTAGTGGACAAAGCCACAAGTTGTTGCTTACTCATCCAACTAATTGCACCACCAAATATAGTGAACACATAAGCACTAGTGGATCTCCTGCTGTCAATGTCACCTGTGCAATCAGAATCCACAAATCCATGAATACAAACTGAATGTGGAGGTCCTGTAGCATTGCCATGATAGAAAATGGAATACTCAAAAGTACCCCTCAAATATCTAAACACTCACTTAACTATACCCCAATGTACCCGTCCAGGATTACCCATAAATCGACTAAGGATTCCATCGCTTGGGCAATGTCTGGTCTTGTACAGACCATAGCATACATCAAATTGCCAACAGCACTAGCATAAGGTACTCTACTCATGTCATCCACCTCACTAGGAGATTTTGGACAATCATTAATAGACAACTTTGTCCCCAAAGAAACAAGAACACATAATGGTCTACAACCTACCATGCTGAACCTGTCCAACATGATCTTCACATACTTATTCTAACTTAACCAAAGTTTTCCATTAGCTCTATCTCTTCTTATTTTCATTCCCAGAATGTACCTGGCTGACCCAAGATTTTTCATCTCAAACTGTGCTGACAACTGAGACTTCAAATCACAAATCATATTCTTACCATTCCCAATCAATAGCATATCATCAACATACAATGCAATAATGAGAATATGATCATTGTCAAATTTGTAATACACACAATGATTTGATTTCGATCTTAGATATCCAATTGACAACACAAAGGAATCAAACTTCAAGTACCACATCCTAGGAGACTGCTTCAAACCATACAAAGACTTCTTTAACTTGCAAACCAAATTTTCTTTACCTTTCTCTATGTAATTCTCTGGTTGTGACATGTAGATTTCTTCCTCCAATTCACCATGAAGGAAAGATGTCTTCACATCCATCTATTCTACCTCTAAGTCATAAGTAGCTGCAAGAGATAACAAGAATCAAATGGATGTTAGCTTTGCAACAGGAGAGAAAATTTCACCATAATCAATTCCCTCCACTTGTGAATACCCCTTCGCAACCAATCTAGCCTTGTACTTTTCAACACTGCCATCTGCACTGAATTTCTTCTTAAACACCTATTTGCAACCAACGGGTTTCCATCCATCAGGAAAAGGCACCAAGTACCATGTTTTATTCTTTTCTAAAGAAGCCATCTCATCCTCCATGGCCTCCTTCTAGGAACCTGCATCTTTCATGCCCATAGCCTCTTTCCCAGTTCTAGGCTCATCAGTGTTAGTAAGTAAAGAAAAAGCACAACTAGAATCAAGTAATGAATAACCAAACCTATCAGGTTGCTTTCTTGTTCATGTAGACCTCCTTAATGGATGAGGTTGAGGTTCTGCTTCTTCTTCTGAGTTTTCAGAGATGCTACAACTCTCCTCATCATTAGGTCTCATAGAGTCTGTCTATTCAGTCTTCTCATGGGTAGAAGGAAACTGAACCGCATCTTCTTTCTTTTTTGTCTGTTCTAGCTGTAGAATAATGGAAGAAGGTGTTAGCTCTCTGAAGATAACACTTCTGTTATACAACACTTTTTCAGCCACAAGATCCCAAAGCTTGTATCCTTTCACACCGACACCATAGCCAATAAAAATACATTTAACAGCCTTGTTTTCTAATTTAGATTGTTTCTCCCTAGGCACATGTGCATATGCCTCACAACCAAAAACATGAAGATGTCTAACTGAAGGCTTCTTACCAGACCACACCTCCATAGGTGTCTTACCAACAAGAGTTGATGTAGGAGATCTGTTTACCAGATAGCAAGCAGTGGCAATAGCTTCAGCCTAAAACTTTTGTTTGAGGCTTACTCCACTAAGCATACTCCTAGCCTTCTCCATCAATGTCCTATTCATCCTCTCTACAACTCCATTTTGCTGCGGGGTATATGGAGTTGTCTTACGCCTTTCAATCCCTTGCTCTTTACAGAACTTATCAAACTCTGCCGAACAAAACTCACCACTATTGTCAGTTCTCAAACACTTAATCTTTTTACTAGTTTCATTTTCAACAAAGGATTTAAACTCCTTAAACCGACTAAAGACTTCACTCTTGCTTCTGATAAAATAAACCCATATCCTTCTACTGTAATCATCTATAAAAGATACAAAATATACAAATTTTGAAATTGAAGGAACATTAACAGGACCAAACACATCAGAATGAATAAGATCCAATACACCAAAAGACTTGTGAGAACTAGAGTAAAACTAAACATGGTTTTGCTTTCCATAAATGCAATGTTCACAAAAGTCAAACTCAAGATTACAATCATTTAACCCCTCAACGAGGTTTTTATTTTTTAGGATACACAAACCCTTCTCACCAATGTGGCCATATCTCAAATGCCATAACATAGTCTTTTTAGCAGGAAGTTTAACTTCCAAAGCATGTGGACTACCATCATCACTAGTTACAACAGATTTCTTCACTACTCGTTTAGATGGTGGGGATGAAATGACTGCAGCTCTTTTCTTCGAGTCAGGAGAACTATTGCACTATGAAGTGCATGCCTCTAGCTGAACTAGAGTACATCTTCGAGTACCCTTCACAAGCACCATAGATCCTCTAGTCATCTTGCATCCATCCTTCAAAAAAAAAACCTGCACACTTGCATCATTCAACATACTTACAGAAAGAAGATTCCATGCAAGGCCTAGAATGTGCATAACTCTAGTGATCCCCTTCACTCATCCATCAGGGAATTGGATTGAGACTCTTTCATGATCAACAATCTTCATATTAGAGTCGTTGCCTAGGTACAGTCTTCCACCATCGAACTCTTCATACTTCGTGAACCAGTCTCAATGTGAGGTCATGTGGAATGATGCACTAGAATCAATCAACCACACATCATAAGATGCATGGGTGGCCAAGGCTGCAATGAAGGCATCACCATCATCTTGTGACTTGTCAGAATTTGAATCAGGAGCTTTCTTCTTCTTTTTCATCTCCTCTTTACATTCCTTTCAGAAATGCCTAGTTTTTCCACTGTTCCAACAGAGAACCTTGGACTTTCTAGGAGATTTGGATCTCCTACAGGATTTGGATCTTCCCTTATCACTTTTCTTGTCCTTCTTCTTCCCTTTCTCTTTGGGTCTTCCACAAACTGTAAGAACCTGTTTAACTACCTCAGAAGACTTCCTCCACATTTCTTCAAATAACAATGAGAACACCACATCTTCCATCTTGAAGGTGGTAGTAGTGCTTCCGATAGCCATGACAAGATGATCCCATGAATCTAGTAAAGAACAAAGTAGGGTCATGCATCGATCCTCCTCCATTTTCACACCCACACATTTCAACTGTGCAACAATCATGTTAAAGGCATTCATGTGATCCAAAATAAATCCTCCATCTTCCATCTTCAGAGTGAACAACTTTTTTAGGAAACGTTTGTTTACCAAGGACTTGGCCTGATAAACATCACCCAACTTCTTCCAAAGATCTTTTGTGCTCTTCTCCTCATGGACATTCAATAGGATAGAGTCATCTAAATAGAGTCTTATGAGAACCTTAGCCTTCTAATCTTTGAGGTCCCAATTAGCTTGTGACATTGTTGTAGGTTTCACACTACATACAGTTTCCCATAGGTCACGATCAACAAGCAGGTCCTCCATCTTGAGTTTCCACAACTCGAAATTAGTGCCATTGAATTTCTCAACCTCTAACCTTCCAGATGTGGTTGCCATCTCCTTTCTGCAACAAGATACAGAATACTCTGGACAACACTCCCACTTAACCTAAGATTAGCTCAAAAAACCCCTACCCAGCAGCTAGAACCAAAACTGGCCAAGCTCTGATACCAATTTAAAGGAATCTAGGTGTATGGAAATCATTTCCTACACTAATCTAATGAGGGAAGGAGAGTGCAAATTCAATTATATCATTACTATTATAGCAATGTTAAACCACTAATAGAGATATTGCAGAAAACACATAAACAAAAAAGTGAGACACAAGAAGAGAGACACAAGATATACATGGGAAAAACCCTTATCGAGTGAAAAACCCCACACTCCAAAACATGCACAATGTATTATCAAATCTAAAATAGTTTACAATACACTTGCAATGCAATCTCTTAGGAGTCTTTGGCACTCATATCTAGAGAAAAATCAATAGCATAATAGTACCTATCAAACCTGTCATACATCTCCTCTCAAAAGCACCTATTTATATAACAAATATAAGGCAAATATGGCTCCACATAGGGATGGGCATCCAACATGGCCTCATGGCCCAAAACCCATGCCTATGGACACTTGTCCAACTCTGTAGGATGCTCCTGACACTTGTCAAGTCACCCTATCCCAAGGAGGTTGCCTATTTCCAAAATGGGCTATGACAGATGCTCTTATGACTCTTACAACCATCATAGAATCTGTCATAGCAATCATAACTTACAATTGTAAGAAAATCTATCATACATAGGCTATAAATAGCATATTCTCTTACAACATGTCATAGTCCACCTTGGGGCATCCAAATATGCCTTTTTCAAAGATGCTCTTTGACACATGTCTTCACTTGTCATAGAATCTCCTATTTCTGACTCTTACATGTCATAACTTCATCATAGGAATCTATCATGACCATTACGGTCAATATTCCCTTACACAACATCCAAGATGCTAACACATGAAAAAATATTCCTACCACTAAGTGGGATGTCTATCTCCTCATGTGAGGACAAAAATACATGTGGTCATATGCCATGTAGGATGACACATCACCGTGCCAACTCCCACAATATGATAACATAGAATTTGCATCCACTTAATACAATAGGCAATTAATAAATAAATACAATGTAGAAATACAAGCAATTACCAAGGTTGAGACACCTTAATTCCCAACAATAGTACCATCATATTTGAGGATTTATTTTCATTCCCCTTCTTTTGGTAAATATCTTATTTTAATAAGGATTTTTAGGGATTGTCATCAAGGAATGGTGTCTTTGTGGGTGTTCCACCATCTTGTGGCACTAAACATTAAGGCATGTTGTAGTGCATCTAGTCTTAATTCTTCTTTATCAAATGTTTTCTCCATATCTTCCAAGTATCATATTAAGTCATCTACTCCAGAGTATCTAGGTAACTTGATATGAGATATATTCCATGTGAAATGTGATTCAAGTACTGATGTTTTTGGATGATAGTTAGAGTGTTTGGGGTAGATGAGTCTAGTGTTTTTTTTATCAATAAGGATGCTATAAGAATCATAATATTAATATTATAATAAAGTTTATACAAATTACAAAAAAGCCCTAAGAGGCCAAAAACTGAACATAATGCTAAAGAAACTCAAAAAATATAATGGAGCTATGTCAAAAAGATTGAAAAACCCTAAGAGGCCAGATCAGCAACAATGAGGATCATCAAACAAAAAATAGAAGAAGACTAAATCATGGGTTGCCAACATTAAGATCAACATCTCTAACCCTTGATATGCAATAGGGTCGTCATTTTCCATCACTAGATTATCAAATAGGAACGGAAGCATAGGTGGTTGAAAATGTGCCAAGAAAATCCAAGCATTGAAAACCTCTTCAAACCTCTCCCTCTTTAAACGGCCAAAAGTAGATTTTTTTCCATTAGTTAAAGACATATTGTTAGATAATGATGTTTTCTAGTCCTAGACTCTCTTATTTCAATTGCATTATCAACCAAGTTGACCATGTTATTATTTTCTTCTTATACTATTTCATATAATCCCTCATTTCTTAATTTTCTCACAATTTTGGTAACCAACTAATCTAGTTACTCTGCATTGAATCTCAAAGATTGTAAATTTTGTATGCAGTTCAAGAATCTCTCAAATTTTTCATCTATTATAATCTGAAGATTAGATAATTCAAGTTCAAGGTGTGGTGATTGATTTAATATTAGAAGTGGTGGATCCTCCATGCTACTACAACCCTCTTCCCATTTTTCCTGAGATGTCTCATATTCTATATACTTCTTGCTAAATTAGTGAGGATCTCTACTTCCTTATCAAGATATGAGTTTAGTTTTGTTGGAGTGTCACATAATTCTATTTCAAGTTGTTATCACTGCAACCCCTATGGCATGCTCACTTGTACTTCTTTCTTCAAAGTAATATAGATTTGTATCTTCATGTTCAGTTGTAGCCCCTCTCATGTGCTCTATCTTTTCCTTCATAATATTTTCAGTTGCAACTCTCATGATGTGCTCTAACTTCATTTCTTTAGCTTTATTCATTTTTTTGTGATATCTCTGTTGTCATTATTGTGTTTGTTTCTAAAATTTTTCCTCCATGTTCAACTCCATTGCCAATTGGATATTTTATTTAATCTCTCTTAAGTTCTTATTGTCTCCCTTCACCATGGGTGTTAAAGATGTTGAATTCCATTGATCCTTTATGCATCCCATGGTGTTCATGTTCATCCTACTTTGATTGGTCGCATCTTTTTAGGGATCTCTTCAAGATCCCCGCTTTCCATTTTCCATCCCCTAGGTGCCTAAGCCCCTCTCACGAGGTTAAGACCTAGAAGAATCCACTACAAATCATAAAAAGAATTCTGACTTGTCTATAATATGCTTTCCAATCACTTTATTTACTCTACAATTCTTATATGCTTCTCTAATCTATTCTTTACTACTTTACCAAGGTCCCAACAACAAAACCAAAATGTTGGAAAGAAAAGGGGAGTCGCAGACTAAAGTTCTAAGTCCAGAAGTCTTGCATGTTGTGTTTATACCATAGTGACTATAGTAATAGAATTATCAAATGGTTTTCAGTAGGAAATAACATCATGTGGTAGATTAACATGACATACAACTCATGATACAAAATTTAAACATTCATTTTAATCATCCAAACCATATAGCATCCTTTATATATATATAAACTTCATGTATTACAATATCAGATGTACAATATCTTCTCTACTCTTCTTTCTATTTTATTCCTCTTACATCTTACTTCTATTCCTAGGTTAGTATATACATATGACTACAATGGGGACGTGTCCCTTGCAAAGATGAATTTTCCTACTAGGCCTAGTCAACCTTATGCTTTGTATCCCTTTTGCAACCAAGTGCGGTGACTTCTGGATGTTGTACTTACTACTGCTAACAATAGAAATATACATAAATATGCTTGTTAAAGGCTTATCCATGTTGTGTGTTGAAATCCTTCCATGTGTTAGTTATTACTTGTGGAAATCACGTTGAGGATGACCATTGTATGAGTTAGTATTGGTTAAGAGTCAAACCCTATTAGGAGCTTATGTGTGTGTTCTTATATTCTTTAGCTATCGATGAAATTTAGATATAAAAAGATAATTGTAATATGTGCTAGATGATTTAGTCTTAAGATACAAGAATGTGAAATATTAATATATAATATGTTGTGAAGGATAGTATCAAGTAAATTATTGAGTTATATTAATGATGTATTCACTTCTTGTTTTCATCAACTTCATTATGTTGCTAGAGCAATTTTGAATACTTGTTAATGTACCTTGGAGGTAGGACTTCCTTGCATTTGTCTTGTAGATTAGGAAATTGCAAGATAATTTAACTAAAACTTGAAAGCATAGAAAACTTAGCTATGTTAAAGGAAAAGAAAGAAAACTAGGATAGGAAGTAGAAAATAATCACTCACCTTAATTGTTTCAATAGAATAGTATTAACGTTGGAATCAAACTAGTAAAGCCTACTGAAACAAAGATAGAGTTGGAATCATAGTGTAATAGGTAAGATTCAAACTATAGTTGTAAGTTAACTAGTATTCAAACCATGTTTTGATTGTGATTAAAATTAAGTTAGAAATTACAATATGGAGTTTGGCTTAGAAAGAATTGTATTTATTCAACTAATTTTAAGTGTGAACCTAGTAAGAGTAAGTGAAATTTGTGTGTGTCTTTCATGTGGCATAATGTGATAAAGTATGTGGAAATTTAAAAGTGTGAAGTATGTGGTACAAGGTACATCCAACATGGGGAGAAGGGTAATGTGGATGGCATGTACAATCCATGTATGTGCAACTGTTGTGATAATTATGTGTGAGTAAACAACTATGTGTTATTCTAGTTAATCATGGAGATGTTATGTTTTATGTATTGGTGTATGCCTTTAGAAGAGAAATGTGTGAGTCACCCTCCATGCTCTTAAATTTTTGTTTTGTGTTGGTGTCTCCCCTAGCATCATCCCTCCCACTAGATGAGTGCACACTAGTGTAACTAACGGTTGAGAGAGAATTACCTCCATTGGAAGGTTGTAATTCTCCATGGACATTTATCCCTGATTGACTCCCCTGCACATTAGAACCATGTTCTCTTAGTGCAAACCTACTCCTCAAGATTGTGACCCATGGGTTAAGGATTGATGCTAATGTGCCTTGAGTGTATTCTCAATTTAGGTTTCAGACACTTGGTAATCCTATTGGTGTGAGCACTAGAGACAACTATCAACTTTTAGATACTTGGTGTTGTCATGGACAACCTATATTGGAAAGTTCTACTATCAATGTGGATCCTTAGCACTACTTTTAGATACAGACATTGTTATGGTCGTGGTTATAGGAATTTGAGGTTAATTGTGAGCAATTTGGAGTGGTGTTGTTCAATATCAACACATAATGTATTATTAGAATAGTATGGATATGAGCTTGTTTGGAATGGTGAATGTATTAGCAAATTGATAGCGTGGATAGTGTGATAGGGTATATGATACTTATGTGTTTTGAGACCACCATGATATTGCATGCTATTATCTTCATGTGGTTTGAGACCAACATTCCCCTCCTCCCCTTAGGAAGCCTTAGTAAAATTCACATGGTGTACGTGATGTGCAAATTTTTGAAGGGTTGTTGGATTTTTATTTACTTATTTATTATTATTTTTCTTAATATGAAGTGAATAGTGCTAAATTTTAATTCCTTTGGTTTCTTATCTATTTGAATTTGTGTTGGTCCTTTTGCCTTAAGGACTTGTTTAATTGTACCTTTGAGTTAAATTTGGGATGTTGCATTAGTTGCTACTTTGATCTTTATTTTTTATGAATCTTTAATTATGGATTTACCTTGTGATATTACTTTATCAAATCTTTTTGGTTTGAGGATTTCTTAATGTTGGAACTATTGGTGTGTGTGGAGTAATGTGATTGCTATAAACTACCATATCTAGGAAGGTTCCTTGGTAGGTTGTATAAGGGAGCAAATGGCCTGGGGAATTCTATTGTGGGAATGGGGGCTACAAATAGAACCGGTATTAGATGGTTGTATTCCACTCCACCCTAGATCTATGTGTGATTATTGCATGTCTTCCTCTTGGAGGCTAATCCCCTTAAACAAATAAGAGAAAGGTACTAGGAAATGTATGGAGGCGTCATCATGGAGGGCCCTAGGACCATCTTTCCTTTTGATTATATGGAGATATGATACTAATGATATTTTAATTGGATATGGAATTATATGGTTTTATGACTACTCAAATATTGGCTCAATGGTTCTACACTTACATGGCTATTCAATTACTAGATATATGGCTTCATGGTTCTATGGTTACTCAAATGTATTTGGGAACTAGTCATCCTTATAAATCCTATTTTATAAGCCTTGTGATGTGGCTCATGTGGAGTCAATATTCTATGATATGTGTATTTGAAACATGTGGGTTGGGTGTGTATGGTTTTGTGAACTAAATATTAGAAAAGCAGTAACAATTGTAAAGGGAAATTAAATGCTTGCCAAGGTTATGTGGTATATGATGTCTTGATGCCTTGATGGGTTGTACAGTTCCTTATTTGATGTAAATATTTCATTGAAATTTTCATGTTAGCTAATGAAGGATTGGTTAACTTGTTGATATGTTAGATGATAAAAAAATGAATAATGTGGTCCTAATTTCATTATTGTGACTTTATAATATGTGGCCCTTATGACTAGTGTGAGCTATGTTGGAGGAATTGACACCTTATCTTACATTTGGAACATATGAAGAGATGTATGGAATATTATTTCTCTTAGATGAATGGTTGTGCACTTCATGAAGAAGGTGGCTAGCTAGGATGGTTGTCATGTGATGGCTACTTAATAATTAATTATTTTCTCACAACCCAAGTGAAGGAATCTCATTAACATCATCACCCTGATAACTTAGCACAATGGTGGGTTACCCTACCCTCAACCCATTGACAACTTCTAGGAGGAAGTCTAATCTTAAGGGAGCGGGATGTGTCACCCACCCCCTTCCTTACAAGTTCACTCACACCTAGTGGTTAAATCTTGGACCTATTATTGACCTTGGACACTCCTTGATTTATGTATTTTGTTATAAACATATGATCGCACTATTAGATTATATGGACATGGATACTTTGATTAGATTATCTTAATTATTTATGAACACATGGTGATGATTTGATTAGTAGATGGTTATGGCATATTTACATTTTTAAGTGATGGATATATGTTTACACATTTCTGTTGATTATTGTGAATTGATTATGAGTATTATCATCAGTTATGCCTTGTAATTATCTAAGTTACCTAATATTATATTTTAGTTGATAATCTATAAGGGTATTGGTGCATGTTGTATTAGGAAAATTTTTACGAAATAAATCTAAAATCATATTGATTTAGTAATGCAATTGTAATGATCAATTTATTATGAGGATGACATGAATTATGGATTTTGTATAATATATGATGATTGTAGAATCATGAGTTCAATTCACTTCAGCTATTTTATTGGATGTATTAATGCTTGTTGTCAAGTGTACAAGAAAATTCTCATCACCAATAGAAATATCAAAGATCCTCTAGGAAACCCTAATCGTTATTATCCCTAGTGATACCTAGCCCTTAGTCCATGAAGAGACTAAGGCCATATTTTGTTAAAATATGTTGTAATTCAATAGTTTTGGATGTAAATTTCTTTCTATTTTCTTATAAGGTTATTTGAGAAAGTCATGGGAGTGAGTTGTCATCTTATGTGTCAAATTTCGGATTTGAACTTGGTGGGCTTTTCAAACGGTTTTGAAATGTCATTTTCTTAACTTTTTTGAGGGAAATAAGTCTCTAGAGTAAGTACCTTGGGTTGGGTAACTTCGAGGCTATAAATTTTGGGTTTTAGGGTAAAATTAACCACTCCCAAGTCCCTTGGGAAGAAAGTGGCGTGGGTGGGCTCTAGGGACGGGGATGGTTGATTTTTCACCATCTGATCTCCCTTTTTATAGGCTCATGGATGAGGGGTGGGTTAAGTACAACCCCATCCCAATGCCTCTCACATGTGGGAGCATAACCTATGAAGATTTTTGGAGAAGAGTGTACAAGTACACTCCTTTCCCTAGGCCATACACATGTGTGAGGAATTGAGGAGTCAAATCACTCCTTTGGATTTGGGTGAAGGGCAGAGAGAGGGTGAGTTGGAGGCCATGTGTCACCTCCTCATTGAGAGAGCAGGAGTGACATGGAACCTATTATATATACCACTCTAGTAAGGTTGGAAGGAGGCTTTCTGCTTCATTTTTCTCCTTGTGTGTGTGAGAGGGAGAGTGGGAGAATAGAGTTGAAAGATAAAAACTTGGAGAGTTCTTGGAAGGAACTCAATCAAGTACAACTCAACCATCCTTGAAGAGATTATTGAGGTAGACTCCTCATTTTTCTTGTTATATATAGATTTAATTCTTGTAGGGTGATTTGTAATTGTTGGTGTGAATAGGGTATATTAAATAACTAGTTCAACATTAGCTACTATTCACACTTGTCTAGTTAAGTTTACTTAGGGCATACTTAAGGTACACTAACGATAGTTATCTCTTTGTGTCTCAAGCCATAAGATTAAGACACTGATCATAATCTTATGTTTTCCTATGTTTCACCTTGGCCTATATAACCAAGGATTTTTCATTGTAATTCATCCATGTATATTTCATATCATGTTAATGTACATATTGTGTATTTGCATCCTTTTATAGAATCGAATTCTCTTGTGCTTTCATTGAAGCTCCTAGATCTTGGGTAGCTACCTTCATAGCGAAATCTTGCATGCTATAGAACATACTATACCAACTCTTACATGGTATCAAAGCTTGTAGAATTGCTTTATGTTAGTCTTTTTGAGACATCTAGGATGAAAATCTTGGTTGATCTAGAAAAGTTGAGTATGTTCTCTTTCATCATATGATGACCCAGAGAGTTAGAACAACTTGATAAAAATACTAGATTTTGGAGGGTTTCCTCTTTATGTCTTTTTATTGTAGGTTCATTTTAGAGCATGTTGGTGCAAATCTAAGCTCACCGTTGAGTTTAGGGTGTCCAAGAAAGTTAGTTTAGCCTTTTGATTTATCTAAATTAGACATTGGAGGCTAAATCTACAAGGGTTTGAAGTTGGGAGGTGGTTACTAGATCTAGAAGATGCCCAAATTTTTTAAGTTCTTTGGGTCAAATCTGACTTTGCCATCATATCCAAAAGGCCCAAGAGCCTAAAGATTGACTATCAATTCATCATATTTAAAGAACTTTTCCTTGAACCCTCAAAAACATTCTCTCCCTACCATTGTACAAATTAGAATATTCCAAAAAATATTCCCTCGTGAGAATACTCTACGTAGGTACTCTTTCATTCTGTGAATCAAAAATATTTCTTAAAAAACATAGATTTTTAAAAATTTATAAAACTTAAAATATATATATTATTAGAGTACTACATGGGCCCTATAGAGGCACTATGTAGACCCATACTATGATGTACCAGTAGGGTACCCACCTATAGGCTCAACCCTCACAACCTTTAAGGTCTACGTGGAAGGGTCAAACTCCCCCATGGGACCCTATTGCTTGGCCCTCATGGCCTATACCCTTTGTAGCCCCCAATCTCACTTAGCTTGTTGTGCCTTTTTTGCCAACTTTATCAGATTTTTTGGTGGCTTCTCCAACCTTGGGTCTCTTCCAAGTTTAGTGCCATTTTTGGTTGATCTCCACTTTTGGTGGATCTTTTGGCACATCTCCTAAATCTAGCAATTCCAATATTCTGGCAAGCATCTATATTTATCTAGAGACAACTACATTTGGCAAACCCCTAAAGTTGGAAAAAGTTCCACCAAATTTAGCAGTGACATTGTGCTAACATCAACAGGAGTTTGAAATTTTTTGCCCACTCTCCATTAGCAGGCTTGATTTTACAGTTAAACTTTGAAGGCTCATAATTTAGGCTTGGGGACTCTTTTTTGTGAGAAATGTTTTAATTTTGGAAAAAAAGTTGCAATCTTTGTAGTGGTGCAATCAATTTTTATTTTTCTAAAAAATTTAGATTTTAGAAACTGTTGTTGAGCAATTCATTTTTTCGAAACATCCAAGGCCTTGTTTGGCCTCATACGGTAATAGTTTTTGGTGCAATTTTTTGAAAGTGTATATTTTTTTGTGTACTTTGCAATGGCATAATTAGATTGATCTCATTATATATTAAAGTTATACTTTTATCTTTGTGACCTAATTTGGCATTTGCAATGTACTAAGATCAAGACCACTTTGCTAATTTGGCTAGTGGCAATTGTAATCTCATTAAGTATAAAGTGCCAAGATCATATATTGCTAGAGGGCTCTTATGATTCAGTGCATTTGGGGAGGTGATCTTTTAACTCTACATTTTTTTGGTTGTAATCATGTCTCCTAATGTCTAGAAAGTTAAATATGATTATTGTGGGAAGAAAAGGCATATAATAGATGAATGCATGCTAAAAGAACTTGATGATCTAAAATTACTTTATGAACTTCATAAATTGAGATAAATTTGCATTGACAATGGCATCACTTTGTCATATTCTTCTAATCCAACATCTACAGATACATCTAATGTTCACACTGAGACATCTTGTGTGGACACATCATTCAAGGATGACCGGTGTAGTCAAATTAAATACATTAAGATCTCATCTCCGTCACCTATTGTTCCATCTGAATCTAGTGCTATTTCATCCATGTTTTCCAATGATTCTTTGCAACAAGTTAATATTAGTCTTCTTGATCCATCTCATTGGGATTCCTATTTATCAAACATTCATCATTGCTTATGGATCTCACATTTCTAATTTAGAGGACACTATTGAGGATATACATCTCCTCATTAATGTTAGCTCTTATGGAGTTACATCTTCTTCTTCAGACGTGATGAGGGCACATTTAGTCCCTCTTGTTCATTCTCCTCCTCTTCATTTGTCATAGTTTGGCATTGGTTTGGAGATCCTTGAGAAGAATTTGGAGGATTCTTCATCACTCTTCAGATCATGTTCTACATTCATTTCCACTAGGTTCTGGATTGTTACACTCTTCAGGTAGGCCTAGGACTCCTAATTTGATTGTGGCACCTTTTTGCATTGACATGGTGACACTTGAATAGCTTCTATAGACATCATACATCTTGATTTTTCTTCCTTCATATTCCTTCCAAGAATGGGAAGACTTCCTACATACATCTTTGGTTTTGTTTCTTCCTAAGTGGAGGAATGTTGTTCGGTGTTCCTAGATCATATTTAGCATTCATTGTTGAGCATCTACCATCAATGTAGGAGATTCTACATTGAGGGGGGATGCATGGTTTATCTTCTTCTCTCTTATTGGGGGAACGTTTTCCTCACATGGGTTTTTTCTTCTCATACTCTGGAGAACATCTTTCTTGTATTTTCTCTCTTTTGGAGAGGGTTTTTTTCCTACAAATTTTTCTCCTTTTCTCCATTTGTGAGAAATTTGTTTATAAATGGGCATCTAACATATCCTTGTAGCTAAGACCCATGCTTTCATCTTTGCATGTTTTCATATTCTCCCTAAGTTGTACTTAAGGGGGGGTGTTGGTGTGAATGAGGTATATTACCTAATTGGTTCCGTATTAGGTCATATTCACAACTGTCTAGTTAAGTTTACTTAGGGAATACTTAGGGTAAACTAAGGATCTAGTTATCTCTTTGTGTCTCAAGTCATAATATTAAGACACTTGTCATAATCTTATGTTGTCATATGTTTCACCTTGGCCTATATAACCAAGGGCTTTTCATTGTAATTCATTCATGTATATTTCATGTCATATTGCAGTACATATTATCTATTTGCATCCTTTGATAGAATAGAATTATTATTTCATGTTGGGTCTCTCTTATGCTTTCATTAAGCTCTTAGATCTTGAGTGGTTACCTCCATAGCCAAATCTTGTATGGTATAGAATATTCTATACCAATTCTTACAGTATGATTTTGAAATGAATCCTTGTGTTGAATGTGTTTATTGTTGTTTCATTTACTTTTGCATGAGTGCCTTTGAGGAATGTTTATTGCACCATGATGAGAATGTGGTGACATGATTGGAAATTTTGTGTTGGGATTATTTGACAACATTTGTGAAGAATGGATACATATGTATATGGATGAGTAGAGGTTCATTTTTCTCATTTGGACCATTGGAGAGAGTCTGCTCTTCTTCCCCACCACATGAATCTTATCATGGATTCCTTTGTGTGTGTAAATATTTGAGTAGCCTTGGGACTTATTGCATTATTTTTCTTGCATATGTGAAAGTATTTCCACCTTTTTGTTTTGTTTTTCCTTAAGGGTCTCCTAGCTTGAGGATGGGCTTGCAAGAAATCCCTATGGTTGGGAGGTGAGAAACCTTTGTTGGCTTTGTGAGAAGCCTTTTTTACAATGTATGGTGAAGTACCTACTGGGAATGTAGCTTGTCAAATGAAGTGGGTTGAATTAATCACCATGTGTGATCCCTTATGTTGTAAAATTCTTCATATGAGAGAAGGATGAAACCCACACTTGTATACATTTGTGAAGATTTTTTTGGGTACAAAAATGGGGTTTTATCATGGTGTTTATACATGCATTGTTGTTGGGAGGAAATAATTTGTGGTTTTACCTTTACAACAAATAGACAAGAACATTTTCACTCAAATATTAGCAAAGAGAAATAAATCTTCTATGAACACCTCTTTTGAAATATCATCTTAGTTTAGTTAACAAAGAAGAGTAGAATGGAAATATTATCTTGTAAAGGAAATAATGTTGTAAAGAATGTATTTAAGGTTATAAGTTTCTGAGTTCTTTCCATGTTTCATTAAAAGAATTAGTCTTAAGTTTGCATAGTTAGTAGTGAAACAAATGAATACAACTATTTCTACATACTCACCCTTATATGTATAAACACGTCTTCACTCTTAGGTGTGTATATATGTATATCTTGTTTATAGTTTATATGATGTTTAGTTGGCTCATTAAGTATTATATATATATATATATATATATATATATATATATATATATATATATATATATATATATATATATATATATATATAGAGAGAGAGAGAGAGAGACTTATTAAATGTTTAATGTGTATAATTGAAAACATATTTTTTAGAATCAACCTACAAGTGTTTAAATAAACCTATTTTATCAACTCATGTATATGAATCTGTTCTATTAAAAAGAAAGAAAAAAGAGGAGAGTTGTGGAAATAAAGCCTATATATAATATATTGTTGAATACAATGATATTTTCTTTACTTATACATGTATATATACAAATATTTACATAATTTTAAATTTGAATCTCATTCTAAAAATGGCCAAGTTATTACATTTTTTTTATAAACATTTAGTCCCTACTATTGCTTCTCTTAAGAAGAATGTATGGAATGAATTGGAAAAATTATCTCGGCCACTCCTAATTCCTTCTTTATCCTTGGGGGTGACTTGAATGTAATATTGTTTGATGAAGATAAACTTGGGGGGATTTAGAAGAGGAGTCAATCACATATTAATTTTTTTTATTTTGTTTGTAGAAACAATTTGTTTAACATCCCTCTTCAAAATGGAAAATACACTTGGACAAATAGTATACTTGGGTTCAGAAATATCTCAAAAAGGTTGGATAGATTTCTTTGGAGTGGGTATTGGGGGGCATTCTCTAAAATATGTGAATGTAGCATTGTTTCCTTTTCAAGGTTAAATCATTTCCCCATTCAACTGAACATTCTAGATTAGCAAAAATTGGATAGGTTTCCCTTTAAGTTTGAGAACATGCGGATGAGAAACTTAGAGTTTCTCCCAAATATAGAGAAATGGTGGGCAATTGATACTAAAAAAGGTACTAAAATGTTCTCTCTTTTTGCAAAGCTGAAAATAGTGAAAGAGAAAAATTTGGAATAGAGAACATTTCAAGGACATCTTTGTAAAAAAGAAGAGGTGGAAAACAAGATTGAAGAATTGAATGAAGAAGTTTTCCTACATGGTTTAGATCAAAACAGATAAATGGCATAAAAAGAATTGTTAAATAGATATGCAGAGATCTTGTCCAGAGAGGAGGTGTTCTGGAGGTAGAAGTTGAGAGAAGTCTGGCTAAAAGAAGATGATAGGAATTCTAAATTCTTCCACAACTCAACAAAGGTAAGGTAGATTCAGAATAGGATCTCCAAGATCAAAAGGGATGATGGATACATTGTTGAAGAGGAAAAAGAAATAAAAAAAGAATGCAATTGATTACTTCCAAAAGTTGCTAAATAATTTTGAGGGATCAGACTTGAGAAATCAAAAGAAGATTTTGCATTTTATCCTAAGGCTGGTCAATGATGCTGACAACTCACTCTTGTCTGGAGAATTCATAGAAGAACTAAAAGTGGTAGCAATGCAACTCCATCTAGACAAAGCCCTCGGGATAGATGGCTTCCCAACTAGCTTTTTTCATAAATGTTGGCACATTGTAGGGAAAGATGTTTTTGAGGCAGCTGAAGAATCTAGAAAGAAAGGGACACTGCTCAAGGATTTAACCAACACATACATTGCTTTCATCCCCAAAAAGGGCCCGAATCTCACCTTTAAAGATTATAGGCCCATCTCCTTATGTAATACAGTGTATAAGATCTTCTCAAAGGTAATTGCCAACAAATTGAAACTCATATTGCCAAACATTAGAGTATAAGAACAAAGAAGATTTGTTTTGGGGAAATCTAATTTACTTAGTCATCCAAAAGAATTTGCATGATAGTTAAATTAGACATAAAAAAATCATATGATCGGGTGGATTGGAGATTCCTCTTCAAAGCTTTAGAATCTTTTGGTTTCAATAACTAATGGTTTATTTGGATTTTTAGTCTTGTAGCAAATCCTAGATATTTGGTCATTATTAATGAAATCCCTCAAGGATTCTTTGGTGCATCTCATGGTCTACAAAAGGGTGACCCTATCTCCCCCTTTCTCTTCATAGTTATGGTAGGTTCACTAGGGAGGTTGATTCAAGTAGTATCCAATATATGGGATTGGAAGGGGTAGCGGTCACTAGAAATATCCCCCACTAGTCTGCATCAACAATTTTCTGATGATACAATGTTATTCAAGTGATCTAAAAGAAGAGAGGCAGAAACAATAAATAGAATCCTAGACTCATACTTAGTTGCTTCCATACAATTTATGAACCCAGTCAAATCAGAAGTCTTTTTCTTCTCAACAGAGGTCCAAAAACAAGTAGAAAATCTCAAGAATCCAGAGTTCAAAAAAGGCATCTTACCACCTGTAAGTATATGGGTTTCCCTCTTTTGGATGGAGGTTGAACCGAATTGTGGGATCCCCTAATAGATTAGTGTTCAAAGAAGATCTCCTCGTGGAAAGGGAGGTGGTTTTCATGGGTGGGTCAAATTATTATGTTGAAAGTAGTGATTTCAACTATACCTATTTTTCTTCTCTCTTGCCTAAAACTCCTAATAACGGTCAGTCATAAATTGGACCAAAAGATGAGAAATTATTTTTGGCAAGGAAACTCGAAGGGGAGGAAGTTTCCACTTATTGCCTAGGATAAGATATGTAAACCAAAATTAGAGGGGGGAGTGGGTGTAAGGAACCAATTAATTCAAAATAAATCCTTAGGGGCCAAATTATTTTGGAGTTTATATGCAAAGCCAAATCTGAAATGGGCAAGGATCCTTCAAAACAAATACTTAGATAGCCAAGATCAAACCATAAGTTTAACTATCCTCAACCCCCTAAGGGGTCGAGACTTAGGAATTTCTTGTTATTATGTAGACCTATCATAACTAATCATATTGCATGGGAAGTAAAGGATGGAAGGTCTACCCTCTTCTAGGAGGACTCGTGGAATGCATTTACAATAAGAGAAAAATGTGACTCCTTCATTAATTCAAAATAGATTCTTATCGGGCACTGGGGGGAATATGTGGCTGAATATGTGGTCCAAAAGGAGATTTCATACATCATATCCTAGGACTGGAAAAATGTAGTGGGGACAGGTATTTTGGCAAATGAAGTTGGAAAGCTAAAAGAGATTCTAAATGAAAGAAGAATTTATTTAGTCGATGGACAAGATAGTATAAGATGAAACTACTATGAAACTAGGGAATATAATGTTAAAATTGGTTTCTTGGTAGCTAAGGAAGGTGTTGAGAAGATAGATATTCCAATTCTTCTTTGTTGGAATAAGTTATGCCTCCCAAAAATTGGGGTTTTCTCATGAGCAGATTTATAAAAGAAAATCTTAATGGCGGACATATTTAAGGAATTAGGCTACCATGGCCCTTCATAGTGTCCTCACTAAAAATTAAATGAACAAACTATTGTTATATGGAGCCTAATCAGAGTTGGAGGTTAAATTTACCCCATTTTTATCGGCGTGGTTTCCCCCCCAAATTACTATGGGGTCAAGGGACAGCGCCCCTTGCAGTTTGGGGGTAGAGCCCCCAAGATGGGGTCTAGGGGCAGCACCCCTAGCGTGCTCCTTGTCGCAATACAGCGCTGGGTCGAGGGGCAGCGCCCTCGCGGGGGCTCGGGGGTAGCACCCCAAAAATCTCACATGGTTTTTTATTATTTTATTAAGGCATCGGGAGTTATTTTTCATTGGCTAACATTAAAAAACAAAACCTATTTTGTAACCGACATAAGGCTTGATAAAACTGGCTAAGGGTTAGGGTTTCTTATGATGTATTGTAGCATTTTGCAGCGGCATTGAGTTGCAAGGATTGCTATTTGTAATCAGTTTGATTTACTGGATAATAATATTGGACCCTCTGTTGGTGGACGTAGCCTGAGTTTGGGTGAACCACGTTAAAACTCGTCTCTCGTTGTTTATTATTTTTGTGTGTTTCCATTCCTTTGTTTAATCTTTATTTGCATTTAATTGATATCTTCTGTCAACTAACCCTAACAAGTAGTATCAGAGTGGGTTGTGTTTGATTATCGTCTATAGGAAGGTCTCACGATTGAGTGGGAGCAATGGCGGATGAGGGTAAATTGAAGGTAGACAAATTCAATGGGCAGAACTATTAGTTATGGAAGATGCAGATGGAGGATTATCTCTATCAGAAGGATTTATGGATGTCATTGGAAGGAATAGCCAAGAAACTGACAACAATGACTGATGAGGATTAGAATCTTCTAGATAGAAAGGCACTAGGAACCATTTGGTTGCCTGGCACCATCGGTGGCATTCAATATAATGGAAGCAAAGACAATAGATGGTTTGATGAAAGCTTTGGCTAAATTGTATGAAAAACCCTCAGCCTCAAATAAGGTATTTCTCATGAAGCGTTTGTTTAATCTGAAAATGATTGAAGGTGGATCTATGAAAGATTATTTAAATGAGTTTAATATGATTATTAGTTAGTTAACTTCTATAAAAGTAAGTTTTGATGAAGAGGTGAGGGTTCTCTTGATATTATGTTCTTTGCTAGAAAGCTGGAATAGCTTGGTAATGGCTATAAGTAACTCTGTCTCTAGTTCAAATATTTTAAAATTTGATGATGTTGTTGGTGTTATCCTTAGTGAGGAAAAGAGATGGAAAAGCTCAAGAGGGTCCACATCAGGTAGTGTTTTGAATGCAGAAAGCAGGGGCATATCAAAGGAGAGAGGAAAAGGTTCTAGAGGTCATGGGAAGTCACGAGAAAAATCAAAAGACAAGAGATCCCAATCTAGAGGATAGAAAGATTGCTGGTACTATGGGAAACTAGGTCATCAGAAGAAAGATTGCTGATCTCAAAAGAATAAACAAGGAGACAAACAAGAAGGCAATAAGGAGGCAATATGGAGGCAAATGTGGTAAGTAATAAATCTGAAGATGATGCTTTGATTCTTTCCCTAGATATTACTGATGATTCATGGGTTTTAGATTCAGGGGCCTCATTTCATGCTACACCCCATAGAAGTTATTTTCTTGATTATGTCCAAGGGGATTTTGGGCTGGTTTGTTTGGGAGATAACGAACCCTATCAGATTGTTGGAAAGGGAAGAATTAAGATTAAGTTGCAGAATGAGAATCATTGGCTACTACAAGAGGTAAGGCACATTCCAAGGCTTAATAGGAATTTAATTTCAGTAGGGAAGCTAGCTGAAGAAGGTTGCATTGTTACATTTACTGATAAAAATTGGAAGGTTTCAAAAGGTACCTTAATAGTAGCAAAAGGTGTGAAAGTAGGCACCTTATATCTTTGTACAGGTCATACTATAACAGGCTTGGGCATATGAGTGAAAAAAGTATGAAGGTACTTCATTCTAAAAAAGTTTTACCAGGTCTGAAATGTATTAATATGGATTTCTATGAAAGTTGTGTGTACGGAAAACAAAAGAGAGTCAGTTTTCTCAAGGATGGGAAGCAAAAGAAAGATGAAAAGTTGGAGCTTATGCATACAGATGTATGGGGACCGGCTCAGGTATCTTCTCTTGGTGGCTTTCGGTATTATGTTACATTCATAGATGATGCAACTCAGAAGTGTATTTCCTTAGGCAGAAATCTGATGTATTTGAAACATTTAAGAAATGGAGAAGCTTAGTTGAGAATGAGATCGGTAAAAGATTAAAATGTCTCAGATCTAATAATGGTGGTAAGTATTATAGCAAAGAATTTGATGATTATTGTTCATTTAATGGAATTTATAGGCAGAAAATAGTTCCAGGGACTCCATAGGAAAATGGAGTGGCTGAACGCATGAATAGGACAATAATGGAGCATGCAAGGACTATGATATTGCATGTTGGGCTGGCTTTAAACATGTGGGTAGAGGTTGTCAATACCACTGTATATTTAATTAATAGAGGTCCTTCAATTCCTTTGGGTTGTGGTATTCCAGAGGAAGCATGGACAGGTAAGAAGGTGAGTTATTCTTTTCTCAAAACCTTCAAATGTGAAGCATTTGCACATGTAGATTCTAAAAATAGACCCAAGATGGATGTAAAATCAAAAAAGGGTACCTTTGTTGGATATGGCATTGATAAATTTGGTTATAGGCTTTGGGATTTTGAAAATCAGAAAATTGTAAGGAGGGATGTTGTATTCAATGAGAAGGTGTTGCACAAAGATTAGTTACAGCAACATGAGAAGAAAGAAAAGGATTATGTGGTGCTAGATGATACTCCAAATAGTGATGTTTCAGTGGTTCCTCATACTCCGTAACATCAACCAGAAATAGCACAAACTCCAGTGAATGTTAGACGGTCAACAATGCTAAGTAGGCCTCCTGAAATGTTTTCTCCCTCTTTGTATTCTATTTTGTTAACAGATGTTGGTGAACCAGAAGGGTATGATGAAGCTATGCAGGTGGATACAAAGGTTCAGTGGGAGCTTGCAATGAAAGAAGAAATGGACTCCTTGTTGCAAAATCAGACTTGGGAATTATGTAAGTTACCTATAGGTAAAAAATCTTTACCAAACAAATGGGTTTATAGGCTGAAAGAGGAAGATGGAGGTAAGAAAAGATTTAAAACTAGGTTAATTGTAAAAGGATTTGCATAGAAAAAGGACATTGATTTTCATGAGATATTTTCTCCAGTTGTCAAGATGACTTCTATTCGTACTGTTTTAAGTATTGTGGCTACTAAATATTTGCATTTGGAATAGCTAGATGTGAAAATTATCTTTCTCCATGGTGATTTGGAGGAGGATATATACATGGAACAGCCCCAAGGATTTGAGGTCAAAGGTAAGGAGAAACTGGTGTGCAGATTGAAGAAGAGTTTGTATGGCCTGAAACAAGTACATCGGCAATGGTACTTGAAATTTGATAGTTTTATGGCTGAGCAAGGCTACAGCCAATGTAATTTTGACCATTGTGTTTATTTTAAGAGGTTGGATAATGACAGCTACATTATTTTATATTTATATGTTGATGACATGCTTGTAGCGAGGTCTAACATGGATCACATAAGAGAGTTAAAATAGCAGTTAGTACAGTCATTTGCTATGAAGGATTTGGGGGCAGCCAAACAAATCCTTGGTATGAAAATTTGCAAAGATAGGAAGAACAGAAAATTGACTATCTCAGGCTGATTATGTTGAAAAGGTGTTGTAGAGATTCCATATAGAGAATGCAAAAGCTGTTAGCACACCTTTGCCTAGTCATTTGAAATTGACTAAGGAGATGTGTCCTAAGACACTAGAGGAGGAAGAAAAAATGTCCAAAGTACCATATGCTTTAGCTATAGGAATTTTAATGTACGCCATGGTATGCATGAGACCAGATATTGCACATGTTGTAGGAGTCATAAGCACATATATGAGTCATCCCAAATTAGAGCATTGGAATGCAGTAAAATAGATTCTTAGATATTTGAGAGGTACATACAATAAACACTTATGTTTTGGGGGCTCTGATACTGATTTAGCAGGTTATGTAGACTCAGATTTGATAGAGGATATTGATACTAGGTGGAGTACTACAGGTTATGTCTTTATTGTAGGTGGGACAGTGGTGAGTTGGATCTCACGATTGCAAAAGGTGGTTGCTTTATCCACCATGGAGGCAGAGTATGTAGATGCAACAGAGGCAATAAAGGAGATGATATGGCTGTAATCTTTCATGGAAGAATTGGGCAAACAACAAGCTAATAGTTATTTGTTTACAGACAGTTAGAGTGTCATACATCCTGTAAAGAATTATGCCTTGCATTCAAAGACCAAACACATACAATTGAGGTTTCACTTCATTCGGTCAGTGTTGGATGATGGACAATTAAGGCTGGAATATGTTTACAAAGGCAGTGACAAGGGAGAAGCTGAGCTCCTCTTCAGCTTCGGTTGGTCTTCAAGAATGAAAACAAAATCAGAACAGCAGAGTCCAGGGTGCTTATTTCCAGTGGGAGCTACAGGGTCAGCAGTGTTATGATCAGTCTCCAAGTGGGAGATGATATGGTGTGGAGTCTGATCAGTCCCCAAGAGGGAGATTGTTGTTATATGGAGCCTAATCAGACTCGAAGGTTAAATTTACCCCACTTTTATCAGCGCGGTTTCTCCCCAAATTCCTATGGAGTTAAGGGGCAGTGCCCCTTGCGGGGGTTTGGGGGCAACACCCCCAAGACGGGGTCAAGGGACAACGCCCCTTGCAGGGTCAAGGGGAAACGCCCTAGTGGCGGCTCGGGGGTAGCACCCCCGAAACCTCACATGGTTTTTTATTATTTTATTAAGGCATCAAGAGTTATTTTTCATTGGCCGACATAAAAAAACCCTATTTTGTAACCAACATAAGTCTTGATAAAAGTAGCTAAGGGTTAGGGTTTCTTATGATGTATTGTAGCATTTTGTAGCAGTATTGAGTTGCAAGGATTGCTATTTATAATCAGTTTGATTTACTGGATAATAATATTGCACTCTCTGTTGGTGGATGTAGTCTGATTTTGGGTGAACCATGTTAAAACTCGTCTCTCGTTGTTTATTATTTCTGTGTATTTTCATTCCTCTATTTAATTGTTATTTGCATTTAATTGATATCTTCTGTCGGCTAACCCTAACAGAAACCTCAAATCATCTTTTGCTTGGGTGCCAATTTGCTCAAGAGTACTAGCAGTGGTTTATGTACAAAATTGGGATGGACAAGTGTTCTTCCAAATGATATTCTTAGTCTTTTCAAAGCCTAGACTATGTTGATGAAGAATGATATCTTTTTGAGCTTATGGATTATGTGTCCATCCATTTTGATATAGGAACTTTGGAAAGAATGCAATAGGAGGATCTTTTGGGAAAATGAGCTCTTGATTTCCACCTTTCAAAATAAGGTTAAAGTGGCTATTTTGGAAGTAGTGAATAATCAGAGTAGTGTTATAAATTCTAGCAGTTTAATTTTTTTACAACTTGGGATAATTTGGTGGTAAATAATTGGAATGGGATAAAGATTCCCCCTGTTAATGAGGTTGTGGGAGATGAGTCCCAGAAAAAAGAAAGGAAGACAAATGGATTCCACCTGTTGTAGGATGGTATAAAGTAAACTTTGATGGGGCATCTAGAGGGAATCTAAGAGCTTTCCAGCGTAGGACGTATAGTTAAAGATTGGAAGGGGGAAGTGGTGACCATGGCACCCAAGTGACTAAAAAATGGAATCATTAATGAAGCAGAGCTACAGGAAATCCTTTTGGGACTTCAGTTGTGTATTAGAATCAATCTAAGAAGGATAAATTGAAGGGGACTCATCCATAAATATAAATGCAATTAGAGAAAAGAAAATCTAATGTTGGAAATTGAGACCCCTTTTTTTTTAAGTGTTGGATACACTAGAAAAGTTGGAAGATTTCACTATTAATCATGTTTATAGAGAAGCCAATGGGGAGGCCAATGCACTAGCCAACTTAGCAGTGGATAGATCCAAGGTGTTAATAGTAGATGTGAACAAATCATTATCACACACAATGCTTCATTCTTCTGGCAGTTAGGAGGCTATGGATAATCTTGTTTCAAATCTGTTTGAGTTAATTTCCCTGGCAAGTGACATTTTGAGTGTTGGAAATAAATGATACAATCATAATGCTTTAAGTTAACATTTACAGTTGTGTGATGATTTAATATGCCTTGACTATTTCTTGGTGGCATTGCTACATCTCAGAGCAAATGGTTTTTCACTCTTTGCTTTTTTTCTTGTAGCATGGATTCTCCCATCCATTTGGTTAGCATGCAAATGAAAATGGATTTCCTTGGATTGGTGACTGAGAAACTGTTACAAAGTGTTTTTAAGACAAAGAGCAGTTTAATTCTCTTCACTGTTAAGTGGGTTTTCGGTGAGGAGTTTGTAGTTTGGGGTACAAGTACTAGGTAAATTTAGATTTGTCATCCATGTTTGTTACCATGATTTTGGACCTGGGAGAGCCCAAAGAGACAATGAAGCTTTTGGTTATGGCTTTGATCAAAAAATAGTTTTTAGGTGGTTTGAAATAGGTGTTGGAGACTACCCATTATGGAAATGGGTTCCCTCTTTGATAGACTTTCACAAACTTCATGTAGGGGGTGATGTGGTGAAATGGTACCCTTTTATAGCTATGAATTGGTCTACAAAGGGATTCCAGAGGAGTTGGAAGGCTACTAGGGGGTCAGATTTTTTAAGGTTCTATGATTGGTGGAGATGGATGGGGTGGAATGGCTCAAGAGCATCATTAGTGACAACTTAGAGGAGGTTACTGGAGACAAGGAATGGTGTTGTGTCTTTTTAATAGTTTGTTTCTCAAATACTAATAGGATTTAGGATATGTATTAACTAGGATTTTGTTATTAACCTGGGAGCATATAGACTATAAGATAGTTTTTGATTAGTTTAGCTAGAAAATAGGGCCCAGATCCCTTTAACAAAACAACCCCCCAGGCATCAGGCCATTAACGATCCAGAAACAACAGATTAATAGCTCTAGAATAGCAGACAAAAAAATAACTAATCAAAACCCACATAAGCAACAACGACAACAAAAAACAACAGAAACAAGAAACTATGGGCTATCAATCGCCCCAAACATAGAAAGGAACTTGACCATCTCCTTTTAATCTCCCAAACTGTCGATTCCCACCTGCTTGACCTTTTCATCCAGATCTTTAACCGCAGTAAAGATGGAAGCAGCCTGGTGTAGAGCTTTGGCCACAAACTCTGCCATAGCCTTCCAATTCTTCTGCATGGTTTCCATTTTCCTCTGGAGATGTTGAATATCCTCTGCATTCTTGTCACACAAGGTACAACTCCCCTTTTTCTCTTGATCCACAACAACTCTCACAATGTCTTGACCAACAATAGCCCTCACAGTGTCACCCAAACCTTCAGCACTGGACTCATTCATAGAGGTAAAATGACTAGTGCCCTCAACCTCATGGATAGATTCCATGGGGATTTCATCCCCGCCTTCCTCCATAGTCTCCTCCACAAACTCAGAATCATCAAAAACCTCCACCCCCTATGGGTTCACTAGTGGCTTACCAGCGATCTATTTGGACCGACAAATCCTCGGATTGATAGCCTCTCCACCTTCACTACTACCCATAGGATCTAGCCTAGGATCAAGCTCAACAATCTTCACAAGAACATCCATGGCAGAAACACCTTTACCTTCCTTTAATTTTTTCTTCAAGGTAGTCTTTGTTTCCTCCACCTCCACACTATCTCTTTTAGTAGTCTTCTTTTTAGTTGTCGAGGTGGTATGGTTTTGCTTCTTGTTTCTAGCAGTAGCAAGGGTCCCAGTAGGATTATCTTCCCCAACACGGGGGCCACCTTTAGAGATTTTAGGGGTCCCCATACAAACCTTCACTTTGCCTTTATCCCCGGGGGAAATTCTCAGTTGTGGGTTCTCACGATTTTTGACCTTGATAGGTTTTGGTGGGCATAGAGCAAGGTGGAATTGATACAATCTCAGAATAAGACCTTGGTGTATGGGGATAAGTAGGTGGGCAAAATTATTGGCCTTGAATTCCCTAACAGACTTAATGGAATTGTCTAAAGAAGACAACAAAAAGAAAGGAAAGCTAATCTCAATTTTATATCTGAAATGATTGAGAAGAGCAAAGTGGTAATGGTAATATACCCGAAATCTTCCCTCCAGCGTGAAAAATCTCATTAACATCTGACAGATGTGTCCCCATGGCTTTGGCAGCTTCTCCCTCTCAAACCCTCCATGGAGTTTCACAAGCTTCTCACCCTCACGAAAGAAAAGATTCATGTGCTTTGGGTCAGGGACTTTGCTTCTCCTCAAATGCTTCTTACCTTTCGTAGGTAACCCAGTGGCTTGCCCTATCACCTCTTCCAACACTTGGAAACTGATAGCACCAATTTTGACCTCTAATTTCTTGGTCTCACGTTTCAGCAAACTGTCGTGATAGATTTTCATCATGGCCTGCCATTCCTTCCAAGAAGGGCACCACTTCCCCTTCCTATATAATATGCCACATGATTGAGTCTTGCTTAAATTCCTCCACCGAGCTAGGTTTGATTTTCACAATATCTCCTCCCATTTCTTCAGACTGTAAATTACAGAAGTCACTAGATTGGGAGCGTTCAAAATAGCAATGCTTACAACTGGTAGCCTTGAAATTAGTAAGAAGCCCATTAAAATGGTAATTCCACTGTGAAGGGGTAATTATGGCAATGTAATAATTGATGTGATACGCCACATCCTTGCCACCTAGATACATCTCCTTGGGGGGCAGATTTAGCCGCTACCTCATGTGAAGATAGACAATGCCAGCCATTGGCCTTGCCCAACCATAATTCACCATAAAGATAGCAGTCCCATCTGTCCTTCGTATCCCTGCCAAAAATCCATGCGTCATCCCTTTTAAGTGGTAGAATCTAGTCTCCAAATCTCCAACAATACCAATGTCCTTGCACCTATTAGCATGCCAACCAGACTTTCCCATAAACCTCCAAATAGTACGATCGGTGGTGTCAGTCCCGAGATCCACATGGACCTCTCTCCTCTAGCATCTCTTATTAGTTAAGGGTTATCTACTAGGACATGGCCTAGACACATCACTACTAATTGTTTCGTCATCCTCCCCGTCCTACCCATCTACCATGTAGGCAATCATACCACTCCATCTAGGCTTGGTCAATCTTTTTGGACCACCAATGATCTAAGACCTTTTCTATCCTGCCAAGAACTATTTGAAAATTTGAAATGTTGATCTTGCCTTCCATGAAGTTGATGCAGAGTACGCAACAAAGTAGTGAAAACAGATCAAAATATAGAACTATTGTTGTGGTTGAACCCTTTGAACTCTTTGAACCTTTCGAACCTCCAAGTTCGTTGAACCATTGAACTATTTTCAGTTTGTTGAACTGGCGCACCCATGAACTCTCAAACCGTTGAACCAATTGTATTTTGTTGAACCTTTGAACCAAAGCAACCGTTGAACCTTTTCACCGGTGAACCAATTGAACCTGTTGAACCTCCAACTTAAGGTTCAACGGTTCAATGCTTTCTTTTCCTTTGGCGACACTAGGTTTTTCTATCGGCCAATAGGCCGATACACTCAGTAAAACTTATTGATCTTCTTCTCATCTGCGAAACTCACTCAACACCATGTCAAACACAGACTTCTTCAGCAACACTTCTTTCTTTCCATCGGCAACATATAGACTTCCATCGCTCAGATCTCCTATCGTCCGCATAACTTTCTGCTCATCTTCCGATCATGATACTCACACCAAAATGTATAACAAAGACTCCACCATCGGCCAGACTTCTTTCTTTGGCCAGACTTTAATCTTCTCCTCCGATAATGATCCTTACGCTGATGTACCTTCATTTCCTACATACATTGCTAATATGCAATTGACGGATACACACCAAATGATTTCACATACAAATGTGATATATACAAACTGTTCCGACATACAAATGCAGTATGCACATTTGGTGACAAACCACAAATCTTGAGCTGATAACATTCCCAGCAACCGTTTGTAACCGAACAACACACAGAACTTCAAAACTCAACAAAATAGAAATAAATCTAACAACACGGAGGTCATTCCACTGGTTTCGAAGAAATCATAACCAATGGAATGACTCCAAACTACATTCCTGTAACTAGACCAAAAACAAAATTTCTTTGATTTCTCAAAAATTATACATACAATCTGTTCTTCCTCTCTACTCTCTGTCTATATTTTTCTATGAATACAGACTCAGCTATTTAATGACTCACATCTTGGTAGTTACACATGGTGGAAACAAACCACCACTGCCGAACAGTTACATTTCTGGTTCAGTTACAATTCTTTAATGACACGTATACAGTCTCCCAATATGGCTCGAAGGCCTTACAATATAACATTTGCATAGAATCTTCCAGATTCCCAGTGTTTTGAAGTGCTCCTGCACCATACAACCAACCAACAAAATTTCCAAGTCCCTTGGAAATGTACCTGCAAAACAAAAAAACCTTTTTCTGCATCTCTTCTGGCTTTATCTTCAGTCTCCTCAGCTTCAAGCTTCCAATCTTCAGATCAATAGAATGGTGACCAACCAACCAACAAAATCAAACTACCATCTTTTCAGAGCATCCTCAGGCTCCTTCTACTCCCATCAGTGGAGTACTCTTCAGGCTGCAACATCCAGTGCTTCTTCAGTCAGGTATCCATCTCTCTACTGCTTCACAACACCAACTTACCAAACCATTCATCTTACCCAATAGTAGATCATGGTGATGCACCTACCACTCTCTCCTCAATGGCCTCTCTCTGCATCCTTTTCTAGCCTAATCTCTATTGGAGAATGGTCATGATAGACCTCATCTTGTCTACCCACACACAGAACCTCAAAAACCTCCTTCTGCAGCTAGATGGAATAAGCACGTGCAACCAAACAACTTAGCAACACAAAATAATGGTCACCAACACAACTCTTCAGCTTTCCTTCAGTTCTTCACCTGCCTTCTCAGTGACAGGAAACAAATACACACCACCCAAATCTTTCACTAGACCTTTCGCTAGCTCTAATACCAATTTGATGCAGAGTATGCAACAAAGCGGTGAAAATAGATCAAAATACGAAACTATTGCTGTGGTTGAACCCTTTGAACTCCTTGAACCTTTCGAACCTCCAAGTTCATTGAACCATTTTCACTTTGTTGAACCGGCGTACCCATGAACTCTCAAACCCTTGAACCAATTGTATTTCGTTGAACCTTTGAACCAAAGGAACCGTTGAACCTTTTCACTGGTGAACCAATTGAACCCGTTGAACCTCCAACTTAAGGTTCAACGGTTCAATGCTTTCTTTTCCTTCGGTGACACTAGGTTTTTCTATCGGCCAATAGACCAATACACTCAGTAAAACTTATTGATCTTCTTCTCGTCTATGAAACTCACTCAACACCATGTCGAACACAGACTTCTTTAGCAACACTTCTTTCTTTCCATTGGCAACATATAGACTTCCATTGCTCAGATCTCCTATCATCGGCATTACTTTATGCTCATCTTCCGATCATGATACTCACACCAAAATGTATAACAAAGACTCCACCTTCGACCAAACTTGTTTCTTTGGCCAGACTTTAATCTTCTCCTCTGATAATGATCCTTACGCTGATGTACCTTCGCTTCCTACATACATTGCTAATATGCAATTGACAGATACACACCAAATGATTTCACATACAAATGTGATATATACAAACTGTTCTGACATACAAATGCAGTATGCACATTTGGTGACAAACTACAAATCTTAAGCTGATAACATTCCCAGCAACCGTTTGTAACCGAACAACACACAGAACTTCAAAACTCAACAAAACATAAATAAATCTAACAACACGGAGGTCATTCCACTGATTTCAAAGAAATCTTAACCAGTGGAATGACTCCAAACTACATTCTTGTAACTAGACCAAAAACAAAATTTCTTTGATTCCTCAGAAATTATACATATAATCTGTTCTTCCTCTCTACTCTCTCTATCTATCTTTTTCTATGAATATAGACTCAGCTATTTAACGACTCACATCTTGGCAGTTACACACGGTGGAAATGAACCACCACTGCCAAATAGTTACATTTCTTGTTCGGTTACAATTCTTTAATGACAACTTAATGACACATATACAGTCTCCCAATATGGCTCAAAGGCCTTACAATATAACATTTGCATAGAATCTTCCAGATTCCTAGTGTTTTGAAGTGCTCCTGCACCAGAAGTCATAACCACTATTCAAAAGATTGGAAGAGGGAACTTTAGCCCCTCTCTTTTCCTAGCAACACCAAAGGGTAACCAAAAACACAAGCCACTTATGCTTCATGGCTATTACCATCCTACACAATTAAATTGTAGATCTTTTGACGCAAGATGGACATGTTCCTACAGCACCACCACCCCTCTTTGCCGCTACCTGCATTAGCCAAGGCATCAACCACATCATTTCCTTCTTTGTAAATATGGGTAAATTTATACTTCTCCAATCCATTAAGAAGTATCTTGATGTCACCCATAATATCCTCCAAATTCCACCCAATCTAAGACAAACCCAGGGTAGCATTGACAATTAACTAAGAATCACCTTCGACATGCAATCTTTTGATATTTATGGAGATAGTAAGCTTAATTCCCGAGAGCATAGCCATAGCTTCAGCTTCATTATTTCTCTTAATACCATTGCCCCCTGAGAAGGCAACAACACAAACCCCTGTGTCTATTCTTATAATGCCTCCACCACTTGCAACACCTGGGTTTCCCTTGGCCGCACCATCAAAGTTGAGCTTAAACCACCCTTGTTGTGGTAAAGCCCATTTGGTTTTCTCTCTAGCTAACCTTCTGGAATTGTCCACCTAGCAAGAGTTAGGGTCAATGTTCCAATTTTTTATCATACTCTGTTCTTCTCTCCCTGGGGGTATATCTGCAGCTTTAAACTTGCAAGAGTTAATGTTTGCTGCCAGCACTTTGGAAAAACACTGAAAAACTTCCAAAGGAGTTCTATTATTTTCTCTAAAGATTCTGTTATTTCATTCCTTCCACAGACTCCAGACTAGGTGAGGGGAACTTTGAGTCCAGAGTTCTTTAGGGATCGGTCACACCAGGCTAAAAGGGAGCTTCCATTCCCAAACCACCATCTCTATGTTAACATTCAAGGACTAGCTTAGGTTCAACTTTTGAAAGGTTAAACCTCAGACCTCCCAGGAAAAACTATAGTGAAGAAAGAGATGAGCCAATGACTCCTCCGCTCCACAAAGGATGCATCTGATTGGCATTTGAAATCCTCTTTTCTTCAGGTTGTCCAGAGTTAGGACTTTATTACGCATCAGGGTCCACCAAAAGAAGTTAACCTTTGGAAGAAGTTTAGGGATCCAAATGTTTTTCCACACTCCAGTCTCTCCTGGGTCTAATAGCAATCTATAGGCACTTTTGACCATAAACAAGCCCTTGTTATCCTTATCCCAAACCATCTTATCTCTCTTGGGAAAGAGAGAGAGTTTGTAATCTTTGAGATCTCTTTGGAGTTGAGAAGCCACCTTCATCTCACAGCCATCTTGAGCATAAGTAGAAACCATCTTCCAAACTTGGAGACCCCACAAGTCTTTATGTAGTTAGCAACTTTGAAGCCAAGGGGCTCGCTGACCCTACCTGCAACCCTGCCATACTCGATATCCATCAGAGGTTTATCCTTCAGCCATCTGTCCTTCCAAAAATCAACCTCCCTACCATCACCAATCCTCCATCTTAAACCTTGTCGAAGAAGGCCCCGAGTTTTGATAGTCCCATTCCATATAACCAAGCCTTTAGGAAGACTTACCTCCAAAAGAAGTCTTCTACCCTATCCTCCATTGAGATATTTGGCCATCATGATTTCCCCCCAATTAGAGCTACCTTGAATAAGGTTCCACCCAATCTTAGATAAGAGAGCCCTATTCATCAAATGAATTCTTCTTAGGCCCAAACCCCCTTGCCATCTGGGGGCACACACTTTCTCCCAACCCACAAAAGCAATTCTTTTTTCTCTTCCACCCCAAACCAAAGAAACCTTTTCTGGATCTATTCTATCTTATCAGCCACTTTCTTGGGGACTTTAAAGAGACTTAACACATAATTGGGCATCCCCTGAAGAGAGGCCTTGAGAAGTTGAAATTTCCCTGCCTGACTCAAGAGGGCACCCTTCCAGCCAACTGGCTTTCTCTGAATTCTTTCCACCAACCCTTTCCATAAATCCATAGTTAAAGTCCAAGATTTTGCAATTAACCTGGCAGTGCTAGCTCTGATAGTATGATGGAGCCTCTGTATTTAAGACTTTACATTTGTTTTATTTTTTTTAATATAAAACAGAGCAACCCCCTAGGTTGCAATTCACCACCGATCAAAAGAATAAATAAATAAAAGAATTAAAAATAATAAAATTGAATTTCTTGATATTTGGGTAGGTGCCATACCCTTCCCAGCATATCGACTATTGCGACTAGGCAATCTTATCCCTACCCACTGCAATAGTAGCTATAGATGGGAGGGCTCCATGCCTCTACCCACCAGTGGGGTTTGGACTCTATATGGAGGAACATCGACCTTCATCTGGGGTTGGGATACCACTATATGGTCAGACCCTTAAATAAATTTTAATATTATTTTTGCAATGAAAGAAAAAATGTATGGTAATGTTAAATTTAAATATGTTTTTTTTATTCTATTGTTTGGTAAATACAATAAATAAAACAATTAATAAATGAATAAATATAATTGCCTTCATTGTTTTTACATTTATATTTTGATCTTTCTCTACGTAAAAATAGAGGTCAAACAAAAGAATATGCATGTTCTTGTTTTGCCTTACAAAAAATATGTATAGTATGTGCAAAATTTGGTGCCTCTTTCTAGTTGAAGGTAGCCATTAATTACAAAAAACATGAGAACAAAAGAATGGGTTGGGTTATGCAGAAATAAAACGAGAAGTCTACTAAAAATAAAGTTTTAAAAAATAGAAAAGAAAAAGAAGAAGAATGTAATGTAGTTTGGTCCATGATGTTTCATAGCCTCTCAAGTTGTTGTTCTCCCACTCTCAATACCTCCAATATGGAAATAAGGTTGAAATGAGTTTGAGGGGAAATGGAACTTTTATAAAACAATTAATTTGTTTTTATTCTTTTAATTCTGGATTAGGTTATAATTAAGCAATGCCTTAGTGACCAGTGTGTTTTATTCTTATTTTAGGTATGTGATAGGATTTTGGGGCCGTATTGATTTAACTAAGTAATGTCTTAGTGGTGTGTTTTATTCTAATTTTAGGTATGTGATAAGACTTAAATTAACTTAAGTGAGGTTTTGGGGTGGCATTGATTTAACCTTGAGAGGAATTATTAACTATCGTTCCTATTAGATTAATGAATCGGTACTTTTAAATGTGCTCTAATTGTGAAACATTGTTGAAAAGTTACTAAAATAGATTTAAGACTTAAATAAGTGCCTAAATAGGAATTTAATTATTATTTCAACAATTTTGTGGTCATTTTATTCCTTGCAAGTCAATTCCCTAAATGTGAATTATAGCATTTCTTAAATTGAGTTTTTGTTTTGTTGTAAAACCTAGTTTTGAGGTCCAGGGACCATTAAAAAGCCAGAGCCAAACTCTATATTGTATATCCATCTGCTTGTAACCTGACTCCAAACACAATACTACAACTACACTAACAATAACATTCTACAAAGACCCCATTCTCAAGGGAGAAAAAATTGATCGTAACTGCATACTATGAACTGTCATAATCCTATTCTTTTTTTCTGCACCTCAATCCAAATATCATTAGTATTCCCTACCTCAGAGGTCATAGCACCCATGCCTGGGAGTGTAGCATCAAAGTTTGATACATTAGAAATCTCTACATAAGCATTCAAAGATTCATCAGACTCGTGTGACTTCAAATCTGACACTGAACCACTACCAGCCCCAACATCAGACACATCATGAGAGGGAGATGAATTCCTCATCCTTGGAGAGGAAACCCTATTCATATCTTCTAAACCAAGCTCCGGCGAACTCGATTTAGAAGAGGGATTATTGCTATTTTCCTCCTGTGTGGGAGCTTGAACTACTTTTTCCACAGAGTAATGTCGGGCATTAGCATCTTTCCACTAAGAGGCTTGACCAACCATCTTATCCTTGGAGCAGTTAGCCACCATATGACCAATCTCAAAACACCTGCGGCAGTGGAAGGGAAATCCTTTGTAATCCAGACATTGCTTCCAACTGCGAAGAGAGGTTAACAGAGTAATTTCACCTGGTAAACCTTTTGAAATATCTATCTCCACCAAAATCTGCGCAAAGGTGGTGTGTAGGAAGGCTAAGGAGCGTTCATCCACAACCAAGAATTTTCTGAGTTGATTTCCAATTGCAGAAAAACAAGATTCCAACCAGAATTGGAGCAGGAGGTTTGGGAGTCTTACCCAAGTAGGAATTACCAAGAAAGATTCTGAAATAGGGTTGAAATCTAGGTGCCAAGGTTTAAGCATGAGCATATGCCCTTTAAGACACCATTGATAATCGTAGAGAATAGTATTCTTATCCTAAATGCTATCAAAAGCCACAATAAAAAATCCTCAGGCGCAAGGGTAAATTTCAACATCACCTTTCAAAATGGGACTCCACTTCTCCTTGATCCATTTGTGTAGATCAGCTAGGCTAGGCCAGAACTTGACAAATCTACCGATCAGACTTTTCTCAGCAAAAAAAACTTCATTCTCTACAATTTCTTTATCAACTTCGTCACCGAATTCTACAACTGGAGACTCAAAGGAGCTTTGCATAGGTTTAAACTTCCAAAATTTATGAGCCTCAGAAGAACCTGATAGGCTAGAGGCAAATCCGTCCACCAAGGTTGGCCAAACCCTACCTTCAGCATGGCGATAGGCGTCGAGCATTCCATCCAGATGTGGCCACGCCCTTTCAAGAACTGAGCGGGGAGGAGAGGCTTTCTTGCGCTACAAAGGAGAAGTCACCCTTACTGTGCCTTCAATATCACCATCGCTTGTGTGAGAATTCCCTTCGAGGCAAGCAAACACATTAGAAACCCTAACATTCTTTACTTTCGGCAGCGACATTCTAGGGCCCTTAATTTTACACAAATTGATTTTTTTTTAGAAATTAGTGTTTAATTTATTTTTATTTTCAAAGAAATAAATTTATAGGTTTAAATTTAGTTAGAATTTTTATATATGTCTTTGGTAGAAATCTTGATAAAATAATTATATTTTAGTTAGAAATGTGCATAGTGAGTATTGGTGTGTTTTTCTAGTTAGTTAGTTAGTTAAATTTCTTGAGTCATAATTCTTTCTTTATTTTATGAGTGTACATTTACAATTTAGTTTAATATTGGGTGATGTTGGAATTAGTTGCATGTAGTTATTCAAAAAAAACATTTATTCTTGAATAATAGTTAGCAATAGGAGTTTTCTTCGTAAGGCAATACGTCATGCCTTGTTGGCAAGACCGTCCCACCCTCACTTAGAAACCTAGAGGGGGTATACCTTATGGGGGTTCCCTTTTGAGGGATCATGTGAAGTGACGCCATGCCTTAATTACGTTACCATCACCTTCCTAGTGTGTCTAGATGGGTCCCGCAACATAAAACTTGAGCTTAAGCACATAATCACCCTAAATTGGTAACCTCAACCTTAAAAGACTTCGTTCTTTTTAAAAGGGAACAAACTGTTCCACTACTTATATTGGTCTATTAATAAAATCAACGAACAATACAATTATTGATGTGGCTCCATATCAACGAGACAAACCCATCAACATAAACGTGACCATCTGAGCTCTTCTCCCTTAACACGTTACTCATTCTCGATCCCATATCAATTTGCGTTACTCACGTGGGATGGTAAGTTACTTTGTGGGAATCTCGTCGCATGTATTTCATACATGAACATACATTTAAGTGAAGGGATTTACCACAGTATGAGCGCACTGGTTCTCTGTCTAATTCGGAGGATTACAAATAAACCTAACAGAAAAGTAGATATGATATATCATCCTCCAAATATAACAAATGTTTCATCCATATTAGAATACAATATGTTGAGATATGGACCAGTTAGGACTCGAATTCCATGGACTAGTTAGGACTCAAATTCCATTCGCTGCTGGTGTGCTCTACCATTAAACTACTGGCCCCTCTTGGACCAGTCCATCGTCATCCAGGTGTAACTTATTTTCAACACCAACACAATAAACTCCCAAAGAGCAGATCAAGCAAGAAAGTAAAAAAAAGAAGGCGGTGCGAAGGCTTGAAACAGAAGCGTAATTAATCTCATTCTGCCACTCAGAGACACATGCAAAGCCGTAGCAGCAGCCGCGGGAAGTGGAGATGAAGGCAATCGAGCACATTACACGTTTATAAAAGCCCACGCTATGATCAATGTAACGGCCTTATAATTATTTCTTACTCGGAACTGTTGTGAGAAGATTAATGGATACCAGTAAATCCTATTCTTGTTCCTTCCCTACCTCAGTAGTGAGAACAGGTCTGCTATATCTATTCACAGTCCTTGTCTTCTTGATAGCCTTACTGAATGTATCAGAACTCAGACAAATAATTAAAAGTCCATCTAGGTTTAGCAGATTATTGCAGTATAATTCTAATGCAAATAATCTCAATTCATCCTCTCCACCGTTTCTTCTGACAACGGATGAGAATACTTATGTGGGTTCTCAAGGACACAACATCTTCATCAACTGTAGCTGCCCACTTCAAGTTCAGAACTGCACAAAGGATATTAAGGAGAATGTCACTGCAGCCATTGAAGTTGGTAAGTTCAATGACTCAAAGCCTGGCTATGAGTTCAGTATTTTGATTGGAGTCCTAACAAGGGCAGATCTGTATGAAAGAAGACATTTTCTTCGAATGGTTTATGGAAGTCAATCCACAGTCCATGCAAAAGTGGACGTGAAATTTGTGTTCTGCAATCTTACAAAGGATAATCAAAGAATCCTTGTGCCTCTGGAGATCATGACCTACAATGATATCATCATACTGAACTGTGAAGAGAACATGAACGAAGGTAAGACTTATACTTATTTCTCTAGTCTGCCAAAGATGGGATTGCAGTACGATTATGTTATGAAGGCTGATGATGATATTTATTTTAGGATTGATAAGTTGGCTGAGTCACTGAAGCCTTTGCCAAGGAATGACGCCTACTATGGCTATGTCATACCTTGTGGCAAAACAGATCCTTTTGACAAGTATATGGCTGGCATGGGATACGCCCTATCATGGGATTTGGTGAAGTGGATTGAAGAGTCTCCTGTGGCTAAGAATAATACAGTGGGGCCAGAAGACAAGATGGTGGGGATTTGGTTAGATGAAGGGAAGAAGGCTAAGAATAGGTTTAGCAATAAGCCTGCTATGTATGACTTTCCTCTTACTAATCCCCCGTGTTCTCATGAATTCATTCCTGATACCATTGCTGTACACAAGCTCAAGGGCATGGAGAGGTGGTTTGCTGTTCTCACCTACTTCAATTTTACATCTGCTCTCAAGGAATCTAAGTTGTATCATCTATAATAGGTTGAGGAGGATGTCTATGTGGGCATTTTCTCTTTCATTTACGAATTTTTTTCTATTAATGCATGTTTTCCAGTATCTTAGGGTTAAATAACTAAGATACCAATTTGTAATGGAAGGAATATCAGAGTTTGGAGAAACTTGGTGGGGGAGTATTAAGCTCCTAATTATTGCGATCAAGTTGAGCTTGATAACCAGGGGTGTAAAATTGGATAATTTATTTTGCGTGTTTAGCACTTTTCTTTTTAATTTTACATTTTTTTAAAAACTAGAACCATATATTAAAAGATAAGTTTTTACACATAGTTTCAGTGTAACATCCCGCTACGTAACTCCGAAGGGTAAGAGCCAAAAGGGAGCAAGATAATTTTTTTTTTACATAAGTAAACACCATACACAGATTTAGTTGTCTATGCAATAGATTGATACCATTCATTTTAAACACCAAAACAAATGTTCCAATTCACATATGATAAAAACACAAATCCATAAGCATAAAATACAAGTGGATCCGATACCCACACTGGAATCCATAAAGTAATAAAGGAATATCACATTTCTTCTCATTAATTGCAACGATTACAACTTCTCTCCTAAGAGAGTTCAATTATATAACTACATATACAATTACAATGATACATTCCAGAATATGATACAAGTATAATAACATAGTCCTAAGTATGGTACAAGGACTGAATGGTTACAATAGCTGAATGAAGTAATGGAAAGAGAGATCATCTCTAACTGGTGCTCCAAAACCTGTTCACCAGTCCCCAATGGTGGTGGCAACGCCTCCCAACCATGTGGACTCCTAAGAGACCACCCCACCGTGCTCGGAGATAGTCACACGACCCATACGGTTAAACAACAACAAGGGAATACAAGATGGCCAACACACACACATCAGACACAAAGTAGACACGGAGAGCAGTGCTTACAGTCATAGTTATCAGATAGGTGTACTCATCTAAGTCATAAGTCAGGTACTACTCACGACTCCTAAGGTGCTAGATACTAGAGTGTAATCATATGGAGTGTCATCATATATGCTCGAAGGGATGGCACACACGGAACCAAGTACCTCTCATACAGACGAGGAGACTCAATCGTGCCCGAATCCACGTCCTGCAGACGGATGACTCCATGCCCCGCAGACGGATAGGCCTTCTTGTTGCATCCTTAGCCTTTATAAGTGCTCAAGGCCATGCATGAGGACAAATTATCTTATTAATATTTTTACCCCAAAGTTTCATTTAGTTATCACTTATTAATGAAACTCTGCTACTAGTTCCCCTGGCAGCCACTTGCGGGCCCCGGGCCCGTAGAGAGCCACTCCAAACGACAACTCTAATTACCTAGACCAATCTCATCTCGTTTGACCAAACGAGGGAATCTAAAATAGACTGTAACAATAAATTCTAAATTTGAAATAGTAGATATGATAAATGAGATCTACAATATAGAAGCTTTCGATGACAGTGTAGTTTTATTAAAAATAGCCCTTTGTCAGTTAAATCAACTGTGTAATAACTGTAGTGACACAAATTTGATCATGCTTCACAAAGGTATGCACGGATAAAATAAAAATACGGCAAATGGCATTGCAAGTCTATTCTCAACCTGAATTTTGGCATATTGTCTACCATATTTATCATAGCAAAATAAAATGCAAAGTACATACTTACAAAATGGAAATCTAAATTCCCCCCCCTAGTAGTTCTCTAGGTTCTTGTATTGCGTGGTAAAAGTTCTTAATAGAATTTACGTGACTAAATTTCAGTGCATAAACCCATATTGCTACAACTCAAGTATTTTAGTGCCATAATATTTTTAAACTCAAAACGAAGGTTTCCACAAGGCTAGTGTTTCAGCCAAAATAAAATGACTGTGATGATCAACATAGAAAGGTGATCAATTTCCTAAGAAGAGCTGTAATAGATATCTATCAGAAGAGTGATCATATAACAACAAGGTTCCATGGTACCTAGATCTCTTCAACCTCTATCATTACACCCCTATTTTCTGTATTATAGCCTTCATTATATTCTCTATAAAGAAATCGATCCCCCATTTCACAAAAACATTATAATCAGAAAACATGGATCTTTCTTTGGAAACCCTTTTTATCTAAAGAGTTCATAAAAAGTTTTGTATGCTAAAATCAATTCAGGGGAAGAGGCTGTGTAAATATCTTGCATTGAAATAGATTTCAGGCATATAAGATTGATTCAGAAAAGAGGTTTCGGTTTTCTACTGCTTACTATAAACTACATATTTTAATCCCTTTTTAGAGGTAGTAATGAGGTTTCAGATTAATGGAGTCACAACAATTATATTCTAGTTTTATAAATACAGAAATGGGTTTCCAGTTTCCTGTGTATAAGGCTATCACAACTGTTTTATTTTAGTTTTGTGCTAAAATAGATCTAAGGTAAATACCTCTACTACTATCGCACTCCCCTCCTCAGCTCTCTGATCACCCTCTCCTACAACGCACCTCCTATCTTGTGATCTGCTATGCTTGCCTAAGTTATTCCCTTTTTTTTGAAAAAATAGTTAGTCCCTCTTTAACTCCTCCATCCCCTTTTAACTGCCTCCCGAGATATTTCTTCCATAATGCCTGATGACTCACCCCACCCCATGGATAAGATCTTTCTTCTTTAAATAATAAATCAAGCATTATTGAGGGAGAGGTGTGGATGAGAGGTGACAGCCACATCCTCCAACTCCCACTATACCGACTCCCACTACGATAAAGCCATCGGGAGCGTTGTTATAGGCGGGGCCTTGTAAGATGAAAATGGAGGTGGCGTGCAATATCTCGAATATTTAAATTCCTTAAGCACATCCTCGTAGCTTGTATGATGTTTGCGCGTCTGTTTCACCATTACTAGAGATCCATGTTGTCTACTGCTTACTATAAACTACATATATTAATCCCTTTTTAGAGGCAGTAATGAGGTTTCAGATTAATGGAGTCACAGCAATTATATTCTAGTTTTATAAATGTAGAAACACGGCAAATGGCATTGCAAGTCTATTCTCAACCTGAATTTTGGCATATTGTCTACCATATTTATCATAGAAAAATAAAATGCAAAGTACATACTTACAAAATGGAAATCTAAATTTCCCCCCTAGTAGTTCTCCTAGGTTCTTGTATTGTGTGGTAAAAGTTCTTAATAGAATTTACGTGACTAAATTTCAGTGCATAAACCCATATTGCTACAACTCAAGTATTTTAGTGCCATAATATTTTTAAACTCAAAACGAAGGTTTCCACAAGGCTAGTGTTTCAGCCAAAATAAAATGACTATGATGATCAACATAGAAAGGTGATCAATTTCCTAAGAAGAGCTGTAATAGATATCTATCAGAAGAGTGATCATATAACAAGAAGGTTCCATGGTACTTAGATCTCTTCAACCTCTATCATTACACCCCTGTTTTCAATATGATAGCCTTCATTATATTCTCTATAAAGAAATCGATCCCCCATTTCACTAAAACATTATAATCAGAAAACATGGATCTTTCTTTGGAAACCCTTTTTATCTAAAGAGTTCATAAAAAGTTTTGTATGCTAAAATCAATTCAGGGGAAGAGGCTGTGTAAATATCTTGCATTGAAATAGATTTCAGGCATATAAGATTGATTCAGAAAAGAGGTTTTAGTTTTCTACTGCTTACTATAAACTACATATTTTAATCCCTTTTTAGAGGCAGTAATGAGGTTTTAGATTAGTGGAGTCACAACAATTATATTCTAGTTTTATAAATGCAGAAATGAGTTTCTGGTTTCCTGTGTATAAGGCTATCACAGCTGTTTTATTTTAGTTTTGTGCTAAAAACAGATCTGAGCTAAATACCTCTACTACTATCGCACTCCGCTCCTTAGCTCTCTGATCACCCTCTCCTGCAACGCACCTCCTATCTTGCGATCTGCTATGCTTGCCTGAGTTATTCCCTTTGTTCTGCAAAAATAGTCAGTCCCTCTTTAACTCCTCCATCCCCTTTTAACTGCCTCCCAAGATATTTCTTCCATAATGCCTGATGACTCAACCCCCCCAGATAAGATCTTTCTTCTTTAAATAATAAATTGAGCATTATCGAGGGAGAGGTGTGGATGAGAGGTGACAGCCACATCCTCCAACTCCCACTATACCGACTCCCACTACGATAAAGCCATCGGGAGCGTTGTTACAGGCAGGGCCTTGCAAGATGAAAACGGAGGTGGCGTACAATATCTCAAATATTTAAATTCCTTAAGCACATCTCCTAGCTTGTATGTTGTTTACACGTCTGTTTCACCTTTACTAGAGATCCACATATTACATCCTACCCCCCTTGGACTAGGCTTACTCCTGGAAGCCTATAAATACTTAGATGCAGCCAATGCACACACTAGGCCAAGAAACTCAATACAATCCACATACAACTAAGGAGGAAAGTCTCAACAATTGGACTGACAAACTGCACATGACCATAAGGTAATCCAAATGGTAAGACCACAACATAGGAACACTACTCTAACCAAGTGTAGTGGGCTAGGAATAGGGAATAGGGTCTGTGACTATCTCCAGTACCCACCATCGGGGATAATAAGAGTATGCTCAGGCCTGTGAATCCAGGCGGAGTCGATACTTAGTACCTGCAACACTCCAAGCACACGTCAAGGTACCTATGTAGATATATGCATCATATAGCCGAAGCAACAACAATCATATAAGCATGAAATCCATCATAAGTAATCATAATGTCCAGATCATAAGAGTATCGAGATTGCACATCAGCGGTGCCAATACAAAATAATAACAAGATGTGTAATCCAAAATAAAATATACAGTCATCCAAGTCCATCAAGATAAGAAAAACATAAAAAAAACACAGGGTCATGACATCCCCTAGAAGTCTGCAAAAAGATATGGATAAATGTCTCTCATCCTCGTCGCATCTTCCCAAGATACTGAGGACTCACTATCAGGATCCCATTGGACCCTTACTTGCTCTATGTCTCGACACCTGAGGGTCAACCTCTGATGTTAAAGGATGCGTACGAGTTCCAAAGAAAGCTGCCCATCCGCCTCGACCTGCAAAGCAGTCCAATCAAGAACATGTATCACATCAGGAATATACTGTCTAAGAACTCAAACATGGAACACATCGTGGATGCGTGATAGACTCGGTGGTAATGCAAGGCGATAGGCAACAGGACCAATCCTCTCAAGGATCTCAAAAGGTCCCACAAAGCGAGGTGCCAGCTTCAAGCCTTTCCCATAATGGATGGGGCTCTTCCGCGGACGAACTCTCAAAAACACACGGTCACCTACCGAGAAGTGACGATCCAACCTACGGGCATCGGCATACTTCCTCTGCCGATCCTGAGCTGTAGCCAAATGCTCTCTTATCCGTACTACCTGTTTCTCCATATCCTGAAGCATTTTTGGACCCAAAATAACTCGGTCCTCTAAGCAATCCCAACTCAACAGAGTGCGACATGGCCTACCATACAAGGCCTGGAAGGGAGACATACCGAGAGAACTGTGATACCCATTGTTATAAGCAAACTCAACTAGGTAGAAATAGTCCTCCCAACAAGATTGTCGATCCATAACGTACATCTAAAGCATATCTTCTAAGACCTGATTAACCCGTTCCATTTGTCCGTCAGTCTCAGGATGGTATGCAGAGCTGAAATTAAGCTGAGCTCCCAAAGCATGCTGAAGAGAAGTCCACATAGTTGAAGTGAACACTGGATCATGATCAGAAATGATCCTACGAGGAATACCATGCAGATGCACAATATCCTCCATAAACACTCGAGCTACAGACGCTGCAGTATAGGAAGATCTCATGGGTGAGAAGTGTGCCACCTTGGAAAACTTGTCCACTGTCACCATAATAGCATCATGACGATGCGAAGACATAGGTAACCCCACTATGAAATCCAGAGATATTGTATCCCACCTCCATCCAGGGATGGAATGAGGCTGCAACAACCCAGCTGGGTGCTCTACCTTCACCTGCTGGCACTCAAGACATCGAGCCACAAAATCAGCAATATCTCATCGTAAACTTACCCAATGATACAACTGTCAAAGATCGGCATGCATCTTCGTGGCACTCGGATGAGCTGAATAGGGTGCACGATGGGCTTCTGATAGAACCAAGGAACGAAGATCACCAGAATCTGGAACATAAATATGACTAAGATGTCGCAAAAGTCCATCAGGCTCGAGTGAGAAACCTGCAAACCTACCCTCAAGGACTCTCCCAGACTCAATCTCTGCTCTTACCTCCATATACCAAGTATCACTAGGAAGTGACTCCAAAATACGGCTCCGTAAATCCACTCCAAGAGACAAAAGTGAAATTTCATGTCTCCTCCTACTCAAGGCATCCGCAACAACATTCTCCTTACCCTGAATGTAAGGAACCTCGAAGTCATACTCACAGAGGAACTCCATCCAACGGCACTACCGAGCATTCAAATTTGGTTGAGTGAATATATACTGCAAACTACGATGATCACTATGCAATTCAAACCGATGTCCCAAAAGAAAATGTCTCCAACGCACAAGCGCATGGATGATAGCTGCTAACTCCAAATCATGGGTGGGGTAATTAAGTTCATGATCCTTGAGCTTATGGGACTCATATGCAATCACTCATCCGTCTTGCATAAGAACTGCCCCCACACCCTCCAAAGAAGCATCGGTGCACACTACAAAATCACCTATAGGATCTGGCACTACCAGAATAGGTGCATTAGTCAGCCACTCCTTAAGAGCCTGAAATGTTGACTCACACTGATCTGACCATACAAACTTCTTCCCTTTCCGCTGAAGAGAAGTGATGGGATGGGCTACCCGAGAGAAATCTCTCACAAATCAGCGATAGTAACCCGCCGATCCCATGAAACTACGAACCTCGGTCACATTCGTTGGTGCTGGCCAATCCACAATAGCTTGAATCTTGGAAGGATCCACTAAGATACCCTCTCTTGAGATGATGTGGCCTAAATATCTTACCTCAGTCTGGAAGAAATCACACTTGGCCAAATTGCCAAACAACTGATTATCCCGCAAGCATTGCAACACTTGCCGCAAATGGCCTTCATGCTCCTCCATAGTCCTTGAATAAATCAAAATATCATCAAGGAACACAAGAACAAACTAATCAAGATAGGTGCGAAACACCCCATTCATCAAACTCATGAAAACTGATGGAGCATTGGTCAACCCAAAAGGAACAACCGTGAATTCATAATGCCCATAGCATGTACGAAATGTAGTTCGATGAATGTCTGCCTCATGAATGCGAAGTTGATGGTATCCTAACTTTAGATCTATCTTGGAGAACACTTTGGCTCCCCTCATCTAATCAAACAAGTCATCTATTCGAGGCAACGGGTATCGATTCTTCACTGTGACTTTGTTCAACTGGCGATAATCAATGCACAAGCAAAGAGATCTGTCCTTCTTCTTTACGAAGATGACAGGTGCACCCCAAGGGGATACACTAGGACGAATGAAACCCTTCTCCAGTAAATCCTCTAACTACAACCGTAACTCACCCAACCCCTGAGTAGTCATGCGATACGGTGCCCGAGAAATAGGCTCCGCACTGAGAATGAGATCGATATGAAAGTCTATGTCGCGCTTAGGTGGCATACCTGGAATATCACTTGGAAAGACATCTGCAAACTCCTGAAGAATAGGATGATCATCAAGAGATACCTCTTGAATTCCACCCTCAGCCGGATCATTAACTGAAATAGCAAACATTTGACAACCTTTCCGCATGGCACGCTTTAGCTGCATAGCTGAAATCACACGAAGAGAAATGGGTCTCTGAAGCCCAACTAACTCAACATGCTCTCCAACATCGTCAACACACTGAACTAACTTACGCTGCCAATTTATACTGGCTAGGTTGGTCTCCAACCAATCCATGCCTAAAACAATCCTGTAGGACCCCAAAGGCAACACACGGAGATCCACTGTGGTAGTGAAGGTGCCCAAATGCAACACACAACCACGAACAAAGGAGTCTACAACCACCTTGGATCCAGTAGCTAACTCAACTTGCCAACCAACGTCTTGCCTTGCCACCACGAGTCCACAACGCTCCACGAGAGAAGGAGAAATGAAAGAATCTGAAGCTCCTAAATCAAACAAGATAGATGTGGTAATCCCACATAACACACCTGAATACTCAACTACGGTGCCCTAATGCTCAGCCTGATGGTTATCAACCGTCGTAAAAACTCTATGTGATCTGCCAGCCTCACCTACTATAGGCTTTGAAGTAGCCTGTCTCTGACTACCTCCAGCCACTGATCTCTGAGGACACTGAGCAACTATATGACCATGCTGCCCACAAGCATAACAACCACCCCTGCCGAAACCTCGGCCTGAAAATGGTGCACGTGACTGCTAGGATCCACCACCCCTAGAACTCTACTGAGCACTCTAAAAACTCTGTGATGGACCACTCTGCTGCCTACTCTGAGAGCGATGACGTGAACGATCTCTCGCAAATGGAGTACCAGGATTCTACCCATTCTGCTGAGTCTGAGCAGGCCTATACCTCTGTCGCTGACTATGTCTAGAAGGTACAATATGTGATCTAAATGGTCTAGCTCCCTGAGATTGTGTACCCTGAGCAACTGATCCTGAAGGAAGGGCACTACCAACCTGAACACCCGCCTGACCACCAAAACCCCTAGTCAAATTCTCCTCTATCAACCTCACCTTCTCCACGGCAACCTCTAAGGTCTTTGGCTCAAACACACGAACACCACCACTGATACGGGCATTCAGGCCCTTGATGAAATGTTGTACTAACATCGACTCATCATCAGAAATGCTAGCATATTGCTTCAGCTCAAAGAAGCGGTGCTCATACTGATCGATTGTCAGAGTCAACTGATGAAGTTCATGGAACTCATCAGCACATCTCTGCCGGTAGTAATCTGAAAGAAATCATGCACGGAACCTCTCTAAGAATAGTCCCCATGACACGGAAGAAATGTCTAGGTGTAGTTTCTGCTCCTCTACTCTCCACCATGTAGATGCAAATCCTCTAAGATGCATAATGGCACATCGAGCTCTAGTATTGCTACTATAAGGATGCATAGCAAAGCATCGATTGAGATCGATCAACCAAGTCTCTGCCTCAGTACCTGTACCAGTACCATCAAAAGTAGGGGGATGAGCCCTAAGAAGATCCCTCATGTGACCTGCAGTAACTCTGTCTCCATCCACCCTATCCCTCATAACAACTACTCTCAAATGATCTGGACTATGAGAACGTTCACGCTCAGCTCTATCATTCTGACCATCCTGACGAGAAGGGTGTGACTCTGCCTCATGAGATACCTCCTGACGAGGTCCTAATCAATCCAAAATCTGCTGTAAAATAGCTAAAACATGAGCACCCCTGAACCCTTCAGCTTGATTATCAACATGTCGTTCCTCCTGACGCTCATCCTGATTGCCCTGATTACCTTGATTAGCCTGATTATTCTAATTGGCAGTATTCCAGTTGCTACGTCGAAGAACAGTGGCTATTCCTCTAATTTTGCCTCTAGCTCTACCCCTAGGAGGCATCCTAAAGGAACAAAGAACACATCAAAATAGATCATCACAAAGATGACCTAAGCACCATCCTAAGGCATGAAAGCATAACAGCATGACTGTAGAACAATATAACAAGCTCACGCCACACACGCCAAACATAGTAAAACATAGAAGGCTCAAGTACGCCAGAGCTCCTAGTGTGTGAACATGGGCTCTGATACTAGATGTAACATCCTGCTACGTAACCCCGAAGGGTAAGAGCCAAAAGGGAGCAAAATAAAAAAAAAATTACATAAGTAAACACCATACACAGATTTAGCTGTCTATGCAATAGATTGATACCATTCATTTTAAACACCAAAACAAATGTCCCAATTCACATATGACAAAAACACAAATCCATAAGCATAAAATATAGGTGGATCCGATAGCCACAGCGGAATCCATAAAGTAATAAAGGAACATCACATTTCTTCTCATTAATTGCAACAATTACAACTTCTCTCCTAAGAGAGTTCAATTACATAACTACATATACAATTACAATGATACATTCCAGAATATGATACAAGTATAATAACATAGTCCTGAGTATGGTACAAGGACTGAATGGTTACAATAGCTGAATGAAGTAATAGAAAGAGAGATCATCTCTAACTGGTGCTCCAAAACCTGTTCACCAGTCCCCAATGGTGGTGGCAACGCCTCCCAACCATGTGGACTCCTAAGAGACCACCCCACTATGCTCGGAGATAGTCACATGACCCATATGGTTCAACAACAACAAGGGAATACAAGATGGCCAACACACACACATCAGACATAGAGAACAGTGCTTACAGTCATAGTTATCAGATAGGTGTACTCATCTAAGTCATAAGTTGGGTACTACTCACGACTCCTAAGGTGCTAGATACTAGAGTGTAATCATATGGAGTGTCATCATATATGCTCGAAGGGATGGTACACACAGAACCAAGTACCTCTCATACAGACGAGGAGACTCAATCGTGCCTGAATCCACATCCCGCAGACGGATGACTCCATGCCCCGCAGATGGATAGGCCTTCTCGTTGCATCCTTAGCCTTTACAAGTGCTCAAGGCCATGCATGAGGACAAATTATCTTATTAATGTTTTTACCCCAATGTTTTCATTTAGTTATCACTTATTAATGAAACTCTGCTACTAGTTCCCCTAGCAGCCACTTGCGGGCCCCGAGCTCGTAGAGAGCCACTCCAAATGACAACTCTAATTACCTAGACCAATCTCATCTTGTTTGACCAAATGAGGTAATCTAAAATAGACTGTAACAATAAATTCTAAATTTGAAATAGTAAATATGATAAATGTGATCTACAATATAGAAGCTTTCGATGACAGTGTAGTTTTATTAAAAATAGCCCTTTGTCAGTTAAATCAACTGTGTAATAACTGTAGTGACCCCAATTTGGTCATGCTTCACAAAGGTATGCATGGATAAAATAAAAATACAGCAAATGGCATTGCAAGTCTATTCTCAACCTGAATTTTGGCATATTGTCTACCATATTTATCATAGCAAAATAAAATGCAAAGTACATACTTACAAAATGGAAATCTAAATTTCCCCCCCCCCTAGTAGTTCTCCTAGGTTCTTGTATTGCATGGTAAAAGTTCTTAATAGAATTTACGTGACTAAATTTCAGTGCATAAACCCATATTGCTACAACTCAATTATTTTAGTGCCATAATATTTTTAAACTCAAAACGAAGGTTTCCACAAGGCTAGTGTTTCAACCAAAATAAAATGACTGTGATGATCAACATAGAAAGGTGATCAATTTCCTAAGAAGAGCTGTAATAGATATCTATCAAAAGAGTGATCATATAACAACAAGGTTCCATGGTACTTAGATCTCTTCAACCTCTATCATTACACCCCTATTTTCAATATGATAGCCTTCATTATATTCTCTATAAAGAAATCGATCCCCCATTTCACTAAAACATTATAATCAGAAAACATGGATCTTTCTTTGGAAACCCTTTTTATCTAAAGAGTTCATAAAAAGTTCTGTATGCTAAAATCAATTTAGGGGAAGAGGCTGTGTAAATATCTTGCATTGAAATAGATTTCAGGCATATAAGATTGATTCAGAAAAGAGGTTTTAGTTTTCTACTGCTTACTATAAACTACATATTTTAATCCCTTTTTAGAGGCAGTAATGAGGTTTTAGATTAATGGAGTCACAGCAAGTATATTCTAGTTTTATAAATGCAGAAATGGGTTTCCAGTTTCCTGTGTATAAGGCTATCATAGCTGTTTTATTTTAGTTTTGTGCTCAAAATAGATCTGAGGTAAATACCTCTACTACTATCTCACTCCGCTCCTCAGCTCTCTGATCACCCTCTCCTGCAACGCACCTCCTATCTTGCGATCTGCTATGCTTGCCTGAGTTATTCCCTTTTTTCTGCAAAAATAGTCAGTCCCTCTTTAACTCCTCCATCCCCTTTTAACTACCTCCCGAGATATTTCTTCCATAATGCCTGATGACTCACCCCCCCCCCCCGTGGATAAGATCTTTCTTCTTTAAATAATAAATCAAGCATTATCGAGGGAGAGGTGTGGATGAGAGGTGACAGCCACATCCTCCAACTCCCACTATACCGACTCCCACTACGATAAAGCCATCGAGAGCATTGGTACACGCGGGGCATTGCAAGATGAAAACGGAGGTGGCATGCAATATCTCGAATATTTAAATTCCTTAATCACATCCTTGTAGCTTGTATGCTATTTGCACGTCTGTTTCACCTTTACTAGAGATCCACATATTACATTCAGAAGATGAAGTTTGAGAGAGAGCACCAAAAAAATATACACAGAGTGGCCATGAGAAGACCAGAAATAACTATAAATTTCAGACATGTTCAACAAAACCATGAACTTGAAGGAAACGATAAAGGGACCCAGATCCAAAAAAAACTACAACTAACACCCATCACAGCCACCTACAGAAAAACAAACATAAAGAGCACCACCCACCGCCAACGCCACGTCCCATGACTAGGAAAAGAAATGCCACCATAACATAGACAACTCCAACCCGCCACTGAGGAAAATGTTGGTGTTGGAAATAAGCCACACCCAGACCGCCGATTGACTGGTCCAAGAGGGGCTAGTAGCTCAGTGGTAGAGCACTCCAGTAGCAAATGGAAAGTCCTAGGTTCGAGTCCTAGCTAGTCCATGTCTCAACATGGTATCAGAGCCAAGCCCAAGCTAGGAGCCCCAAGCACACGAGAGGTGTGGCTTATGGGGGGGTCTTAGTGTTAGAAATAAGCCACACCCGGACCGATGATGGACTGGTCCAAGAGGGGCCAGTAGCTCTGTGGTAGAGCACTCTAGCAGTGAATGGAAGGTCCTAGGTTCAAGTCCTAGCTGGTCCATGTCTCAACATGGTATCAGACCCAGGTTTAGGCTAGGAGCCCCAAGCACACGAGAAGTGTGGCTTAAGGGGGGTTGTTGGTGTTGGAAATAAGCCACACCCAGACCAACGATTGACTGGTCCAAGAGGGGCTAGTAGCTTAGTGGTAGAGCACTCCAGCAGCGAATGGAAGGTCCTAGGTTCAAGTCCTAGCTGGTCCATGTCTCAACATGGTATCAGAGCCAGGCCCAGGCTAAGAGCCCCAAGCACACAAGAGGTGTGGCTTAAGGGGGGTGTTGATGTTGGAAATAAGCCACACCCAGACCGACAATGGACTGGTCCAAGAGGGTCTAGTAACTTAGTGGTAGAGCACTCCAGCAGCAAATGGAAGGTCCTAGGTTTGAGTCCTAGCTAGTCCATGTCTCAACATGGCGCTTGGGGCTCCTAGCTTGGGCCTGGCTCTAATACCATGTTGAGACATGGACCAGCTAGGACTTGAACCTATGACCTTCCATTCATTGTTGGAGTGCTCTACCACTGAGATACTAGCGCCTCTTAGACCAGTCAATCATCGGTCCAGGTGTGGCTTATTTCCAACACCAACAGAAAAGCCAACAACAAAAAAACATGTCCACAAAGCAACTACTAACTGTCCAAAAAACACACCCCAACTACGTTCAAGCTGAAGGGCTGGCAGTGGGTATATTTTACGTCTCTAGTCCTGCCACTGCTCTAGCTTCTACAGCTGCTCCTGTAGCAACCTCCTCTAGGGCTTCGAGGGCGTTCCTGGGAATGCACGGTGCCATGTCGAAGCATGAAGCCTGAGGAATCTTATGGCTGTGAAGACATCCTTGATGCGTTAGGCTTTTTTCTTCAAAACAAGGAAACTGTAAGACCCTAACTCATTATCAATTTCATAGGAGCTGAGAGACTTGAGGCTAGACTGAAGAACCCTATAAATAGCCTGCTGAGGGATGGAATTACGCAAAGTTTGAAGATTAAAAAAACCTCCTATCAGATCGTCACCTAATTAAAAAGACCTACTATCAAAGCGTCAGCTTGCTCCATATTGTAGGCCTCCATAGCCATCTCCCTTCTAACAATTGTATAAATATTGTTGTAAAACAAACCAAAGGCAAGGGCATGCACATATTTGCCATCCAGCACCAAGTCCATTATGTTGGACAGGAGCTATGAAACTATATCTGAATAATTTAGAATTTGTCCTTCATAGCCTCTAACCCATGCGTGCCCCACGATGTTTCTCACTGAAAACTCCATTAGAGTGCAATCCCAGTCAGGGAGCATCATCAGGTCGGCAAACTTGACTCTGCCCCTAATCTCTGGCTCCTAGTCTAGGGTTGGGAAGAAGAACCTCTGATTCAACCACAGGTCCACCATGATCACCTGCAAGAAAGAAAATCAAAGGGAAAGAAAAGAAGACAACTAGAAGAAGAGAAGGCGCTACTCACAAAAAATGATGTTGACGCCGAACTAGCCTTAAAGAAGATACGTCATCTTCATAATTAAAGATAGTTTATGAGGATCCTGAGGCCAACTTGGAAGCGATATGCAAGCATCAACAAATCAGAGAGAGTGAGATAGAGGATCTAAGAGCACAGAAGCCATTGAAGGCTTTGTATGGTTGGGCACATGTGTCAGTGGTAGAAGCCTTCCTTAAGTAGAAAAGAAACCTGTTATGATTCAAAAGAGCCACCATTAATAGCCAAGCATAGCTGCAGTTTCAAAAATGTCTAGCTGAGTAAGCCCGAAGACCAAAGCTAACTACCTACCCAATGAAAAGACTTATACTGGCTAGAAGGCTTAGAGATTTATATAATAGGATGGGAAATCTACTCCCCTCATGTAATCCTGGAGAGATAGATGATCCCAAGCAGCAAGGTACAACCGTAGTGATGGGAGAGGTGACAGTGCGAAACTGACCAACAAGAAAGAGACATTTGTTTGAATCCTGGATTATTTGGGGATGAGAGTGTCTAGATCATCTTTTAGGAGTTTTGACAAGAAGCTAGGCTGATTCAGACATCCAGATCAGAAAACTTCAACATCCTTATCTTACTCAATGGCCAGGTTGGTGAGACCATTTGCCACCTTATTGCCTTCCCTGAAACTATGAGATATCAAGAAATTTTTGAACTCGTCAAGCAAGGGGAAGGCCTATTGAAGTATGTAATTCAATTTCTAGTTGTCAAAATCCTTTCTTTTCAAAGCATTTACTACAATCAAGGAATCGCCTTCTATCCAGTAATTTTTTAGACCCATGCTAAGTGCTAGTTGGAGGCCATGAACCAGAGCCCAGACTTCAGCTTCGTTGTTTAACCCCTTAGGAATCTTCATTGCTTAGGCTGCTAACAGGGAACCATCTTCCCTTCTAATGACACACCCTAATCTTGAGAGCCCAGGATTCCCCCTGCATGCTCCATCAAAATTAAGTTTACAAAAGGGAGCTGTAGGGGGGATCCATTTGATGTGATCCCTGTTAGAGGAAGATTTACAAGATCCAACTTCCCCACTGCATGCTCATTTACCAAGAAGGTACCATCTTTTCACTAATTCTGCGTCCCATTTTGACCAACTGGATTGCCTTGTGCTCGACTTAGAAATGTTAGCTGCCACCAGTTCTAAAATGGCCTCCTCAAGACTCAAACAGAGCGAGTTCAGAGAAGTTGCTTCCTTGCTAAAAATTTGTTGATTCCTCTCCTTCCACAAATACCAAATGACCATAGAGGGGCCCAATTCCCAAATGCAGGCAAAGAAAGAGTCTGAGAAGACTAGAGGCCAATTTTTTAACATGTGAATCAGGGAACTCGATAGGGGAGTTTGCCAGTTTAGTTTTCTCAAAAACCATAGCCAACATTCTCTGCTGAATGGGCACTGCAGTAAAAAGTGATCCACCAATTCCTCTTCTTTTCCACAAAGATCACAAAGGAAATTGGAGCCTAATCCTAATCTTTTAATTCTATCCCCTATTGGATCTTCATTGCTTAGGGTGCTAACAGGGAATCATCTTCCCTTCTAATGACACACCCTGATCCTGAGAGCCTGGGATTCCCCCGGCATGCCCCATCAAAATTGAGTTTACAAAAGGGAGTTATATGGGGGATCCATTTGATTTGATCCCTGTTAGAGGAAGATTTACGAGATCCAACTTCCCCACTATAGGTTGATTTACCAAGAAGGTGCCACCTTTTCACTAATTCTGTTTTGAAGGGCCAGCCATGAGAAAGCACCTGCCTTGGGTAGTATTGCCTTGTTCTAGCATAACTTTACCGTCCATTGCAACTCTGTCTTCTCCCTAGCCATTCTATAGCCATCTTTAACTAAGTAGGATCCCGTCTTTAAGCCATACCATACCAATTCATTTTCTTGAAAAGAGAAAATAACCACTCTTTTCCCCAAAAGCTTGCCTAAAAGTGTTTTTTGTTCACAAGGAAAAGTGCAATTCTGAAAACTTTTCCAAGCAATAGAAACTAAGTTGTCAACCCTTAGAATCTTCTGATAATCCTTCACCTTATGCCCCCAGTTTGACTGCAAATACATCCTGGGTTCCGTGAGGTCTTCCCTTCCTGAAAGTTTGGGCTCTCCACTCTAGGAATTGTTCCAAAAATCTACCTTTTCCACATTGTGAATAACCCAAGAGAGTTTTTGTTTTGAAGGGCTAGCCATGAGAAAGCACCTACCTTGGGTAGTATTGCCTTGTTCCAGCATAACTTTACCAGTCATTGCAACTCTGTCTTCTCCCTAGCCATTCTATAGTCATCTTTAACCGAGTAGGATCCCATCTTTGAGCTAGACCATAACAATTCATCTTCTTGAAAAGAGAAAATAACCACTCTTTTCCCCAAAAGCTTGCCTAAAAGTGTTTTCTGTTCACAAGGAAAAGTGCAATTCTAAAAACTTTACCAAGCAATAGAAACTAAGTTGTCAACCCTTAGAATCTTCCAATAATCCTTCACCTTATGTCCCCAGTTTGACTGTAGATACGTCCTAGCTTCCGTGAGGTCTACCCTTCTCGAAAGTTTGGGCTCTCCACTCCAGGAGTCATTCCAAAAATCTTCTTTTTCCCCATTGTGAATAACCCAAGAGAGTTTTAGGAGGAGGATGTCTCTACCTTTTACATTCATATTAATATTTTAATTTATTAGGCAAGACTTTGATTATTTAATTATTTTTAGATTTAAATACTTTTGAATATATATTTTTATATCAAAACAAGACCATTTTTACATTTAGACATCTTTGTTTCTTTTTTTAGACACTACCAAATTGAGCTTTTATTCTCTAATAAGACCATTTATTCTCTAACAAAACCATGCACAGTCATGTCAGCACATTCAAAATGGATTTTCCCACCCGAACTCTTACTTTTTCCCATTACACAACTCTAATTCACCTCTAAGAGTGTAATGATCATAAGAAGTAGGGTCTACTTATAAAAAGTTCATGTTAACTAGAAAATTAATATAGGAAAAAGAAGAGAGCACATAGGGTACACACTTGAACACTTACAAAATTTTAGAGAACAATTTCATACAACTAATTGTCCCTTTCTAGACCACCATTGTTCTAGCAACACACGCCCTCTTGCACCTAGGGCTTTTCATACAAATTCCAAGAATTTTTTAACTATTAAATTACCCTAGGGATCTAATTGATGTAAATCTATAAATGGCCCTTTTCTCAAAAATAAACATTCTAAGTGTAGGTATATGTGTAGAGGATGTTGTTAGATGTTGTAGGCTTTTTGTTAGAAGTTGCAAAGGGCGTCACTATGACCATATGCGACAATGATACAATGATATGAGACATTAACATGACTGTATAGGACAACACCATGCCTAGGTATAAAAACACCCACAGTCTTGTCCCTAATAACACAAAGCTACAATGTAGAGAACAAAACATGATCCAGCAATGCCATCTTTCTTCTCACCTTCTCCATCTATCAACACTTACATTACTCCCCAAAAATAAACACACTCTCTTCTCCCTTCTCTTGTTGTACACATTTATTTTCCATATTCAATCTCAACTTTATCTCATAGTTCTTTTCTTTTTAAAAATAAAATATATATATCTTAAATATTTTACTATGCTTTAGTTTGAAATTCTAAAAGAAAAAGAACACAATAGTAAGTAGATTACAATAAGACATTCGGGTATGTGCACATAGATGGGGGCTAAAAAGTGGCCAAACATTCATAATTCTTCAAGATGCCCTCACATTATAGAAAACATAATGTATGTGCATTATGGCTTATAAGCATTTTTCATAATGTGAGCATGTTATAACACATACATGTTTAAATTTTGACCAATCAAATGCAACCCTTAGGATTGGAACAAATTTGAATTTACCAATCCTAAGGGTTAGACATTCAAGTTGGGTGCCAAAAATGTTAAGGCATAAAGAAACAAATAAATATCATCCATGCTCTCCATCATGTTCATTTATTTTAGGATAAAATTCAGAAAAACACCACTATGACCTCAAGCTCTATCTTATCTTTATAACCATGTATTTTTTAAAAAATAATTATATTAAGGCCTTGATCTCTAATTACTTCTAGTAGTGTCTTCTTTTTTCACCAAAAACACATGTATTGTATTTTCTATGTAAATTTTGATATGCTCATCCAAATCTGAAAAAAAAAATTCATTATCATATTCTACATACATTGAAAAAAATAAATTTTCCATTAATTTTTTTCAAAATTAGGGAGAGGTATCATTAGTTTTCTATTTTTCCAGATGTGCCAACTTTGAAAATTAGTCAAAAAAAAATATATTCATTAAAAAAATTTAAAAAAAATCTATACTAATACGTGATCTTTGCCAACTTTCCACTAAACAGTTTTACAAAATAAATAATGGAACTCAAAAAATTAGGGGAGCACAAGTAACACTATGTTATATTTTTGGGTCAAAAATATGACTACTTTGTTTTCTCTAAAAACTTGACCCTCTTAATATCCACCATTTAAAAAAAATAGTAGTTTTAGATTCTAAGTAATAATATTCTTGTTCTTATCACATTATCAAAATTTGAGCATAGGTATGTCAAATTAGACATTGAAGTTTAACTTTCGCTAATTTTAAGAAAAAAGTGGTCTCTTTTTGAAAGGAAGTAGAAGCATGGAATACACTTCCTACACCAATCTATGAGAGTAGGTATGTGTAAAATTTAAATTAATCATACATTTACAAGTAAAAAATCACAAAAGTAGCATACCATAACACATTGATTTATGTGGGGAAGACCATTTTGGGAGGAAAAACCCACACTCCATAGCAACTCAATGTGTTATTCAGTATTCAATGGTTATAATATACTTCTAGAATCTAATTCTTTACATCACCAACAAGAGATCTAGAAAATTTTGGGGGGCATAGGGGTACCTACAAAACTCAATATGAAACCTCCATCTCAAGCACCCAATTAATAGAAGTAATACATGAAACCATCAAATGGGAATTCAAAACCATGAGCTAAAACTACCCAAAATGTGGTACCAAATCCATAGTCAAAATCTAATTTCCAAATTCCAAGATGAGTCCATAGGCTAAAAATAACATATTCCTTACACCTAGCATTAATCATCATGATCCAATCACTAACTTGGTTATTTAATTTTGACTCTAGTATCTCCATTCAAACATGCCTTATGACATATCAAAACATGCATCATAAGTTGGTTAACAAGTGTAACGGCCTCTTACAACTCTTTTATGCATCATAGATGCTATTACATTCCTAATGTGGTAGGCCTAACTTTTAAAGGCCGTAACTTTTAATTTAGGAAGTTGATTGATCTCATGTTTTTTTTAACTAAAAATCTCAAAGAGATCCATGTCACCTTAACTAGCTTACTCTAGTTAAGGCCCATTTTGATACTTTTTGGGGCTCCAAAAATTATATTTTTATGTTTTATGGCTGACAAATTATATTTTTATATACTTATCATTAGGATGCAAGGTTGAGACACCATTCCTAACATTCTCCCACTTCTCAAACACCTTGCAAGAGAAAAAAGGGTATCAACATTATCAACTATCTACTAGGGGCTGAGAGGCCCATAGACTTATTGTACTGTCTGAACTCCTCTATACTGACTAGCTTCATTAATTTATTTGACATATTTTGTAAAGTATCAACTTTATCTAGCATCACCCTCCCATAATCTACCATGTCAAGAATAAAATACTACTATACATCTATGTGGTTCATCCTTGAATGAAAGGTTGGGTTCTTGATGTAGGAGTATCCCTAGGTGTAGAGACAATCTTGCATCAACTAAAAAAGTTTTCTTTCTATTTGTTGTTTGTTTGTTGATTTTCATTATCAATCAATCACAAGAGAAGCCATTGCATTTCACCATATGTTTATATCTAGTCTCATGGTTTTGAGAGAATGTTATATAGTTTTGCATCAACATCATGTCCATGTGTTAGAATAATTATATCAATGGAAAAGCATAACTTGGTTTGTGAACATCTACTAGGTTGACAGGCTTGTATAGTTTCAACAATTCCCATTTGCATCAGGTTTTTCAAAGTTTATGCCAGCAAAGGGATATATACAAAGATTCATTGGAACTGGGAGGATGTATGATGAGCACAACATAGAGATTCCTAATTTTGTTATTATTGTAGTGGTCAAGGGACTTGTTAACACACTAGGTGACTACATGTATCATGAAACATTAAGTTTTGCACCACCTTGAAGTCGACACATATCATCATGGAGACTTGAGATTGATATATGTATCACTCACAATCATTTTAAGGCATCAAGATGGAGTGAGGGAGAATTCAACAAAGAGTTAGGGGTTTAAGTGAAATTATAACCTGATGAATGTTTAGAATGGAGTTTGATAATGAGGTCTGTAGATAGTTCAGAATGTATTGAGTTTCACTTTAATGTAGTAAATTCCATGTTTAGTAATCAAGTGGTTGTGGCCTAGCGTGTAGTAATCTCATTGCAGTAGATTATAACTATTTTAGATTATGAATCTAGTAAATATCATGTTATTATTTCATTAAGTTTTTTTTGTTGTGTGTTTAAATTCCACTACATGGTTGGACCATCCTTCATTTGATCCTCCACCCATGACTGCATCAAGTGGTATAAGAGAAAACATTTTAGAATTCTAAGGGTTGGAAGGAGTGAAGAAGGAATTTTATGTTTGTTGAACTGAGGTAGCTTGCAAAGGTCTTGTGGATATATTGTTGAGTGTGAGGTAGTCGTAAGGGTTTGTAAGTAGGTCACTAAAACCTACGGTGGCCCATAGGAATCTTGTAAACAAAGCACCTATTGTGAGGCAATTTATACTAGATTCAAGAAGCTACTAAAGAGAGGACATGGTATTGTCAGTGTTGCTAGAAGAATGGAAGAGATGTATGAGATGATGAAAGTTATGCAAAACTGAATGGATACCTTTGAACAAGACTATAGAAGAAACCCTAACCCTAGGGATGGGGATAATGATGAAGAAAAAGAAGAAAACCTTGTTGAATAGAGTAAAAGAAAACAAGAGGAGACAAGTACTAGAGTAGATATTGCTAATTATTTTGGTAATTTGAACCACAAAGAGTTGATAGATTAGATAACTTCTTTAGAAGAGCACTTTGAGTATGAAGATATTATTGATCTAGATACAGTGGAGTTTACTAAGACAGAGTTGAAAGGTCATGCTACCATTTGGTGGAAGGAAGTTCAATTAGAGAGGATCAAAAAGGGTAAACCTGGAATTAGAAAATGGGATATCATGGTAGAGAAGATGAAATCCAAGTTCATCCCTACAAATTATCAATTAGAGTTGTTGAATGAATTGCATAACCTAAGGTAGAGAAACATGACTATGAAAGAGTATAATGAGGATTACTATATACTAAGAATCTAATCCAAACTTCATGAGGAATGAGCCTTAGAAACTAGAAAAGTACATCAATGGTATGAGGGAATTTATTTGAGAAGAATTGGGCATATGGAATATCCAAATAGTGGAAGAAGCTTACCAACTAACCCTCACCACAAAGAGGAAATTAGATCAAAGGATTGAAGAAAGACAGAACCACCAAAAGGAAAGAGAAGAGAGATTCCAAAGTAGCAAGATGAGATATAGTGATAGAGGAGCATACCCAAGGGACTAAGGGAGAGTTAAGACATACTGCAATGAAGGAGGGATCCATATTATCCACTATAAAAATAGGGAAAGTGGTGATTCTTACCACAACAAGTGAAAAGATGATAATAATACCTACCATAAAGGCTGAGAGGATGATAATTTCTATTGCAAAGATATGGGAGACAATGATCAATACATAATTCTTTGGTGTGGAGCCTAATTAGTCCCCAAGTGGGATATTGTTAATATGTGGTGACTGATCATGATGTAGGGGTTGCAGGTACATACAACAAGGTAAATTTTGGTGACTTTTTCAACCATGGTTTCCCCCCAGAATAATTAACGGGGAAGTGTAGGAGGCAAAGCCCCTCCTACAGGGCTTGGGGGCTTATCACCCCGGGGGCGGAGCCCATGGTGGGGGTCTAGGGGAAACTCCCCCAGTGGGGGTTGCTGGGGGCTTGATGGTAGTGCCCCCAAAGAAAACATTTGGCATATATTTAATAAAGGCATTGGAAGTTAGTTTTTTATTAGCCAACATGTAAAAACCCACTTTTGTTAACCACCAAAGAAGCTTGATAAATAGCATCTGGAGAAGGTGAAAAGCCAAGAGAAAGAGTTGAGATTGTAATGTAGCATAGTAGCGAGATTGAGCTATGAAGGTTTCTGATTGTAATCGAATCAATTTATTGGATAATAATAATATTAGATGGTTGTGTTTGTCGATGTAGCCCACATTGGGTGACCCATGTTAAATCTCTATGTTCATTTGTGTTATTCTTCATTGTTTATTTCCATGTATTAAATCTGCATATAATTATAATTGTGATTGCTCTGATCTGCCTAACATAATCCTAACAATAATGTAAAAAGGGTATCAATAGGGTAGATAAGGATATTAGAGGAGCATAAGTGCAATAAGTTTCGTTCACTTTTAGAGGAACACTCAAGGAAAAATGTTTTCAGAAGGAATGGATTTTGGCAATATGGTTGAAAATTTTATTTTTAGAATTTTTAGATGAAATTGAAACCCATTTCAAATGACAATGTCTAGTTTTAAAACATTTTTTTTGTATTGGACATATTTTTCTATTTATTATTTATATTTTAAATAAAAGCTTCAAAATTTTTGGAAGGAATGGACTTTGGCAATATGGCTGATGACTTTTTTTAAGAATTTTTAGATGAAATTAAAACCCATTATAAATTACAATGTCTAGTTTTCAAATATGTAAATTATTTTAGTGCTGAACATATTTTTCTATTTATTAATTACTTTTTAAACAAAAGATGTCATAAACTTGAAATAACATATATTACTATCCTTTTAATAACTTTTTATTTTGAATTTTTTTGAAAAAAAAAATGTCTGACTAATCTAGACATCATTCTATACAAAATGAAAAAAGTTTCATGTTACAATTATTGTATCTCAAATTATGTTGGTCATACATGAGGGGTTTTGAAAAACATAAATTAAGGCTAGTAAAAATTTAATTTTGAAAAAATTATTTACCAAAAAATTACAAAAAAATTATCCTGACCAAACTTCAACATCATATGAATCTTTATACAAAAGGAATTAGAAAAAAAAAACTTTCATTTAGGTCAAATTATGTTGGTCGTACACATGCATGTTTTGGCCAAAACATACGACTTTTAAAAAGTCACTTTTTGTACAAAACCAACTTTTATCATCTGGGTATTAGAATAAATTACATATTTGAAAACTATAAACAAAATCTTAAATTTCATATTTTTACATCATATTAATATTCTATATTTAGGTGCTTCAACTTTTTACTCCAACTATGACAAACTTTGATTTTTAAGAATAAAGACTTTCACTTTTTGGCCAAAAAGTGGACCCAACTTCTTGCACTTACCCAGGAATGAGATAATATCTTTTAGAGGAACCTATTTCAAGTGTAGGGAAGAAGGGAATTAAGCATTTGAGTGTTGAGGAAAGAGGGTAGAAGGTGGTGCAAGAACTACATTTGTGGATGAGAGGTCACCTAGTTTGGAAATGGAACTAGAACATGGAGAATCACTTGTCTTGAGGAGAGCATTGAAGTCTGACAATGAAAGAGAACTAAGATAGAGAAAGAGTTTATTCATGACTAGATGCATGGCAAGATACAAATTTTGAAAGGAAACTAGGTGTGCAAAAATCACTTCCTACACTAATCTAATGAGGAGAGAACAGTGCAAATTCATTTTGACCTTTACAGTTACAAAATGTTTAATATAACAATAGAGATATAGCAGCAATACACCACATAAGAATGTAAGACAGAAGAAGAGAGACACAAGATATAAGTGGGGAAAACCCTTATCAAGTGAAAAACCCCACACTCTAAAACTTACACAATGTATTATCAAAACTGCAATGGTTTACAATACACTTGCAATGCAAGCTCTCAGGAGTCTTCGACACTTGTATCTGGAGACAAACTAGCAGCATAACAACACCTGTTAATCACCTCCTATTTTTCCTCTCCAAGCACCTGCTTATAATGAAGTTTTCAAGGCAAAACTGAACATATCTTGGAATGGGCATCCAACTTGGCCTCATGGCCCAAAACCCATGCCTAGGGACACTTGTCCAACACTGAAGCATGGTCATGACACTTGTCATATCACCCAATCCCAAAATGGTTGCCTATTTCCAATTTGGGCAATGACAGATGCTCTTACGCACCAACTGGATGTCATAGAATCTGTCATAGCTGTCATAACTTACAACTGTAAGAGAATCTGTCATAAACAGGCTATAAATAGCATATTCTCTTACAACATGACATAACCCTCCTTGGGGTGCCCAAAGATGCCTTCTTCCAAGATGCCTTATGACACATGTCTTCACCTGTCATAGAACGTTCTATTTCTGACTCTTACATGTCATAGATTCTGTCATAGGAATCTGTCATAACTGTTTCAGTCAATATTCCCTTACACAACATCCAAGATGCCGACACATGGCAAAATATTCCTACCACTAAGTGGTACACCTATCTCCTCATGTGAGGACAAAATTACATGTGGTCATATGCCATGTAGGATGACACATCACCGTGCCAACTACCACAATATGACAACATAAGATTTGCATCCAAATAATACAATAGGCAATAAATAAATTACATTACAATAATAAATGCAAGGAATTACCAAGGTTGAGACACCTTAATTCCCAACAAATTTTGAAATGTTGTTATGGACAATGGTAGTAAAAATAACTTAGTGTCTACGGAAATGGTTGTCAAATTGGGATTGAAGAGGTTAAAGCATCGTCACCCATATAGGTTTGGTTGGTTGCAATATGGGGACAAAATATTTGTAGAAGAATGGTGTTTGGCGAAATTAAAGATAGGAGTGTACCATGATGAGGTGTTGTGCAATATTGTGCCAATGGATGTATGTCATGTATTGTTGAGAATACCTTGGCAATTTGATCTAAGTGTTGTATATGATGGGAGAGCTAACACATACATAATATGGAAGGATGGCTAGTGATACAAGTTGATTTCATTGGATGAGGCCAAGAAACAATTTTGTAGTAGTGTTCAAATTTGCATTGGGGATGAATGTTATGCATTGATGGTAAAAATTACCTTCATCATAACCAACCCAAATGATCCTTTTCCATAGCTTGATATCATGTCAATATTATTTGATTTATATGATAGATTGTTATTTATTTATTTCAAAATGATGTATAAATACTTCACTTTCCATTTTGACTAAAATAAAACTCTTAAACTAATAAAGTGTGGTTGCAAAGTATCTATTCTTGTTAAACAAGGTTTTTACAACAAGGAGAAAGAAGACTTTATGGAGGAAGGAGTGCTCCAAGAATATAGCTCTAGAAGTTAGAGACTCCAGAAAGAGTCCTAGGAAGCACTAGCAAAAGTCTCAGTTATATTTATTATTCCTCACATATAGCATGCTCAACTCTTCTATTTATCAAAGACATCTATATTTGAGAGCTCCCACTCAGAGACTTTACTACTTTAAGTTGTTTGCTCAAAGAAGGTTTCTTACAAAATTTAATTCTTTTAGTTAAAACTTTATAGGCAGAAAATATATAAAACCACCAACTTCTAGATCTTAGGCATAAATTTAGAGTAGTATATATATAGCATTATTCCATGATTTAAAAAACACACGAAGATAATAGATTGTTTTGATTTTTGAAATAGTTTTGCGAAAATTCTGAGCTATATGATTCCCTCAGTATTGTGTGATGAAATTGTTGGTGTTCTGAAGAATGTTTTGAAGCTTTACAAGTTTTTACTGCACATTCTAGAGAGCTGACCACTCAAAGGATTAACATAGATAAGTATTTATTTTTGTGTTGTGTGTCAGTAATAAATTCTATCAGTATTTTCATGAAATCTCTATCTTTAAGATGTGTTAAGTAAAATGTGTTATCCTATAGGTTCTATAGTATTGTGGTTTTGTTAAGAAAGTAAGCTCTGTAATTTCTATTTCATGTTAAAGAAGGTTCTGAAGTTCTGGAGTTCTATGAATCTATGTTAAGATATCAAGTTTGTAGTTTACTGTTCATTATCATAGTTAGAGTTTTACATGCTTTCATATAGATAAATTTCACATGCTTTCTAGTTTAAAATTGTTCTTGCTTTTATAGTAAAATTTATTATGCTTATTAGTTTAGTTTTCAAAATCTCTTCTAGATTAACTTTTAATGCTTTCTAGTTTAGAAATTTGTTTGTGTTTTCACTCAAAAGGCCAAACACTATTGTATTGAGATATCTAGCCTCCTTTTGCAGATAGCTTTGGACACTACCCTAGTTGACAAATAGATAAATTAAGTTAAAGTACAAGGTTCAATGACATCTTGCACTTTTTGGCACCATTGCCAAGGACATGCACATTGTGTTATTGGAAAAAAGTTAGGTAACTCTCAAGAAGTAGTTCATAAAGATTGTTAACTCCTTATTCTACATGGTCAGAAAAGGGTGTCCACACAGAAGATTCGTAGGAAAACCCCCCCAACTAGAAATACCAACCATTGAATCTAGGGAAGTACAAGCCTTAGTTGAAGAAGTTTTCCAATACAAATTGGCCAATTAGGGCCAACCTGAGACTTCTCAAAGTATCGTTGACAAAAATCCATCAAAACAAAACCCTACAAAGGAAGATGTTCTCTTAGTAACGATGGCATAAAACAACAACAATCATAACAACCATAATAATTGAAATGGGAGTAGAGTGGAACAAAAATTCACCTATTCTATCACTCTTAACCTAGATGAAGATTCACCAATGAAAAATATTTCACCTTCTATCCTACCCACCTTTAGAGGATTGGCTTCGGAAGACCCAGACTAGTTGGTTTTTGAGTTTAAAGTCCTTTGTTAGACATATGACTACAAAGTTGATAACCAAAAACTAAAACTATTTCTTTCAACTCTATGGGACTCAACTATGTAATGGTTCATTGGATTGGTTGCATGATCAATAAACTCTTGGGATGAAATGGAAATTATCTTCATAGACAAATATTAAGATTACTGTAGGGTCAATGATCGGAAGGAAGAACTGTTTAGGATCAAACAATGTAAGGAAATGAGTGCAACTTAGAATGAACATCTAAGAATAGTGGTGTCTTCGGTAACTTTAAATTTCATTAGATTGCCTCAAAAATACTCACAACTATGCCACAAAGTGGAATCAGACATAGTTCATTTCCAACATTAACCCTTAGAGGAAAGTACAAGCAACATTAACCAGTTTCAACAACAAGCATTATACAGTTTCAATAATAGAACCATTAAACATGAAAGATAGAATAGAAGAGATGAACACAAATTTATGTGGGGAAAACCCTTTTGGGTAAAAAACCCCACACTGCAAAAGCCCAGATCGCCATTGTATTATTCGGCAACAAAAAATACAGTTATAATACAATTCAGGCACTAAGCCCTTTCATGGAGATTAACATCCTATTCCATTTGGAGATTATTCGATAGTCACTCCTCTTCTCTCTATCTATCTTGCCTAGTTCTAGGTATCACACTCATCCAACATTCAGAACTACATGTCCATGCATGAGTGTTGAGACTACTCTTCTTCGTCTCTAATAACCAACCAAACAAAACACCCAGAACTCTCTCTGTCTCCCTCTTATCTCACTATCCTCTGTTACAATGCGTTTAATATATCACATTATAGAAGAGAACTATTGTGTGGTTACACAACATGCCCCATTTTGACTTGACAAAACAGGGACCCAACTTTTGCTGCTTTGGCTTGTGTTGTTTTCTGCTTCTCGGTGGTTTGGTAAAAATGAGTCATGCAGATGACCCTGCATAAAAGGGTTAGAGAGGTCACCATGATGAGGTTAGTTTGTCAAAGTTAGTATTTCATATCATTGACCTAATAGTTGGGAAGTGCATGAAATTCCATGCAGGTTTGCCTTTTGGATCACCCTGATATTCGACCAAATAAGGAAGTTATGATAAGTCAAAGTTTTGGTCAAACCTGATATTCCTGGGGGGGTCATATTTCAAATATCGGTCACCTTATGTTAGATCACCCTGATCCTATTTTTATCACCTGATAATCATTTTGGTCTGCAAATTCCAAACGTCAATTTTACGTGATAGTGGTTTTGGCCCGTCATGCAGCTTCATATATTTTGGGAGGGTCATATTTCGAATATCACCTGATATTCCGAATATCACCCGATCTTTTTTAGATCACCCTGTCACAAAATATCACCCCAGTGCCAATATGACAATGACATCATTTGAGCCTGATGAACAAAGGAGATCAATATGATGCTAATGTCATCATCCTTTTACCTCGCAGAGGTATGTATCCAACAATCCCCCTTTTTAATGACATGACGGTGATGTCATTTTAGTGCAATGTTCAAGCAAAATCACCCTTCTGCTGACGTCACCCCGATCTTTTGAGAGGGGGGTCATTTTACTCGTGAGGGTCATATTTTGAACATCCCCTAATCTTAAAATCATGACCTGATATACAAAGCTCGACATGACTGTGATATCATCTTTCCTCAGGGTGATATTCTTCAAAGTTATTTCATCGAGGTCATATTTCTTGGACCTTGATTTTCTTCGGTATGACCGTAGCATCATCCTCTCACATTTGTGATGAAGCTCGTCCATGATGATGACATCATCATCATATCTTGACTTAGTGAGTAAAGTAGTGGTTGAAGTGCATGACCAATTGGGTCCATCAGGTTCTCTTTTTTTAAGTTTATATGTTAAGTGCCCAGAAATCTACATGCAGGTGGTGGAACCGAGAAGGTTATCAAAAGGGATTAAATATTCGTATGCATGCGGATTCTCTTGGATTCATGACCTGATATATGTGTTTATGCATTCAAAGCATGATTTAATATAAATGTTTATCTTCCTACTTGTTTATTTAAGTGATAATGCTTAACTTCTGTATGATTGACCGCAGGTGCGCAGGTAAGAAAAGGAGGTGCATTGGCCAGAAAGATGGCTCAATGGGACATTTTTGGCTCGCTCTGATGAGGATGGTCATGTCAATGATCAGGATGATGTGCTGTCACGATACAAAAGGGCAGGAAAGTAGGGCAGGTGGATTTTGAATCCATTTCAGAACCCGATGGCGTGTAGGTGGAGATATAACGAAGCTTTAATGGATAGGACATCCCAGGCGGTGGACTGGATCTCGAAAGGTCACAAACACACTAGGAGGAGAGAAATCTTTCAATGTGGAGGAGAATTCTAGTGGAAACATTATTGAGGGAGCGGTACTCTGTCTAGATGCTGCTCAAGATTTGGGCGGGATTTGTTTCCCACCATCTGATGCTATGCTTAGGGATGTTGACCATTGATTAGCTTGAGGGTTTTCTTGGGCACTATATTGAGAATAAACTAAGATATATATTCAACCCCTTCACTCTATAAGAAAAAGGAGGTCAATCATGATAAAAAAATCTGACCTAGATAATTTTATAGCAGATTAGATTACTGAGACTAGTGAGGATTGAATTATTGAAACATCAAGATTCTTTCTTCAGATCATTGTATATGTATTTGTTCTTTAGCATACTGAATGGAGATGAAGCTCCATATTACATCCTAAATGTAAACTTTATGTAATCTTCAAGTTGATTTCTAGATATGCAATGATGAATCCTGTGTTCAACTAGAAGCGTTTTCATTCTATTGCATGTTGTTGTCAACTTTCCCCTGAAGATTTGCACTAGATCATGCGGATTTGTGGAATGTCCTGGTGAAGTATGATTCTAGTTTTCTTCTCTTCATTGCTATATGGGAACACGTATGTGGATCAGTGATCTCAGTCAAGTAATTTTAGGAATCTCACTCTCTAACCCCTTTTCCCATTTTAATTTCATAGAAATCACTCTCATAACTGCAAATCATGATGACTATAAAGGAGAACAGAGAAATATGCTGACATCCCATAGATAACTAAATATCATTAGCATATTTTTGAGCTAGATGCATGTACCTTTGAAAATATCATGCAAATATCAGCCTGTAGACACATCATTTAAAGAAATATACTGTGTAAGGTAACCTCCCTATGTAGGATGGTTGCAAAAATAGAATCTACTAAAGAACGTAAGGCCCCTGAATGATTAATAGCAGCACACATCAATCACTGAGTAATGTCAGTAGATTATGAACTAATCAACGGAGACTTGGGATCATGAATTCTTTGAATTCATTGTATCTTTCAAGATGAGTAAAGGTTGTTGTGTAACTTTTATTCTATGTTTGCTTATGAGTAACATCATGACCAACATAAATTAGCGCTAGAAGGAGGGCCTGAACAAGGAAGTTGTAGATTTCTACAAATGTTGCATGGATATGTCATTATATGAGGTTGAATGTCTGTAAATATCTCTTATTTGAGGGGTTTTGGTTGCATCTTTGCAAAGATCTAGCTCAAAGCTTCAAAGATTTGTTTGATTTTCTGAGCTTTCAAGTTTTATTCTGAGATACGTTAGATCTCATAAAATTTTAAAAAATAAATTGAAAATAGGATCTCATTTTGATGGATGCATATGAGGACAGTTGTCAAGTTGATATTCCTTTATTTCAGGAAACTTTGAATAGGCAACTTTATCCTTACATTTTATCTAACTTTGGTTTATCCAGTTGTTGCAGGATACACCAGTCTGTGGAACATAGTGAAATTAATTATCTAACTTTTCTTATAAGGTTGGATCTATATTTGAGAGGACTAATATTTTATTTAGATGTGTTCAAGGCTAAAGTTTGGCAAGAAAATGAAGAGATTCTGGAGCAACAAGCAGATGCAACACCTGTAATCAAGAGTTGTTTAGAAAATACAATAGCTGAATCAGTTCTAGAAGGAGATAATAGAAAAGCATCTTTCCTTGAGTCATTTTATGGTGACATTGATAGGAGTTCTTCAAAAGGGGAGTGTTGGTATAAATCTGTCAAAATTTGTAAAGAAACCACTTGTCAGGATGAAGTCTTTTATTCTAACCCTAATACTTTTGATAAAAATGAAGAAACATCTTTCCTTAAGTCATTGTATGGTGAGATTGATAGAAGTTCTCTACTTCCTAATAAGGGTGAGGCAGAGTGCAGGTATGAACCTTTTGAAAATAGTAAAGAGGAAATTACTCCCTTTTTTAGTCATCAGACAATCAGCAAGAAAGGTTTGATGAGGGGGAAGATAAATGTGAAATGGATCTTGACACACTAAACAAATATATTGAATTATTAGATGCTTGTTAGGATGATGTTTCTGGATCTGAATTTAGCAGTTTTGATAGGGATGAGTTGATAAAAAAAGTGTAAACGGGAACTGGAACAATTTAAAGGCATTGTTGCTGATGAAGTCCCTACTATAGCGACTAATGAAGTCAGAAAAGAAAGTAAATCCTAATTCCATAGATGACTTCTTTGAATTGAATGATCAAATGCAAGAATGTTGCAGGGCAATGGAACCAGATACTCTACTGGATGGAAAATGTGAGTTGTTTGATGAACCATTCATGAAAGTTGAGGATACAAAGGATTATGTTGTTGCTGTGCATGATCAAGTATCAGTCCAGAATCATTTTGAAAATGAAACAGGGGAGTATTCCTATCAATCAAAAGTTGTTTCACCTTTACAGTCAGATGATTTAGAAATGATAAATTTTTGTATATCAGGTTATGATAATAAAGATACTCATTTAGACGCTGATGTGTAGAGAATTAAAGAGGACGTTGGGATGTTTCCTGAACTTGAGGATGAACTAAACATCCAGAATGAAGAAACAAAGTTGGATAAACATGAAGAAATAATCCATCAAGAGCCATACATCCTTCAATTTGAAGTGAGACCTAACATTGAGCCAAACAACAAAAGTGCAGAGTTAAATGGAGGACTAGCTGTCAATAAACAAGCATGTCCAACAGAGCCAAAAATACATCAGGTTGTATTTTTCCTTTCCACAGTGAATAATGTTGAATACTGTTTTGATTATGGAAATTTGGGAGATAAGACATGCATATGGATTAATCATGAACATGATGAGATTCCTCAGTTGCTGATTATCAGAGATTATTCTGTTAAACACAATGAATTTAGAATACAACATTTTTCAGAATACAAGGATGATTCTGCTACGATCAGAACCATAACTAATGCCCTAATGCTCCTGCACAATCTAAGGAAGTATGTAAATACAGGTGTCTTTAGGTCTTTTCCTAGGTTGTATTTGCCTTGTGAGGGGTTTGTATATAGTTTGGTAGGGTAGTTGTTTTGTTTCTTTTCTTTACTTTGTTGTCTTGCTTTCTGTTGTTTCTTTTTGTAGGTTGGTTGTTTGTGTATTGTTGTTTTGTTGTTTTTGGTTGTTTGCTTGTTGAGTTCTATTTTTGGTTAGTCAAGATGAGGCAACTCATCACCCTAAGAAGATAACCAAATTGTTAAGATTCAAGTGATGAGAATAAATTCATATATAGGTTGTAACTCATTTTGAGAAGTACTTGTGATCAGGTCTGTGATATCTTTTCATCAGGGTGCCCTTTCTTAACCAAACTAATTTATTCATGATGACTCACCTAACAACCTTGGGTCTGTTGAACACACAAGTATAGATGTTAAGTGAAAATTCTAAAGGGACTCCCTTGCTACCAATGCAATCTCCAACCCGAATTAGTAAGTGACCATACCTTGCACACTAAGCTTACATGATGATATCATATGAATATAGAAGTGAATATTGAAAAAATAAAGAAATATAATAAAACCAGGCCATCTAAGTAACTCTACCAGGGCTATAGACGTCTGCTGGCAGTGGAGCTCTACTTAGGGGGATTGTATAGATAACCTTGCTGAGGCCATGGATGCCTGCTGGCAGCAAGGCTCTATCCAGGTTAGCTCTGAGAGATGTTCCCAAACTATGTATCTTAACATCAGTTACTCGTGTTTTCAACTTGCTTTCAAGATGAGGATAATTAATCATTTGCACACACCTGATCCTTTGTTAGCATTGTTGCCATGATGAAAACCTTGTAATTCAGAAAGATTATAATGCTTATACTTAGAAAGAGTTAGAATATTATGCTAGAATGTGATCACATCACTTGAATCATTGGAATTTGGTTGTTTTCTTTGGTGGCAAGTTGTTGTGTGGTTACACAACACGCCCCATTTTGACTTGACAAAATAGGGACCCAACTTTTGTTGCTTTGGCTTGTCTTGTTTTCTGCTTCTCGACGGTTTGGTAAAAATGAGTCATGCAAATAACCCTACATAAAAGGGGTGAATAGGTAACCATGATGAGGTCAGCTTGTCAAAGTCAGTATTTCATATCATTAACCTCATAGTTGGGAAGTGCATGAAATTCCATGCAGGTTTGCCTTTTGGATCACCCTGATATTCGTCCAAATAAGGAAGTTATGACAAGTCAAAGTTTTGGTCAAACCTGATATTCCTGGGGGGATCATATTTCAAATATCGGTCACCTTATGTTAGATCACCCCGATCCTATTTTTATCACCCGATAATCATTTTGGTCCATAAATTCTGGATGTCAATTTTACATGATAGTGGTTTTGGCCCATCATGCAGCTTCATATATTTTGCAGGGGTCATATTTCGAATATCACCTGATATTCTGAATATCACCCAATCTTTTTTAGATCACCCTATCATAAAATATCACCCCAGTGCCAATATGACAATGATGTCATCTGATCCCGATAAACAAAGGAGATCAATATGACGCTGACATCATCATCCTTTTACCTCGCAGAGGTATGTATCCAACAATCCCTCTTTTTAATGACATGACGGTGACGTCATTTTAGTGCAATGTTCAAGCGAAATCACCCTTCCACTGACATCACCCTGATCTTTTGAGAGGGAGGTCATTTTACTCATGGGGGCCATATTTCAAACATCCCCTAATCTTAAAATCATGACCCGATATACAAAGCTCAACATGACCATGACGTCATCTTTCCTCAGGGTGATATTCTTCAAAGTTCTTTCATCAAGGTCATATTTCTTGGACCCTGATTTCCTTCTGTATGACCATAGCATCATCCTCTCACATTTGTGATGAAGCTCATCCATGATGATGACATCATCATCATATCCTGACTTAGTGAGTAAAGTAGTGCTTGAAGTGCATGACCGGTTGGGTCCATCGAGTGCTATTTTTTTAGGTTTATATGTTAAGTGCCTGAAAATCTACATGCAGGTGGCAGAACTGAGAAGGTTATCAAAAGGGATTAAATATTCGTATGCATGCGGATTCTCACGGATTCATGACCCGATACATGTGTTTGTGCATTCAAAGCATGATTTAATATAAATGTTTATCTTCCTGCTGGTTTATTTAAGTGATGATGCTTAACTTCTGTATGATTGACCGCAGGTGCGCAGGTAAGAAAAGAAGGTGCATCAACCAAAAAGATGGGGTCGATGGGACATTTTTGGCTCGCTCTAATGAGGATGGTCATGCCGATGATCAAGACGATGTGTGGTCGCGATACAAAAAGGTGGGAAAGTAGGGCAGGTGGATTTTGAATCCATTTCAAAACTCGATGGCATGCAGGTAGAGATATGACGGAGCTTTAATGGCGAGGACATCCCAGGCAGCGGACTGGATCCCAAAAGGTCACAAACACACCACGAGGAGACAAAGCTTTCAATGCAAAGGAGAATGCTGGTGGAAACATTATTGAGGGAGCGATGCTCTGTCTGGATGCTGCTCAAGATTTGGGCAGGATTTGTTTCCCACCATATGATGTTGCGCTTGGGGATGCTAACCATTGATCAGCTTGAGGGTTTTCTTGGGCACTGTATTGAGAATAACCTGAGATATATATTCAGCCCCTTCACTCTGTAAGAAAAAGGAGGTCAATCATGATAAAAAAAAATTTGACCTAGACAATTTTATAAGAGATCAGATTACTGAGACTAGTGAGGATTGAATTGTTGAAACATCAAGGTTCTTTCTTCAGATCACTGTATATGTACTTGTTCTTTAGCATACTGAATGGAGATGAAGCTCCAGATTACATCCTGATTGTAAACTTTATGTAATCTTCAAGTTGATTTCTGGATATGCAATGATGAATCATGTGTTCAACTAGAAGCACTTTCATTCTATTGCATGTTGTTGTCAACTTTCCCCTGAAGATTTGCACTGGATCATGCAGATTTGTGGAATGTCCTAGTGAAGTATGATTCTAGTTTTCTTCTCTTCATTGTTGTATGGGAACACATATGTGGATCAGCGATCTGAATCAAGTAATTTTAGGAATCTCACTCTCTAACCCCTTTTCCCATTTTAATTTCATAGAAATCACTCTCATAACTGCAAATCATGATGAATATTAAACAGAACAGAGTAGTATGTTGACATCCCATAGATAACTAAATATCATTAGCATATTTTTGAGCTAGATGCATGTACCTTTGAAAATATCATGCAAATATCAGCATGTAGACACATCATTTGAAGAAATATACTGTGTAAGGTAACCTCCCTGTGTAGCATGGTTGCAGAAATAGAATCTACTGAAGAACCTAAGGCCCCTAAATGATTAATAGCAGCACACATCAACCACTAATTAACATCAGTAGATTATGAACTAATCAACGGAGACTTGGGATCATGAATTCTTTGAATTCATCGTATCTTTCAAGATGAGTAAAGGTTGTTGTGTAACTTTTATTCTATGTTTGCTTATGAGTAACATCATGACCAACAAGAACATTTGGTTCGACTACCATAACAGACCAGATAGTTACAAAAGGCAACCGTTCAATTGACAATATTTGTGATATGCATTGCCAATACAATGTTGAATTTTTTATCCTGCCATGTCAAGGAGGCCACGTCACCACTATCAAACCATTCCCATCACTCTAGCTCCTAACCGTTTCCATGACTTCAGATTCGTGAGACCTTAATAGTCCCACATGCACCAGTCGATGGCCACTTTTGCAGTTTATGTACATGACTACGAGTATAATAACCGTCGACACTTTTGCCGACAAGACCAATCAGTCTACCGTTCATCGACCAGCGGGAAGACCTTGGCTGACGTCTCATCAGAGTGACCAAGACTACTAGAGTGACTTATCTTACCGATGTCAAACCTTCATCAGTGTAACATGAAGTACCGAAGAGACATCTTCCAGCCACGCCGATGTCACTTGTCACACTGATCGTCAGAATGACTCTCACCAATGCCAAATCTCCATCTGAGTGACCTAACACACTGGAATGACATTTCAAAACTGGGTTGATAGTGATTTTCATGCCGATGACCTTTCTCTGTCGGAATGACTCTCACCAATGCCAACCACCATTAGAGTAATTTTCACCATTGGTGATAGTCTCTCAGATCACACCAACAATTCACGTCTTGCCAATACAAAGAACAACCCACTACTTTCATGTGATCACTGAGACTCTTTCTAATCACTGAGACAAAGGTCAACTCTTGCGATGCCTATAAATCTGGGACACATGTACTCAACATTCTCCCACTTGACGAAGGATTTACAGGATTCCATCAACGCTCGAAGTCACTATATCATCTTAGACACTATCTCCACTCCATTGTGCTCACAAGCTATATAGAAGCATCACAACATCAACTTCAAAGCCCAAACCAAAACACAACCGTGAAGTCAATCTCTAGAAACAAGATAGAACATCAGCTAGAATAGCAACCAAAAAATTGGCTGCTCCCATCCAACTGAACAAAAAACCCACTCGACCAAAAATAGCACACACAGCAAGTGCTAATCCATCCAATCACTATACCTTGAAGGTATTCATATCAGCAGACTCATGCCACCTACATATACACCCATCAACTGCAAATACAAGCTCCATGTGTCAACCATTCGAAGAAGACCAAACACATCCAAGAACTCCCACTGCATGGGTAATACAGATCTAAAAAAGATCATGGCACACAAAGTCTACCAATAGCATAACATAGAAGGTGTAAGTAACAACATCATGTAGTACCAAGGAATCATCCACAATGATATGCAAAACCTATAAACAAATAACCTGCAAGAATAATTCTCCCCACTAGTTCAAAACTCTCCCAAATTCTCCACACCCAAAAAAGGAAAAGAGATAACAAAACCTCCATGTCATCACCCAAGAACATAAGTGAAAACACATGACCACAAGCTAGTGATCACAATCATCTCCAATAAAACCTCAAACCAATGTAGTGTGAAACAAACCATCCAGGAAGATAACCAGGACCATAGAGAGAAACACTGCACATCATATACCTGTAGAAAACCCTTCTACATACACCTCTAAGTGCCAACTGTGTCAAGTATGATCTCCTTCACAACACCCCAAAGAGAACAGCATAACAACATCCAAACAAACATTCTATCTCAAGATATCAAATTCAACATATGTAATCATGCAACCAACATGGATGTAAGCCTCTCAAACCAAAGAAGATCAAACTAATCCATTTCCTGTTTTAGGAAATCAGCCCATAAAACTATCTCCTAACAGTCCTCATCAATGAATGATGCAGAAGGAGATAATCATGCTATCCATCTCTCACAATGAATCCTCTAGAACCATCTATGAGCAGTTCAAGATCCATGTCTATGAAAGAAAGCATAAAACACCTGAGAGAAACAATGGGCAATACCTCTCAAGTAATAAACTACCAAGTAGACCATGAGCGGGGATAAGAATTCTCCTCCAAGATATATGAGCCGTCATGACTCCTCCAAGAGCAATCTCCTCATAGGTCTCTATTGAACTCACATCCAACCAAGGTGTAGGCTCCTCAAACTTTCTGCTGAAATCTTCATCAAGAGTAACCATCAACAACACTTCTCTCATCTCAAGAGAATTACAGCCTCACCTTATTCTCCATGTACCCATGAGCATCTGCAAATAATCATTTCATGCTAAACTCCAAATGCATCACTGCACCAACATGAAGTAATCAAGCAAAATATCAATGCACCCAACACACAGAGAATCACCAGACCATTGTCAAATCTCTAATCATCTGAATCAAGAACTTATCATGACATCATGATCTTACCATCCCCCTTAGGAGATTCCATTCTCCAAGTGAACATAACCATGGTCTCAAGAGCAATGTATCATGCCAAAACTCAAATGCATAAATCAAGAAAATACCATGACATGAAACAAACCAAACTCTAAACCAACATCACTTGTCAAGCACCACCAACACCTCAGCTAAGGATTTCATGAATCCTCCATGGCTCCAAGATGTTACACATCCTCAAATAGTGCCCCTGCAAATGTGAAAGAACCCTTCTGCAGCAACAGGATCTAAGAGATCCTCCTAGTAACATCTACAACACTAAAGAAGATCATTCACCACTAAGTGATGAACACACAGTCAATGCTAAAGCTCCCATTGAACCATGGCAACTAAGCTTTTTAGGCATCATGACCAAACATGTCCTAATCTAAAAATCCTCCAGGTCCACACATTAACATGTCCAATAAAACCAAGTGGCACCAAGATCTCCAAAACAAGGAAATACACTATCACTTTCAATAGCTTACACAAACCTGTGAATCCAAGCTATTCATGACACCATGATACACATGCTATAGGTCCCCTTAACTGACTATTTAGGTGCTCTACAACATCCATCCTCTCATCCCAAAGTAGTCACACCAATGCACAAGTGACCACAGACAAGGCTAGCTAACAAGTCTGCATTAACACTGAAACAATTTGGTGGATAAAGACAGTCCACATCTAAGTCATCTCATTGTAGCTTAATAGGTGATCAGCCCACAAAACTACATAACTCGTAGATCCAACCAATGTACCATGCAAACTCACTATCACACTAGAAACTACAAAATTGACATCTCAAGAAATAAAAATATCATGTAGACAACATGACTCAAGCACTAGATTACATACAAATCCAATTTTCCAAAACATGTCCACAACCTGAGCACCATGGCCTAGAAAACTAGAAGTATTACCACAGAAATACTGAGTGACATATCACATACCAGCACTCCCATGCAGAGAAAGCATTTCACCTCCTCACACCATGCATGAAGCATGCATGCAGAACTGCAACTATCTCATCCAGCAACACCCCAAAAGCTAGAGTCTGAAAATAGCTTAACTACAACTCCACAAAACCACAAGTTTTTTTTTTTCGACTATGTAAAACCTGTAAAACCATTGTGTCATAAGAAACATCCATGCACATCCACTCCACTTCACATTTGTATGACTCAAAAGTCTGCAACATAAATTCCATAACAGTTAAACCAAAATAATGGATCATCATGAATATGCATAACCATATATTTTAGAAAAAACTATGAAACCCCTCAGAACCAAGGAACATGATTTAGTACAAAGCATCCATTAAAGGAAATAGTAGTTCAAGAGCTTGAGGCCCACTTGTAGGCCAACTCCATAACCACCAACATGCACATGCATCCGAGGGAGATAGGCTATTATAGACGCTCTCAGACCATCCAATGATCAACTCCATAGCCTACATGCAATCAGGGTAGTTGAGAACAAAATGTCTTTCAATACCAGGAAAGAATACCCAGTATAAACACATTACTCCATGGTTCAACAACAACACAGGCTTCTCCATATCACCAGGGAGCCTCTCACATAGACACCCAATATGAAATCTTTGTTGCAACACAACCACAAAGCAAAGAATCACACGCCATGCATCAGGACTATTTCACTGTCAACTAGGAGCCTCATACCACATCATTTCAATATGACCAGCTCTAGTTTCTCCATCTTCACCATCCTTCAAGCACCTATTGTAACATGAAGACAAGATCAATTGCAAGACTTCCACTCAAACAAGGATCAATCATTAGTCAATTCCTTCAGATTTCCTCGAGCTTTCTAGCCTAAGAAATCTTTACAGAAGAAATACCCAAAACCAGAAACACCAAGAACAAACAAATCCTAGCAGAAGGCTCTGATATCACTTGTAAGGAAACGAGTGCAACTTAGAATGAACATCTAAGAACAGTGGTGTCTTCGGTCACTTTAAATTTCATTAGATTTCCTCAAAAACACTCACCACTATGCCACAAAGTAGAATCAGACATAGTTCATTTCCAACATTACCCCTTAGAGGAAAGTACAAGCAACATTAACTAGTTTCAACAACAAGCATTATATAGTTTTAATAAAAGAACCATTAAACATGAAAGATGGAATAGAAGAGATGAACACATATTTACATGGGGAAAGCCCTTTCAGGTAAAAAACCCCACTCCAAAAGCCCAGATCGCCATTGTATTATTCAGCAACAAAAAATATAGTTATAATACAATTCAGGTACTAAGCCCTTTCATGGAGATTAACATCCTATTCCATCTAGAGATTATTCAATAGTCACTCCTCTTCTCTTTATCTGTCTTGCCCGGTTCCAGGTATCAGACTCATCCAGCATTCAGAACTACATGTCCATGCATGAGTGTTGAGACTACTCTTCTTCGTCTCTAATAACCAACCGAACAGAATAACTCAAACTCTCTCTGTCTCCCTCTCATCTCACTATCCTCTATTACAATGCGTTTAATATATCACATTACAGAAGAGAACATTTAGTTCAACTACCATAACAGACTAGACAGTTACAAAAGGTAACCGTGCAATTGACAATATTTGTAATATGCATTGCCAATACAACGTTGGCTTTTATGTCCTTCTACCATGTCAAGGAGGCCACATCACCACTATCAAACCATTCCCATCACCCCAACTCATAACCATTTCCATGACTGTTCAGATTTGTGAGACCTCAATAGTCCCACATGCACCAGTCGACAGCCACTTTTGTAGTTTATGTATACGACTACGAGTATAATAACACAAAAAAATTTCCCTCTTTTTTGCACGATCTGAGTCGGTTGTTAATTTTTGTTAACTGACAAAAGAAAAATGACATTGTAAAACCCTAATTCTAGAAGCTTCTAAAAATCTTGTTATAAGCAGTTGGGATGTATGGTATAGCTATGTATTTGCGAGATTGTAATCTATTTTGCACTGGATAATAAAATCATTGGATGGCTGAGTTTCTGTGGATGTAGCCCATATTGGGTGAACCACGTTAAATTTTTGTGTTGATCTCTTTTGTATTAGTCCTCATTATTATATTTGGGTTATTTAATCTGCATATAATTGTTAGTGTTTATTGCTTTGATCTACCCTAACCCTAACACCAACACATCGGAATGACATTTCAAAACTAGGTTGATAGTGATTTTCATGCCGATGACCTTTCTCTATTGGAATGACTCTCACTAACGCCAACCACCATCGAAGTAACATAAACCATCAGTGATAGTCTCTTAGATCACACCGACAGTTCACGTCTTGTCAATACAAAGAACAACCCACTACTTTCATGTGATCGCTGAGACTCTTGCCGATCACTAAGACAAAAGTCAATTCTTGCCGATGCCTATAAATCTAAGACACATGTACTCAACAAACAAAAGGAAGATGAAAGTTTGGAAGATTTTCTAGACAGATTCATCTTCATAGTAAAATAATGCGGTGAAGAAACTATGGATCCTGAGCTCATCAAAACTATATCCCTCAAAGGACTCAATGAGGACATGCTCATAGAGCCCTAGACTTGATGGGGAAGGGTGATGTAGCTAAACTAGACCTCACAAAGAAATTATTTATGTGTAAATTATTCAAGAACTCGTGGAGGTATTAGGAAGTCCAGCCTGACCAGATGATCGAATGAAATTGATCAACTTCAAGAAGAAATCACAAATCTAAAAATTGATATTTTTGTCCAGTTGAACACCACCCTAGATGGTATACAAGATAAAACACGTAACCTAGAAACACTCTCCATCTATTTTCCAAGATGTAGAAATAAACATCTATTACAAGAGTGCCCTCTAGATAAGACTGATGTCTACCAGATTTATGATAAAAACCATTCCACATACCAATGTGACTTGTTGAATGCGATCAAAAATTTAAAGAAAAAGGTGCCCCAAGTAGAAGAGAAAGTCAACTATATGGGGTAGATACCTAGAGGAAATTTTTCCTATGGACAAAATTCAAACTCATCCTGGCACCCTCAAACTAACTGGAATAATAACTAGTGGGCAGCACCTTGGCCTCATGAGCCACCCAACTGGGGACCTTATTCCTAGGGACCTCTAGAATGGATGAATTAACAATGGACAAACCCTCAATGGTCTAATCAGGTACAACAACCCTGGTATCCCCAAAACCTTGTTCCTCAATGGAATCAACCATTAAATTAGTTCTACTAGGGACCACAACAGATGCAAACTGAATAGAAAAACCTCTTGCCACCCCCGTAGAATCCACAATAGTTGTTAATCAGCTATAATTACTTTCTCAGCCAATACTGAATCCAAAAGAATAATTACCAAGCTACTCCTGTATATTCTACTGAACAAGAGAATATGACAGGAATCAATGCCATACATTATGGAAGCATACAATTGATGTCAGGTAAAACACTTCAACAACCCACTATAGTTGAAATCACAGATAAGGAAGAAACACTTTCAAACAAGGGGGATATCCAGATTGGAGAAACCAACAAGAAATCTATATAGAACCCAATCCATGAGGTATTAATAAATGGATAAACTTCTGGGAAGGTTCTAGATTTGTCCTCCAGAATTTCTCTTGAACTACCTTCTAACAAGCTTTCAAAGTCCAACGTTGAGGACATTGTTCGATTACACTCCAAATATTCTCCAAAAATTGACCTCACAACTAAAGAAAAGTGTTAAGCTCCTTTTCTAGAGCAACTCAAAGGAGTGATTCCCAAAAGCTCTCTAGAACTAGAATGAAATCAACTAAAACCGACCTCATCTAGGAAATAAAACATTTAAACATTGAAATCCCTTTACTTCAAGCCATTAGAGAGATTCCAGAATTAAACCAACTTGTCAAACAGTTATGTATAAAGACACCAACAAAAAGAAGAAACAAATTAATATTGTACAATTTGATGGCTATCTAGCCAATCTTTTTTCTGGAGAATTTCTTCTGCCAAAATATGGTGATCCTAGTAGTCCTATAATTGTATCAATTAATGGGGTAAAGATTCCTAATGCACTTGTTGATATAGGGGCTGCAATAAATGTAATGATTGTGGAAGTCATGGAGATGCTTGCATTAACAAATTTACAACAAAAAACCACCATTTTACAAATGGCAGATCAATCTATTGTTGTTCCTAAGGAAATCCTAGAAAATATCCCAGTTAAAGTTGAAAACTAGGAATATCCAGTTGATTTTCAAGTAATCCAATCACAAACCACTAAGGATAGTTACCCATTGATTTTAGGAAGACCTTGGATGGCTATAGTTACAGCCCAAATAGACTATAGATCTAGAGGGATGACTATTTCAAAAGGCATCAATAGTAAATAATTGCCACTATACCCTCCTACTTGTCCCTCTGCAAATAAAAACTAATAGATTTTGGGTGGATGAACAAAATCAATATAATCAACAAGAAAATCTAGCCTCTTTGGAAATGGTAGTAATTAAATAGCATGGAAAAGCTATGGAAACTGAGTGGGATGATGACACCAACCTAGATACAAACAATGAAAAAAATAGTGAAACAGACATAGACAATGAAGAACACTTGGAAAGAGATGAGAGCCTAAAGAGTCTTATCCAAACAAGTATAGTAGAATTTTCTCATGATGAAAAGAAAGACTTTCTTACAACATTTCATTGTCATTTAGATAATCTAATTCCTAGAACTAAGAGTTTCCTTAAAGATATAACTACTTTCCACATGATACAACATCACAATTGCACTCTTAATTCTTTCATGAGAGGAACTTATACGGTCTCCTCCACTTACCTGGGGACTAAATCAATAATGGTATTGCCTAGAAAAACTCTCAATATTAATAGTTGGCTCTCAAAACAACAAGAACTCAAATTATTTGATGTCCTAGTGAACTGATCCAAGGCTTTTGCTTGGGATTACAAGGATATGAGGGGATTTCATCCAAAAGTTTGTACTCATCACATCTATATTGAAGATGTTAGACCAAACTGCCAACCATAATGTCGACTCAATCCTGCACTCAAAGATATAGTTAAAACTGACATTGAGAAACTCCTACAAGTAGGATTCATTTATCCCATCTCTGACAGAAAGTGGGTTTTACCTTTTGTGGTGATCCCTAAGAAAGGGGGAAATGGAGGGTGTGTGTGGATTAAAAGGAACTTAGAAGGCAACCTATAGGGATTTTTTTCACTTACCATTTATAGATCAAGTTCTTGGTCCAATCTGGCTAGTAAAAAGTATTTTTCCTTCTTAGATGGGTATAGCAGCTACAATCAGATACAAGTTGCTCCTGAAGATCAAGATAAAATTGTTGAACACAATGAGATGCTGAGAGGGGGGGTGAATCAACATATACTAAAACTTAATTAGTTATTTACCAAACAAAATTGAATAAATTACAGAACAAAAAGAAAATCATGCAACACACATAACACCAGTATTTTTATGTGGAAAACCCTAAAATAGGGAAAAAACATGATGAGGATTAGCTCACAATATATTATACTTGCTGCAAAAGTATTACAACTTTATTTTAGGGATACAACTTAAGGAAGCTACAACTCCCTATGTTTGTGCTTACAACAATTACAACTTTGATTTAGGGCTATAACCCAAGGAATCTACTACTCCCTAAGTACTCTTCTCACTACAATGGATTTAAAAGGATAGTAACAATGTGGACTGCTGCAAAGAGAACATTTAATTTATGTTGATAATGCAATCTTCTATTTCTTTCTTAACACATATCCTCAAACTAATTCTGCACACTTCATATCTTTCATTTTTCTCTACTTATCTTTGTATACTCTTCTATCTCTCACAAATGAACTTGATCTTCTATAAATATACTCTGCAACACTTCAAAACACTGATTAGGTCGTCATCACAATCAACATTGAGTGAAATGTGTAGCTCTTCACAAGTCAGCATCCATACATACAATATGATAGGAAAAACTTGTTGCAGACCTTAGAAGTTCATAAAGGAGATAAAAACATATATTTCCATACCCTCTAGTGTTAAGGAAACTAATCAAGATCCTTCACACATATAATCAACTTAACTAGTCGACCCAAGTTGCTCAGGACTGCTCATTGTTTATCTTCATACTGCTAGGGAGAAGCCAAAAACTCTATGCGGACCAAGAATTCAATCATACATGATCTCAACAACATTCATACACCTTTCTGAAGAAGAACATATAAAACTCTACATCCGCAAAATAGGAAACATGACTATCTATAGGAAATAGGGCATTTCGGACCACATGTAATACTTCACATCTGAAGACATAATGTTACAGTGCAATACAAGGCCTGAAACCTTTTAGGGATGAGATAAAACATCATCATATGTTCCTCATTAGATCCATACACATTTATCTAATGATTTTAGAGGAATTCAAGAGTTTGACATGGATAATTAGGAGTCTAGAGGATAGTTATACTCAAACCTTTACTTGCAGACTAACTACTTCATGTGGTACCAAAAATGAAATTTGTCTACATGTGGATCATACCTGATATACGTTGGACCATATAATACCTTTGTACAAGCTCTAATTGTTGATCTATACATGTTTCATCCTCTGCAAAACTTAACCCTGTGCAAATGGGCTCTGAAACAATATGCATTGCCTCTATCTAAGTGATTGTCGATACTCTGTCCCTTGTAACATTTTATGCTACTAATGTGAGGATGTGAAAACTTGGATTTATCATTTCAATACCTGAATAAATATGTCTTCAAAACCATGAGATTAGATCTTGCACTATGGAGAAATGCAGACCAAAACAAGATGACTCTTCCTTAAGATGTGTATTGTGAATGCATTAGTGAGATTTCTGCTTTTTTGTCATTAAGTGTGGTACACCCAAGTTCTAGTTTAGATATAGATGTGGGAATGCAGGAACTATGCAAGAACATGAGTGATTACCTCTGCATCATTCTCACACACCAAAATAATCATCTTACCATACTTAACATGTTTTCTCTTCTCCCAGACTAGTTTGTCTTGACCATACTGACTCTTCCTCTATACAAATCTATCTATACATTTCCATATACTATGCTAACATCAATGTATACTATTTTGACATCTGTGACAACACACATTGCCTGCAATATCCCCCTTTGTCATTGATGGCAACATATACTCCCCCTTAGACATATGTTTCTCTCTCCCCCTTTGATATCAAGGACAAAGGGACTAACATCCTTTCTTTGTATCAATCCAAAACACTGTATAGACCCCCCCTTACAAAAATGATTTCTAAACTATACTCCCCCTAACTGTGTTATTTAGTTACAAAATTATACCTTTGAAAACAAAAATAGTAGTGCCAATCTACTCAATACCTCCATAATACTATGTACATCAAAAATTGTCTTATTTACATTGCTCTAACAAATCGCTTGGATGGTATGATGGCCTTGTAGATTATGTTGAGTTGTTGAACAATGGCAATCCAGATGACACAATCTAAGGTTAGCATATGGTTCTGGCATTCACACTCCATGCATATCTCCTCAATTTCCTCTAGGTTGCTTGGGGTCTTTATCTTTTTCTCTACATTTTCTGCTTCCCCTAGTAGACTAGACATTGAGCCAAGTCTCATATTTACTGCCTCTCTCAACTAACCAAATTATTTCTTTATGTGTTCTCTTTAATCTTGTAGTTGAGATAATTGTGCATGCAGAGTTTCCACTTGTGCCCTAGTTTCACCATTCTTGTCCTTTGACAACTCATAAGTTTTGACCAACTTGGATAACTATGACTCATAGAGTCCATCTAAGCTTTGATGTTATTTGTGGAATTTAGCCATTTTAGACTGAACAGATATAGTGTTGTGGCCTCATCAATACAAGCTTTGAATTTCTTCTAGCTTTCTTTAAGCTTGTTATGTGCATTAGTACATTTGTCAACCATTTTAGCCATTCTTTTGTCATTTATTCTTCTTGCTGCCTCTTGTTCTACCTTCTACTCTGATTGGGAGGAGTGATACTTGAAGGAGTCCATTAGCAACTTGAGCTTTTTCTCTGGAGATAGAGATGGATCAATGGTTACCTTTGGTAAACCTTCTTGCACCAATTTAACCACATCCTCTATAGCACTGGATTTCTTCAAATTTTCTTGTAAAAACTCTTTTCTTACAGAGGCATGCAATATATCACCTAGCTACAATTTCTGTAAAGGAGAGATGCTTGTTAGGTCTATCTTTCCTTCATTGGTTGGAACGTGCAGCAGTTAAGGAGTGGTCCCATAGGTTGAAACTGCAACTGCATATTTAACAAGTCTTTGAGAGATTATTTCTCTAATGCATTTTGACCTCTATCATCCACTCCTTTTGATTTTTCTCCCTCCTCAGCCTCATCCTTATGTTCCTCTTCATTCTTCTTCTTTTCTTCCTGATCCTTCTTGGATTTATCTTCTTCCCACTCTTCTACATTTCCTGTATTCTTTGGAGGAGGAGAATTATGTCTTGTCTTAGGATTGTCTATAGGAGGCACACTTTGTCCTATAGAGGTGTCCGGAGGAGGTAGATTTATTTTGTCTTGTCCCTCTATGATTGGTGCTTCAATAACCTCAGGAGGAACAATATCCTTATTCTTTTTAGGTTTATCACTTCCATCTTCTTCAGAGGTAGACAGATCAAATACATGCTCAATAATTCCTACCTCAATTTTCATCTCCTTGAGGACTTCAACAATTTTCTTCAGTGTCTACCTTTTCAATTTCTTTATCTCTTCCTCATTCCTTGACAACAGAGTATTTAATCTTATTTTATTTCTAAATTTCTTTGTTAGAATTTTAGAAACTTTGAGTCTATCTTCCTTGGAGGTGGTGGGACAAGTCTTTTCAATTGCACTTTTCTTTCTCTTAGCTTCTTCACTTAAGGATTCATTTCTTGTTTTAGTAAGGATATCACCAAGGCTTTTAGGCAGTTGGTCTATAATTTCAATTAAATCCAAATTGTGGGCTCCCATATATCTGACTATTGCTTCTTCAAGGATGGATTTATCATTGGAAGGCCTTTCATCATAAATACTTACAACTTCTTTTAGGGCACCATACTCTATAATTGCATTCACAGTTGTCTCAAGTTGCAAAGGAGTATAATCAAATTTCTTACCTCTTTTTGTTTTTCATTTTCCTTTCTCCTTTTAAGTCTCTTCTTTAATTTCTTCTCTGGTCATTTTCTTCCTTGTCAGAGACTCAACCTCTTTCCTTTTCTTCTTCTTCTTCAATGTCTTCAACATTTACTCGAATCATTTTGCCTCTTCTGGCCTAACTATTCTATCTAGGCATTTTCTTCTCAATGGTCTGAGATTGTTCAAGGATCCTTGTGGTATCTCTTTTGATAGGCAATTAAGATCCAGAGAGGACAGTGGCAGAGGTTGTGGTTGAAGTTGATATTCTTGTTCTCCTTAGTAGTTGTGCAAAGGAAATGGCTTGTGCTTCTTCTACAGAGCCTTCAAGGTATTAAGTATCTTTTCCAAGTCATCACTCATCTTCTTTTCTTTGGATTTTATCTTTTCTACTTTCTCATCTGCATCCTTCTTCACATATTTGTTGACGATTTGATCATATGTCCCAAATCTTTCAGTGGAGGGATCCTTAGGTTTGTTAAGCAGCATATCAGCATATCCCACCAAGTCAAACTCTGAAACCTCATAAGGTAGAGTTGTAATCTAGAAGGTCCTAGGATCAACAACCTCCATGTAACATTTATCTTTATCTACCATAAAAGTTATGTCATTTTTGTATTTTTCCACCACCTTGTCTAGACTTCTTTCTCTTGATTGCATCTCTTCTTGAAATGTTTTGAAGAATCCCCAAAATGCAGTATTGCACATTTTATGATCTAGAAATCTTCTCATGTAGTCTTTACTTTGATGAGAAATAGGGAGTCTGATTTTCAAACTATTCCTTTCATTGCAGGCAACTCATTCAAGAAGTAAAACACAAGGCATATAATGAGAGATCCATATCAAAACTTGTACTTGGTTCCTTTATTTTCTTTAAGTTGTCCATCAACTATTACCACAAGAGCTCACAGAGATCAAAGTCTTTTCCCTCTTTAATCATTTGATATGTAGTATATATTGCAGTTGTTGTGGCTGACTTCTCCCTGTTGGTGTAGTATATTTTGTATGCAATGTTCATAGTTGCATACCGGACCCCCAAGTCCTCAATATCATTCACAGTCAAAGTCCTTTTGTCAAATTTGGCTCTAGTGAGTCTCATCACTTCTTCATTCTTGACAGATTTTAGGATAGGCATTGATCCGGAGGAGCATAAACCAGTTACATCCTTTATGGCTTCCTTAGTGATCATGTGTGGTTGATCCAAATAGAAGAAATCCTCGTGCATCTAACTTAGGACTATTCTTTGCCAAGCATCATCATATCAAAAATTCAGAAAACCCTTCCAGATGTCAAGATTATTGGTAGCAATATTCAAAAATTCTTGTTTTAACTTAAAATCATCTCCCAATAAGTTATCATTCCTAAATTTTTCAAGTTTGAGATGATCATATTCATCTATTGGCAAATGAATATATATGTGAACATCTTCAGTATGTATCACATTAGCTATAACATGTGAGAAGGCACCACTTTCATCTGTTACAATGGACTTGAAAGGATGTTTCTTGAACCTTGGCCTTGGCCTCTTAACCACATCAATCACAACCGGTGTCATCATTATACTACCTTCAGAAATTAGGGTTTTACCCAGAGAAATCAGAAAATACCTATAAATGTGGAAGTAGGGTTTGATTCAACACTTTGCTAACAAACCTTTGCTTTTGTCAATCTCTTCAGCTTGCTTGATTTCATTCAACTGAGGGTGAGAATGATCAATTACTACATATATACATCTCTCACCAACCAATTTCATCCTGTATTAATTTCCCTCACAGTTTTTCCCTAGTTTGCCTTTTTCATGTATAGAAGTAAACAATTACTCAACAATCCTCCACAAGTTGGTCAATTGCTCCAAATTTTTTGTCAAACTCATCTGCATGTTGAATTCTTTTAGCATTATGAAGGGGAGGTGAAGGATTTGCAGTAACAGCTCCCCTTGAGTCCATGTATCTTTTAGACGATGCCTTTATTACTAAAAATCTTAGAGACTTATACAATATGCCACATTTAGAGATTTTTCTCTAGAATTTTGATCAAACTTCTTTAAATCATTATCATAGCATGCACATACCAAAACTAACCAAAACGTTGAGAAATTTATCATATTATTTATTCAAGGGTTTGAAGAATTTTGTAATTGTAGCTCCCCTTGAATCAATACTTCATCTTTTCTTATTCTCATGCAAATCCCTTCTTGTTTTGAATCACTTAACTAATTATTATATTGTTTTAATTGCTTTAATTCATTCTTCTATTCTTAGCAAATCTTCTTATGCAAAAGAAAGTAAGACACATGTCTTCTTCTTGTTCGTTGCACGTTCCTCAACTTTTCTCAATCATTGATCTTCTCTTTCTCAAGTCTATAAATTGAACCCTCTTCTTCCATTTCAATCATCCAAGCTTTAAGTATTGTTACTCTGCAAGAATTACAGTGCACCTTTTGCACCAATTCCTTCATTGATTGTGATCACACTCGTTACTACGCACTACTACCATTGTTGTGAAGCTCCTCTTCATTGCGATATTATCATAACCATTCCCAATTGACATTCTTGAAACATAGCAAAGAAGTACACTCTCTGAGGACCCTATTTCATACATGCAAGATCGATTGTGATAGGCGATCAATGGAAGCTTTGAATTAAAGGAGGTTTGCTTTGTTGTTGTTCATTATTTATTTGAATCTCTTTTTGTTCACCATTTCATTGAGTTTTGGGTATCTTGATACTTGATATTATTGATTATTCATTTGAAATCCAATTTTCCCTTAACACTTGTTACAAGTATAACAATATCCATGAAAGGGCTGAGCATTGTCCCTATTATTCCTTGGCATTTTTCTTCTGCATTCATAAGCCTTGTGACCTATCTTGTTGCCGGCATAGCACTTAACTAAATTCTGATTTGTCTTACTTCTACATTCAGCTGATTTCTCAAATAGCTTGGTGTTTAAGCAATCTTCAATCATTTTTTCTTCTTCAACCATGACTTTCAAATTTAAAATCATTTCTTCTACTTCCTTGAGCATTATGTCGCCTCCTTTATCTCCTTCTATTAGAGATTTTAGTTTGCCAATTTCTTCTTTTGATTCTTTGGCGTTTGTCTTCAATTTGTCAAATGTCTCTTTTGCCAATTCAAGCATGTCTTCATATTCTACATTTAGTCCTCTTACTTCATCCAGTTCATTGAGGCCTAACTGGAGTTCTTCCTCAAGGTCTACCTCACTCCCATCAAGATCCCAACCTTTAGGTTCCATTGCTTCTAGATTTGGTTCTAGTACAAATACATCATGGTCCATAGTTTCAGATTCCATGTATTCAAGTACAGGATCTACCTCAGTTGTTAGGCTTCTCAAAGGCACTTGGCTCTGACACCAATTGTTGAACACAATGAGATGCTGAGAGGAGGGTGAATCAGCATAATCTAAAATTGAATTAGTTATTTACCAAACCAAACTAAATAACTTAGAGAACAGAAAGGAAATCATCTAACACACATAACACCAGTATTTTTATGCAGAAAACACTAAAATAGGGAAAAACCATAGTAAGGATTAGCTCACAATATATTATGCTCACTAGAATACTATTACAACTTTGTTTTAGGCTTACTACTTAAGGAAGATACAACTCCCTGTGTTTGTGCTTACAACAATTACAACTTTGATTTAGGGCTACAACCCAAGGAAGATACTACTCCCTAAGTACTCTGCTCATTGCAATTGATTTACATGAATAGTAACTATTGGGACTTAAAAACCTATCCCCAAGATGCCCCATTTTGCCCCCAAATTCCATTTGAATCCCACTTTATGCCTTCAATGTTGAGCCTATTGATGATAACTGATCAAAGATATATTTCATATGTTTTCATGTGTTTACCTTTTAAAATGTAAGGAAAAAGACCCAAAATTGGTTAAGTCCCAATATCCTAAGTCTTTCCCTTGTGTTTTCTACCTTTGTCAGAGTTTCATAGTTTCAGATTCCTTCCTTTTAGTGTGCCATCCGAAGGCTAAAATTGCCTAACCATTAAGTGTTGACAATTTGTCTAAGTGTTTTAGAGGTCAGACTTCAGGCCTTTGGCCTTCAGTCTTCTTCAAGGGAAGTGTTAGGGAGAAGCCCTAGGGTCTAAAGTCTGATGGGACTAGTGTTGAAAATTATTCTTAAGTGTGTCAGAGGTCATAGTTTGGGCTTCTTCCTTTTGCCTTCTTCATAAGAAGATGGAAGGAGGAAGGCCCAAAAGACAACCTCTGACAAGTATTCTTTCTAAAGCATTTTGCCATTATGTGGAGCCTTTTGGGTGGACCAATAACGAGCTTGTAGAACCGTAGGAAGAGGACACGTGGCAAGGTTCAACAGATGATCATCCAGGTGACCCGATGGGTGCCATGTGGTATACTTTGTGTCTCTTCTGCCATTCTGTGGAGCATTTTAGTGAAGCTTGTATATAGCCACGAAACGGGGGAAGCTACCAAGAGGTTATGACATCATCTAAATTAACTCTTACCATGGATGCCATAAGGTAAAATGGTGAAGGCCCAAGGATGACCCCCGAAGCCTTTATATCTATACATAGGTGAGGTCAGGGATTCCCTCCTTCCTCTTCCAAATGTTGTATGTTGCAAGGCGGAAGGCCTGAGCTCCGAAGTCTAATTTGTCAGAGCTCAACTTCCTGGCCTTTCTTATTCTTTCAAACACATCAACAAATTCTTGGTGTGAGGCCGATTATTTTTCCTTCCTTATTTTGATCATTATGCATTTCCGTTGATGACATTATCAGACTTTTAGAGATTGGTTTCATTATGTAGATTTGATTATATCTCCTTATTTTTGTTATGACATTGATTAGACATATGGTGGTTCTATTTGATCATGTTTTGATGCTATTTTTTAATTTGACATACGATATATACTAGATGATGTTTTGTGATGTGATTTCAAGTTATTTATGTGATGATGATTAATTGACATTGGATAGAAAAATGCAATTTAATTCAAAATTATGTTATAAATGATTATTGTTGTATTCAATGGCATGAATTTAATTCCAGTTGCTTTGGCTATGATTATTCATGGTATGATTCACACTTGATCGAGATGTGCAGGATTACATTCCTAGGCCATGGGAAATTGGAGGTAGAATTCACACATATGTTATTCCCTATGAAACCAATCCATTCCCAAGAGGGATGAGGATCACGTTTGAAATTGAGTGTTGATTTAAGTACTTGTTTAATTTTATCATTTTGGCCTAGTACCCTTTTGTTTAGATTAATTACATCATGTGTTGTATAATTTTTTTATTGATTTATACCACTTGGTATTGTTTTTATTTTTGAGGCCATTTAAAGTGGATTTATAACCCCCTAGGTGAACCTTAGTGTCCCAAAATTTACCCTAGGTGGTTACCCATGGCTCTAGGGTCAATTTTGACTAACTAAACCTTGGGTTAACTCATTTTTGGTCACTCTAAACTGAGGTTTAGTTAAAGTGACGAAATTTGAAATTAGATAAGGGTGGGAGATGAGTCATGCTTTGGGAAAGACTCATCTCCCTTCCCAAAGTTTGGGAATCCCTTCCCTAGGAAGACTTGGGAGGTCTCCAAGACTCCCAAGTGTGTGGGATCTTCCTCCAAGATGCTCACACACGTGTGAGAGCATCTTGGAGGGAGATGGCTCTCCTAGATAATAAGAGGATGCCATATGGCATCCATTATCCTCATGGAGGCTTGGAGGGGAATGCCACCTCACCACTTGTTCTCTCACACATGTGTGAGAGCACAAGTGGATAAGGTGAGGATTGAGATGGAATTAGAGGATGACACTTGTGACCCTCACACTTCCTCTCCCTTGTAAGTGGCATTGGAGGAGGAAGGAGAAGTTGACAAGTGTCACCTTCTCATTCCTCAAGGCCAATTTAGAAGGCCTATATTACCTCCTCTTGTTAAGGAGTGTGGGGTTCTTGCATTTTGGAGATTCTTTCTATTTTGAGCAATTTTGGGGGAAGTTCGAGGGATTTTGAAGATTGGAAGGTTTGGAGAGGCTTGGAGCTCATCACCAAATGTGCTTCCATTATTAGGGCTTTTGAAGGTAAGCTCTATGTCTTATTCTTTACCCTTGCTTATTCATTATTGATGTGGTTGTAGATTTCATTGTTTGTTGTTTTATTTTTTTATGTGGGATGGGAGTTTGGTGAGAGCACCTCCATTTGGAGGTAAGGCTCAACTTGTTTGGGGTAGGGGAAAGGAACATCCTTTAGGTCACTCCCATATTTGTGTTATTTATAGCCTTGAGGGCTTCTTACTTGTTGTGGAGATTATTTGAATGGCAAGAGTGCCATGGAAGTTTATTTTGAGATATTTGAGGAGTTGTGGTTTTGGAGGTTTTGGCTTGAGGCCATGAGACTTGGTATTTTGGTATTTTGGTGTGGCCTTTGAAGTAGAGGGGTCCATTCCCTGCCCCCATCAAACTTATTTTCATGAGTTGTGTTATGTGTTTATCCTTGGGGTTGATTTTTGTGTTGTTGTTGCTTTGATGCTTGTTGTGGTGTGTTTGCAACCGTGTGAATCCCTACCTCCCTAGCTTGGGGGTGACCCACTTGCGGGTCTACGGTAAGGAAGAAGGCATTTTGAAGTGGCTGGGTTTTCCTTCTTGTTGTGTATTTATTGCAGGTGCTTAAATGAAGAAATGGAGCTTGATGAGAAGTCTATTTTTGTGTTTCTATAATCATTTGTTGTTGGCTATTTGAGCCATGGCCTTTTTGGCCCTATTGTAAATTTTGTTAAGTTATTTTACCCTTGGAGTTGGCTATAAGAAGTGTTGCAATGTTAACATTCTTTATATTTTATTAAAAAGCTATTTATTCTCTAAGTTGTGGAGTTTGGGTGTTTTGAGTAGTGCATGAGAAATTATCTTTTGCAGTTATGATTTTCCTTACAATATATATATATATATATATATATATATATATATATATATATATATATATATATATATATATATATATGAGTGTGTTAAATAAACCTTAGTGTATGCAAAGGAAAGAAAGGAAAATTTTTGAGATTAGTTTTCTATTTGGTTGCATTGAGAGTTTCATAGTATTAGTTGTTGTTAAAAAATTGAATGAAATGTATTTTCTACCTTGTATGATTCTTTAAAACAAAAAAATAGGGTCATCTATGTATTTTTATGCTTTCAAAAAAAAAGACAAAAAAAGAATGCTACTAATTATTTCATATTTGAAAAACTGAAAGTTAGTATTTCTGTATTTAACCATTGTAGTGAAAAGTTAGCTATTGAGTATATATATATATATATATATGCATACTTGTTCTTTTAATCTAGCTTGTTGTTCTTTCCTTTTTATAAAAAAACTATGTATATACTAAAATTATAAGGAAACACATAAGTTTTATCTTTGTTGTATATATTACAATATATATATATATATATAAATATATATATATAAGTGCATATACATATATATATACAATAATAGAGAAGATACATATTCTGAATTGACGATATATAAAAATTATTATATATATACATATATATATATATAACAGTCAATACATAATTTATATATATCAGAGTAGGGTTTCAAATGTTACACGAAATAGAGATCAAAGTCCATTATTGGTGGTTGTAGCTTAGGTACAGACTTTGTTGAATAAAATAAAATTGTTTTAGAGTAACAAGGGGCTGTGGTGGGCATTGGCGCCCACCACAGTCCCGCCGCCGCCTGTTTAAATAGTTAGGGTGTGGGGAGGGGGCCGAAACCCCTACCCACACCCAAGGATGTGAGTGGGGGTTTCGACCTCCTCCCCACCATCAATGCTTAAAACCCACAGTGTCCAACTCTGCACTACCTTCACCACCCGTCGCTCAGACCACCGCTGACGCCCTCCCCTTCCGCCACTCTCAATGCCGTCATCGGCCCTTCCCCCTCTTTCAAACCTACAAGATGTAATTCGATTTTAACATATACATTTTATCTACATTTTGATATATATATATATATATATATATATCACTCAATCAAAAAAAAAATCACACTAAGCTTGTTGGGTATGCCTCTGTGAGAGGTAGTAGCAAGCTCCACTCAAGGATCCTCTCCATTCTCTTTTCAAAACCCTAACCTGCACAACACAAAAAAAAAAGAGGGAAGATTTTGATAGAGAAGTTAGGGAAACAATGAGAAAACAATAGAATGAAATTAGGGCTCTTCTATTTTAGAAAACCAATTTAAAATGGAATTAGGGCTTTTCATTTTGGAAACAGTATTTTAATGAGAGAAGTTGTGAGGAGTTTATTTCATTCCTTATTTTTTTTAACTCTCTATTTTGCCTTGTTTTTTTAATTCTTGTGTTCATTTAATTTTGTCTTTAATTTAAATGGGATTTTGCATTTTGTTTAAATTGGGAAGAGTATTCCCTTTGTATTTAATTCATTTTAGTTGGGATATTTATTTTATTTTTCCCTAGCGTGATTTTTTATCATTTTAGTTGTTTATCAATTTTTACTATTATTTTACAGGAAGGATTATTTTAATCTCCTTCCTCCTTGTTATTCTGAGTTAGTTAATAAATATAATGCCGAAATTATATTTATTAATGGACTCAAATTTGAAATCCAATTTGGCTTTGTGTAATTATTTTATTATTTTATTTCAAATTTTTAAACTTTTTATACAAGGTCGATTTATTTGACCTTGGCAGGGTATTTATTTTGTTACTTTAAATTGTTTTAAATTTGTTCTTAAGTTTAAATTTTTATTCTTAAATTTTGTTTAATTTCTTATTGGAGTTTTATTTTAAAATTTTTAAGCCGATTATTGAAAACGTGTTATGCTGTCAAAATTTTTCTAGATTTACAGGGTTTAATTTTACAATATTTTATTAACTTTTATTTCACCATTCCACTTTAATCATGCGTTCTTCATGTCATTATTTTCTTAATCATTATTTTGATTTTATTTTTACCTGAGTTAGGGTTAGGCTTCGAATCTAACAAAATCATCTTCACACCTAGGAAATTCAGGGTTCGGATTAAAATCATTCTAACCCTAAAAGCGACACACTCCGTGTCGCATACCCCCTAGATGGCTATCATCACGCAGGGGACTGCGTGGGACAATGCACCTCCCCAAATTATGTTGACATGTTTACACCTTATGCGTATTGCCACTGAGGACACAGACACGTGTGAGGGGGTTCCTATGGATAGGTAGAAAATTTTTTCATTTTTCGTGTCATGACCACATGGCAAATGTGGACATAACACGTGTGTTGTGTGTCATGACCATATGGAAAATGTGAGAATGACATTTGGTATCAAATCCCAAGTTTAAACACTGGGCTTGTTTAGGGCACATTATTATTTCTGCAACTTGGATTAATTTGTGGTTACCTCATTTTTGTAGGATGCCTCCCCAACGAGTTCTGCGAGCGCAGTCCCACCACATTGCATCTGCCGAGATGCATAGTGATTCTTCAACTGAGGGATAAGCACAGTCAGACCCACAGGTACCACAAGCACCACTGGCCCTACTAGATATTGGGCCACAGATATTACAGGCTTTATAGGTAGTTTTGGATAGGCTTCCACCGGCTATAGTTGAGTCACGCATGGAGCCACGTGTTGAGCCCCACAAGGAACCACAAGAGGAGCCACGCATGGAGCCACGAGCAGAGTCCCATGTCAAGCCATGTGTGGAGCCCCGCATTGAGCCGCGAGGGGTACCACATGTGGAGCCTTATGTTGAGGTGCCAGAGACAACAGCAGAGGAGGTTGGATTGGCCGACAGGGCCTGTAGCAGGAGCCCTCCATGTCATTCTAGGTGTGATGAGGCAGTACGAGTAGAGCACATTATTCACAGACCTTATGACTATTACACAGATGAGCTTATCAGAGGTTACAGAGACAAAGGAGATCCCATTAGGGATTTGTTGAGGCTGAACCCTCCTGCCTTTGTCGGGACCACAGAGGGAGCTAAGGCAGAGGCCTGGCTCATCAGCTTAGATAAATGCTTCGCGTTGTGTCCTTACAAGGGCAACACGAAGGCTCGTGTGGTAGTACACTTGTTGTGAGATGCAGCAGCTACTTGGTGGTGCACTAAGGAGTGCAAGCATCACCTATCATTAGACACTCTCACATGGGAGACCTTCATTAAGCACTTCAATGCGCAATACTTATCAAATCATTATAGGTAGTGTTGTATAGATGATTTTCATGACCTTTAGTAGAGAGGACTTACAGTTGCTCAGTATGAGGGTAGATTTACCGAGTTGTCTCAATATGCAGAGTATCTCCATGATGAGAAACTCTTGGTCCATAAGTTTATCAGAGTACTGAACCACAACATAGCAGGGCCTGTTCGCATGGCAGACCCCCAGACTTTGAGTGATACTACCGAGAAGGCATATATAGCTGAGGAGATACAGGGACGAGGGCAGAGTTCACGCCCTTAGTTTTAGGATCATGGGCAGTAGCAGCATTAGCAGAGTTTCTACAGACCATCACAGCCACCTCATAGGGGAGGATTTAGTTCCGCACCCTTACCTCCTAGGCCCCCACAGCAGTAGCAACCATAGTAGCAGCAGAGATCTAGGACATAGTAGAAGGCACATGGGGGCATAATAGAGGTTGGCAGCAGCAGGGCCCGTGCAGAGATCAGAGGCAACAGAAACCACCTGCAGGACCTGTGAGGTCGCAGCAGTCATATAGGGGTTTTCAGGGGTCCACTGGTAGATCAGGATAACAGCAGTCAAGTAGGATTCAGATTGGATAGGTACAGGTGAGGTGCCCATGTTATGTGTGTGGTGGAGCAGGGCACCTAGCCAGAGAGTGCCCATAGGGCTTTACAGCAGGGGGTAGCCTTGTGGAGGAGGATCCAAGCAGACTATTGGAGATGTGGGTAGGTCCCACCGTATGTTCGTAGCGGTTGATAACTACCAGGCTAATTTTCAAGTGTTAGTGATTGAGACGTCAGGTATGATAGGGGGTATCCCCATTTCCATTCTCTTTGATTCTTGTGCTACTAACTCTTTCATATCTCTATCGTTAGTAGAGCGTTGCAGGCTGGTGGCCTCTAGGCAGGGTGATAGGTGGGTGGTTGAGTTGGCCTCAAGGGCCAAGATGACTGTAGATGCCTTAGTCCATGACTACAAGATTTCTTTGGGACCCTTTTCCATAGTATGTGACCTTAGAGTTATGACATTAGGATCCTACGATGTGTTTTTGGGTATGGATTGGCTTGCGGCTCATCGAGCCAAGCTAGATTGTCGCTGAAAGGTGATCAGCTGCTTAGACGATCACGGTACATCAGTTGAGATAGTGGGCATGTAGAAGCCCACAGTAGTGTGTATGATATCTGCTCAGCAGCTTAAGTGCTGCATACGGAAGGGATGCCAGATGTTCGCCATCATAGTGAGTGACAGATTAGATGACAAGCTTGAGGCATATTTGGATGATCATCCCATCCTTAGAGAGTTTTCTAATGTGTTTTCTGCAGAGTTACTGGGGATGCCACCCCATCGTGAGGTAGAATTTCACATTGACTTAGTGCTGGGTACCGAGCCAGTGTCCCGTGTACCCTACAAGATGACCACACATGAGCTCACAGAGCTCAAGTTACAGCTGGAGGACTTACTCAAGAAGGGGCACATCTGACCGAGTGTTTCACCTTGGGGCACTCCTGTCATCTTCATGAAGAAGGATGGGTCTCTTTGATTGTGCATGGATTATAGGCAGTTGAATAAGGTGATGGTGAAGAACTATTATCCTCTGCCCATGATTGACGATCTTTTCGATTAGATGCAGGGAGCTAGGGTGTTCTCTAAGATTGACCTAGAGTTTGATTATCATCAGTTACGTATCACAGAGGTAGACATACATAAGACCACCTTCCGGACTTGATATGGCCATTATGAGTTCACTGTGGTCCCCTTCAGTTTGACAAATGCCCCTGCAGTATTCATGAGTCTCATGAATGGGGTGTTCCATACCTACTTGGATCGATTCATGATCATTTTCCTCGATGACATTTTGATCTATTCAAGGACCGAAGAGGAGCATGAGGAGCACCTACGTCAGGTTCTACAGTGTTTGAGGGAGCAGAATCTTTATGGGAACTTGGTGAAGTGTGCATTTTTCAAGACAAAGGTACAGTATCTGGGGCATATCCTATCTGGCGATGGAATCTCAATAGATCCATCGAAGATTAGGGCTACCAGGGATTGGCCAACACCCACCAGTGTGACAGAGGTCAAGATTTTTATGGGGTTAGTCGGTTATTACCGTTTCTTTGTTGAGGGTTTTTCTTGGATAGCGCACCCCATCACTTCCCTTTAGCCGAAAGGGAAGAGTTTTCTATGGACTAAGTAGTGTGAGAGGGCCTTCGAGGTCCTCAAGGAGTGTCTTACCAGCGCTCCCATTTTAGCGATTCCTAATCCTATAGTAGATTTGATGGTTTACATGGATGCATCACTTGAGGGATTAGGAGCTATACTTATGCAGGGTGGTAGAGCGATCGCGTATGAGTCGCAAAAGCTCAAGACCCATGAGCTGAACTACCCCACGCACGACTTGGAGTTAGCAGCAGTGGTTCATGCTCTAGTTTGTTGGAGACATTTCTTATTGGGTCATCACTTTGAGCTCCATTCAGATCACCACAGTCTTCAATATATCTTTACATAGCCGAATCTGAATGCCCGTTAGCAGCGTTGGATGGAGTTTCTTTGTGAGTATGACTTTGATGTCCACTACATCAAAGGGAAGGAGAACGTGGTTGCTGACGCATTGAGTCAGAGGCACCACGAGCTATTGACCTTGACTCTGTGTGTGGAATTGAGAGGATGCATTATTCAACATCTGCCAAAGGATGAGTGGTTTCTTAAGGTGCAGCAAGAGATCAGTTCACAGAGGGCCCTTGTGGGCAAGTTTGCAAGGTATTCACTTGAGGCAGATGCATTACTTCGTCATCGACACTGCATCTATGTACCCCATGTAGGTGACCTACATACTGTAGTGTTATCAAAGGCTCACAGAGCACCATATGCAGCACATCTGGGGGTGAAGAAGATGCATACTGACCTATGATAGCTATACCGTTGGGTGGGTATGAGAAGATATTTCAGAGTTTGTTGCTCGATGCCTTGAGTGCCAGAGGGTCAAGGCTGAGCATCAGCATCCAGCGGGTCTTTTATACCCACATGAGATACCAGAGTGGAAATGGGACACCATTTCCATGGACTTTATTGTTGGTCTTCGTATGTCTTCGTATCACCATGATGCCATCATAGTGACAGCTGACAAGCTGACCAAGGTGGCGCTTTTCTCACCTGTATGCACGACATACAATGTGCCAACAGTGGAGAGAGTATTCTTAGATGATATTGTGAGATTACATGGAGTACCTCACTGCATCATTTCTGACAGAGATCCATTGTTCACTTCAACATTCTGGAGAGCCTTGTAGTAGGTGTTGGGCACACAGCTCAACTTTAGCTCTACTTATCATCCCAAGATAGATGGATAGACAGAGCGGGTGAATCAGGTGTTGGAGGACATGCTTCGTATGTATGTTATAGACCATCAGTCTAGATAGGAGGAGTATCTATATCTGGTTGAGTTTGCCTACAATAATGGGCATCATAGCTCGTTGGGTATGCCTCCTTTTCAAGCTTTATACAGCAGACCATGCAGGACACCATTGAGTTGGGATCAGATAGAGGACAGGGTTGCCATTGGTCCAAAGTTAGTTTAGGATATGGAACAGCAGGTCACACTGATTAGGCAGAGACTTCAGGAGGCACAAGATAGACAGAAGAAGTATGTTGATGCTAAGAGGACTGATCAGAGCTTCTCAGTGGGTGACAGGGTATTCCTTAGAGTGCGGCCACACAAGAGTCCAATCCGTTATGGAAAGGGCTCTAAGCTCATACCATGGTTTATAGGACCCTTTAAGATCTTGGAGAGGATAGGACCTATTGCCTATCATCTAGCATTGTCACCTAGCCTGTCACGTATCCATGATGTCTTTCATATTATTGTATTGAGGTGATATATATCTGATTTATCTCACGTACTGGACTGGAGTGCTCTACAGGTAGAGGCGGACGGGCAGTTGGCTTTGGATCCAATTTGCATATTAGCTCGTCAGATGTTGGGCCTTCGAGGTCAAGATCTGGACCAGATTAGGGTCCAGTGGGATCGTTATGAGGAGGTCATAGCGACTTGGGAGGATGCAGCTAGTTTGAGGGCACTCTATCCTCACCTTTTTGACGACTTCTAGGAGGAAGTTTAGTCTTAGGGGGGAGAATGTGAGGCCGATTATTTTTCCTTCCTTATTTTGATCGTTATGCATTTCCGTTGATGACATTATCATACTTTAGAGACTATGGTTTCATTATGCAGATTTGATTATATCTCTTGATTTTTGTTATGACATTGATTAGACATATGGTGGTTCAATTTGATCATATTTTGATGCTATTTTGTGATTTGACATATGATATATATTAGATTATGTTTTGTGATGTGATTACGAGTTCTTTATGTGATGATGATTAATTGACATTGGATAGAAAAATGCAGTTTAATTTGGAATTATGTTATAGATGATTATTGTTGTATTCAATGGCATGAATTTAATTCCAGTTGCTTCAGCTATGATTATTCATGATATGATTCACACTTGATCGAGATGTGCAGGATTACATTCCCAAGCCATGGAAAATTGGATGTAGAATTTACACATATGTTATTCCCTGTGAAACCGATCCATTCCCAAGAGGGATGAGGATCACATTTGAAATTGAGTGTTGATTTAAGTACTTGTTTAATTTTATCATTTTGGCCTAGTACCCTTTTGTTTAGATTAATTATATCATGTGTTGTATAATTTTTTTATTGATTTATACCACTTGGTATTGTTTTTATTTTTGAGGCCATTTAAAGTGGATTTATGACCCCCTAGGTGAACCTTAGTGTCCCAAAATTTACCCTAGGTGGTTACCCATGGCTCTAGGGTCCATTTTGACTAACTAAACCTTGGGTTAACTCACTTTTGGTCACTCTAAACTGAGGTTTAGTTAAAGTGACGAAATTTGAAATTAGATAAGGGTGGGAGATGAGTCATGCTTTGGGAAAGACTCATCTCCCTTCCCAAAGTTTGGGAATCCCTTCCCTAGGAAGACTTGGGAGGTCTCCAAGACTCCCAAGTGTGTGGGATCTTCCTCCAAGACTCTCACACATGAGTGTAAGCATCTTGGAGGGCGATGGCTCTCTTAGAGAATAAGAGGATGCCATATGGCATCCCTTATCCTCATGGAGGCTTGGAGGGGAATGCCACCTCACCACTTGTTCTCTCACACATGTGTGAGAGCACAAGTGGATAAGGTGAGGATTGAGATGGAATTGGAGGATGACACTTGTCACCCTCACACTTCCTCTCCCTTGCAAGTGGCATTGGAGGAGGAAGGAGAAGGTGACAAGTGTCACCTTCTCATTCCTCAAGGCCAATTTAGAAGGCCTATATTACCTCCTCTTGTTGAGGAGTGTGGGGTTCTTGCATTTTGGAGATTCTTTCTATTTTAAGCAATTTTGGGGGAAGTTGGAGGGATTTTGGAGATTGGAAGGTTTGGAGAGGCTTGGAGCTCATCACCAAATGTGCTTCCATTATTAGGGCTTTTGAAGGTAACCTCTATTTCTTATTCTTTACCCTTGCTTATTCATTATTGATGTGGTTGTGGATTTCATTGTTTGTTGTTTCATTTTTTTTATGTGGGATGGGAGTTTGGTGAGAGCACCTCCATTTGGAGGTAAGGCTCAACTTGTTTGGGGTAGGGGAAAGGAACCTCCTTGAGGTCACTCCCATATTTGTTTTATTTATGGCCTTGATGGCTTCTTACTTGTTCTGGAGATTATTTAAATGGCAAGAGTGTCATGGATGTTTATTTTGAGATATTTGAGGAGTTGTGGTTTTGGAGGTTTTGGCTTGAGGCCATGAGACTTGGTATTTTGATATTTTGGTGTGGCCTTTGAAGTAGAGGGGCCCATTCCCTACCCCCATTAAACTCATTTTCTGATGCAGGAGCATCTCACATAAGGTGGCTTCCGTGAGGCATTTAAATTTATGTTCTGTTTTAAAACAGGTTTTATGTTGTAATAAGGTCTATTCGACCAATGCATTTTTCTTTTCTGTTTGTAAGTCCCTAGTGACTTAGCTCACTTTTGTCAATTTGTTAGTTTTAGATGGTTGGAATCAGTTAGTTTTTCTCCCAAGTGATTGGAATCAGTCTCCCAGCCGCTTGGAATAGGGTTGGTGTTCCTTGGGGCAAGCTTATAAACCCCACAAAAATGAATCAAAGGCATATAGATCAGATAGTATTGTAATTAGGTCGAAGAGGAGATTGAATGTAATTTTGTGAATGTAATTGTGCATTGTGTTAAGGAGAAATCAAACTATTTATGTGTCGTCAATTTGTTTTCCATTCTCTGTAAATACCAATTGCATAGCTGTAGATTTCTTTTCCTTTATGTAATTCCATTGTTGCAAAATGTCAACGTGAAGCATTCCACTGGTGAGATTTCTGTCGAAATCAATGGAATGGCTTCATTGTACCATATATGTTTGTTTCCTGTTATGTTTCATGGTTCGGCAGTGCAGATATTCCAAATCAAGGGTTGTGCATAGTAGGTGGCCTAACATCTCCATGTGCTAGGGTTTGGATTGGAGGAGTTGGAGTTGTTGTCGGTGAGATAGAGGCCATCGACGAAACATTCCTCACTCAGAGCGATGAGGATAGTCTGGTTGAATAGAGGTTCAAGGCGTTGAACCAAAGTCACGGCCTAAGATTCAGATCGGGGTGACAAAGCACATCGGCCAGAAGTTGTGCGTGCTTGCCGATGCGTAGTCTCACCGAAGATAACACATATCGGCATATCGAGGGAACAAACAAGGAGTTCGCTAATGGTGGAAGTCTTACCGATTCAAGGCTCCCCATAATATTGGTGTCAGAGCAAGTGAAATCTCTAGGCAGAGGTGTTGTGTATTTGATTTCTATCACTGAGAAGGTAGATGAAGAGTTGGAGTAAAATAGATGCTCATGCCATCTAGTTGCGAGGAGGAACAGGATTCCTATAGTGTGTAGGCAGATGATGATGAGGTCTATCAAGACCATTCACCAATAGAGTTTTGGCTGGAAGAGGGTACAGAGTGAGGCCACTGCGAGAGAGAGAGTGGTAGTACATCTCTAGGATATGCTGTTAGATGAGAGGAATGGGTCTGTAGCAGCATGTAGGATGGACATCTGATTGAGCATTGTGTTGTAGTCAAATTGAGGATTTGCAGAAGTGTTGGCATTGTCTATGAATGTTTATGTCAGACAGAGAAAGTGAAGGAGAGGCTAGCAATATGCCTCCAAAGGGGATGACCATCGAAGTGGTCAAGAAATTTCAAGAGATGGAAGAGATGATCAAAACTAGAGTCTAGGAAGCACTCCAAGTAGAATTGAAGGCAACGAAGATAGGAAAAAGGATAGAGGAAGGTTCAGATGAAGAAGAAGAGGAACAAGAAGAGGCAAAAATACTAGTTGAACAAAAGCAATTCCTGGAAGCCATCAAGGCAATTGCCAAGGACTCTTCAGAGGCTCAGATAGATGTCCCCATGTTTAGTGGGAAGATGAATGTTGAGGAAGTCATGGAGTGGATTGAGGCTCTAAACAACTACTTTGAATACAAGGAAGTTCCTAAAAGTAAGAGGGTTAAGTTTGCAAAAACTAAACTCAAAGGTGCTACCCTTACATGGTGGAATTACACCCAAGGAGAGAGGGTAAAGAATGGAAAAAGTATGGTCTCTTCATGGAGTAGAATGCTGGAGAAGATCAAGTCTCAGTTCCTTCCATCCAACTATGAGGTGCAGATTTATGGGAAGATGCAGAACCTTAAGCAAAAAGATATGGATGTGGCTACTTACACTGAGGAGTTTAACAAATACACTCTTCGTTGTGGGTACATGGAGGATGAAAAAACCAAGGTAGAAAGGTATCTAAATGGTCTGAGGATCACTATTCAAGATGAGATAAGTTTGTTTACTCCTGAAACCATGGAAAAATGCTTTCAAGTAGCATTAAGAGCTAAAGAGAAGCTGAAGAGGAAAGGTGAGCAGCAAAGTAAAGGAAGAGGTGATAGAAATTTTAGAGGTAGTTTTGGAGGAAGAAGTCCTAACCAGAGGCCTAGTGGTGAGTCTAGCCAAGAAGAGCAAGTTGGAGACTCAAGTAGTAGAGGAGGATACCGAGGAAGAAGGCCAAATGAAAGTAGTGGGACAAATGGATCAGGTAGAGAATCTAAGTTCTCCAATATGAGATGTTATAACTGTAATCAGATAGGACACCCGACCTATAAGTGTCCAGAGAAGGCCTCAACTTCTCATGGCAATGAGAGAAGAACCACATTGACTCAAGAGGATACAAGAAGTGTGACATCTCCTAAAGTGAATTTGACATCAGAAGTGGGAGAAAATCTGATGATCAAGAGGACACTGCTCAAAGAACCAGTGCAGACTGAACCGTCACAAAGGAGAGCACTTTTCAGGATTAATTGCAAAAGCAAAGGTAAAATATGCAAGGTAGTCATAGATTTTGGTTCAACAAATAATATGGTGTCTAGGGAAATGGTGGATAAATTGAACATAGAAAGGATTCCTCATCAAACTCCTTACAAAGCATCTTGGGTATGTGATAGTCAATCACTTTTGGTAGATGAACAGGCATATGTTGATTTTCAAATTGGTGAATATAAGGAGAGAATTTTATGTGACATTTTTCCCATGGAGTGTTGTCACCTACTTTTAGGTAGGCTATGGAAATTTGATAGGCAAGCATTATATGATGGATATGCTAACACATACACCATCAAGAAGGATGGCAAGACTTTTGTGATGACACCATTGCAAGAGGGTGCTACAACACAGCAAGCATCCAAGATCATTTTGGTGGGTAAGAAAGAGTTTGTGAAGATGCATGAAGAAGAGACAAGGACAGTTGAGGATGCCTCAAGGAGTGAGGTTACCAAAGATCATATTTTGAAGGTGATTTCAGTTTTGAATGATGGAGATCAGATGGTGACATCTGAGATGGATCAGCAGAAGGTCAAAGAGCAAGTCTGCAAACAGCCACAAGTTGATTGGAAAGAAGAAGATGCTATCATAGTAGGGACCATTGTTTGTCCTCTAGAGCCAACAAGAGTTGAAAGGCAAACATATTCTATCCTAGAAGCAGTACAAGTAGCATCAAACAAGGTTTGGAATGCAGGTTTTCAGGCAGAGATGATAGTAAGGAAGAATGGCGAGCAAAGTATGGGTTTGGTTGCAAGCACTCACTCATGGCAAGGTGTGAGTAGAGCCTATAATGCTAGACATTAGTTTTTGATTCCATGGAAGCAAGTTGCAGTCCAGAGATCATGGGGAAGGCATGATGCAGCGAAGGATGACAGTGGTGCAAGCCATAAACTCAACTCATGGGACATGAGTTCTTTTCTAGGTGGGGTGTATGATGCAAGAGCATCTCACACAAGGTGGGCTCCATGAGGCATTTAAGTTCATGTTCCATTTTAAAATAGGTTTTATGTTATAATAAGTTCTATTCAACCAATGCATTTTTCTTTTCTGTTTGTAAGTCCCTAGTGACTTAGGTCACTTTTGTCAATTTGTAAGTTTTAGACGGTTGGAATCAATTAGTTTTTCTCCCAGCCACTTGGAATCAGTCTCCCAGCCGCTTGGAATAGGGTTGGTGTTCCTCGAGGCAAGCTTATAAACCCTAGAGAAATGAATCAAAGGGATATAGATCATATAGTATTGTAATCAGATTGAAGAGGAGATTGAATGTACTTGTGCGAATGTAATTGTGCATTGTGTTAAGGAGAAATCAAACTATTTTTGCGTTGTCAATTTGTTTTCCATTCTCTATAAATACCAATTGCATAGCTGTAGATTTATTTTCCTTTCTGTAATTTTGTTGTTGCAAAATGTCGATGTGAAGCATTCCACTGGTGAGATTTATGTCAAAATTAGTGGAATGGCTTCATTGTACCATATACGTTTGTTTCCCGTTATGCTTCATGGTTCGCTGGTGTAGATGTTCCAAATTGAGGGTTGTGTACTGTAGGAGGCCTAGCATCTCCATGTGCTAGGGTTTGAATTGGAGGAGTTGGGTTTGTTGTCGGTAAGACAGAGGCCATCGACGAAACATTCCTCGCTCAAAGCGATGAGGATAGTTTGGCTGAAGAGAGGTTCAAGGCGTTGAACGAAAGTCGCGGCCTAAGATTCAGATCAGGGTGACAAAGTACATCGGCCAGAAGTTGTGCGTGCTTGCTGACGCGTAGAGTCTCACCAAAGATAACACATATAAGCATATTGGGGGAACAAACAAGGAGTTTGCCTATAAATAACACAAATATGGGAGTGACCTCAAGGAGGTTCCTTTCCCCTACCCCAAACAAGTTGAGCCTTACCTCCAAATGGTATGTTTGTAACCATGTGAATCCCTACCTCCCTAGCTCGAGGGTGACCCACTTGTGGGTCTTCGGTAGGGAGGAAGGAATTTTCAAGTGGTTGGGTTTTCCTTCTTGTTGTGTATTTATTGCAGGTGCTTAAATGAAGAAATGGAGCTTGATGAGAAGTCCATTTTTGTGTTGCTATAGTCATTTGTTTTTGGCTATTTGAGCCATGGCCTTTGTGGCCCTACTGCAAATTTTGTTAAGTTATTTTACCCTTGGTGTTGGCTGTAAGAAGTGTTGTAATGCTAACATTCTTTATATTTTATTAAAAAGCTATTTATTCTCTAAGTTGTGGAGTTTGGGTGTTTTGAGTAGTGCATGAGAAATTATCTTTTACAGTTATGTTTTTCCTTATATATATATATATATATATATATATATATATATATATATATATATATATATATATATATATATATGAGTGTGTTAAATAAACCTTAGTGTATGCAAAGGAAAGAAAGGGAAATTTTTAAGATTAGTTTTCTGTTTGGTTGCATTGAGAGTTTCATAGTATTAGTTGTTGTTAGAAAATTGAATGAAATGTATTTTCTACCTTGTATGATTCTTTCAAACAAAAAAATAGGGTCATCTATGTATTTTTATACTTTCAAAAAAAAAAGAAAAAAAGAATGCTACTGATTATTTCATATTTGCAAAACTGAAAGTTAGTATTTTTGTATTTAACCATTGTAGTGAAAAGTTAGCTATTGAGTATATATATATAAATATACATATATATATATATATATGGAAATATATATATAGATATATGAATATATATATATGCATACTTGTTCTTTTAATCTAGTTTGTTGTTCTTTCCTTTTTATAAAAAAACTATGTATATGCTGAAATTATAAGGAAATACAGAAGTTTTATCTTTGTTGTATATATTACAATATATATATATACACTTATATATATAAGTGCATATATATATACAATAATAGAGAAGATACATATTCTGAATTGACGATATATATAAATTATTGTATATATACATACATACATACATATATATAACAATCAATACATAATTTATATATATATCAGAGTAGGGTTTCAAATGTTACATGAAATAGAGATCAAAGTCCATAATTGGCAGTTGTAGCTTAGCCGCAGACTTTGTTGAATAAAATTAAACTGTTTTAGAGTAATAAGGGGCTGTGGTGGGTGTTGGCGCCCACCACAATCCCACCGCCACCTATTTAAATAGTTAAGGTGTGGGGAAAGGGTGTGGGTGGGGGTTTCAACCCCCTCCCCACCATCAATGCTTAAAACCCACAGCGTCCAACTCCGTGCTGCCTTCACCGCCCATCGCTCAAACCACCACCGACGCCCTCCCCTTTCGCCACTCTCAATGTCGCTGTCGGCCCTTCCCCCTCTTTCAAACCTGCAAGATGTAATTCAATTTTAACATATACATTTTATCTACATTTTGATATATATATATATATCACTCAATCAAAAAAATATATCACATTAAGCTTGTTGGGTATATCTCCGTGAGAGGTAGTAGCAAGCTCCACTCAAGGATCCTCTCCATTCTCTTTTCAAAACCCTAACCTACACAAAACAAAAGAAAAAGAGGGAAGATTGTGATAGAGAAGTTAGGGCAACAATGAGAAAACAATAGAATAAAATTAGGGCTCTTCTATTTTAGAAAACCAATTTATAATGGAATTAGGGCTTTTCATTTTGGAAACAGTATTTTAATGAGAGGAGTTGTGAGGAGTTTATTTCATTCCTTGTTTTTTTTAACTCTCTATTTTCCCTTGTCTTTTTAATTCTTGTGTTCATTTAATTTTGTCTTTAATTTAAATGGGATTTTGCATTTTGTTTAAATTGGGAAGAGTATTCCCTTTGTATTTAATTCATTTTAATTGGGATATTTATTTTATTTTTCCCTAGCGTGATTTTTTATCATTTTAGTTGTTTATCAATTTTTAATATTATTTTACGGGAAGGAGTATTTTAATCTCCTTCCTCCTCGTTATTCCGAATTAGTTAATAAATATAATGTCAAAATTATATTTATTAATGGACTTAAATTTGAAATCCAATTTGGCTTCGTGTAATTATTTTATTATTTTATTTCAAATCTTTAAACTTTTTATACAAGGTCGATTTATTTGACCTTGGCAAGGTATTTATTTTGTTACTTTAAATTGTTTTAAATTTGTTCTTAAGTTTAAATTTTTATTCTTAAATTTTGTTTAATTTCTTATTGGAGTTTTATTTTAAAATTTTTAAGTCGATTATTGAAAACACGTTACGTTGTTGAAATTTTCCTAGATTTCTAGGGTTTAATTTTACGATATTTTATTAACTTTTATTTCACTATTCCACTTTAATCATGCGTCCATCATGTCATTATTTTCTTAATCATTATTTTGATTTCATTTTGACCTGAGTTAGGGTTAGGCTTCGAATCTAGCAAAATCATCTTCACACCTAGGAAACTTAGGGTTCAGATTAAAATCATTCTAACCCTAAAAGAGACACACTTCATGTCACATACCCCCTAAACAGCTATCATCACGCAGGGGACTGCATGGGACAATGTACCTCCCCAAATTATGTTGACATGTTTACGCCTTATGCATATTGCCACCGAGCACACAGACGCATGCAAGGGGGTTCCTAGGGATAGGTAGAAAAGTTTTTCATTTTTCATGTCATGACCACATGGCAAATGTGGACATGACACATGTATTGTGTGTCATGACCATATGGGAAATGTGGGCATGACACTTGGATCACCATAAATGCTAGGTGGGTGGCTAAAATAGGTCCTTCTAATGACATTGTCAATGCATAGGACATGGGCTATCAAGAAATCCGTTGATCCTCTGACATGGCTCTGAGCTGATTTTATTGCAGTATGGTCCTAACGTGTTGACTCAATATCAATGCCCAAGAGATGCATAGGAACTTTAATTGCTATATATACATGTTTCATTGATATGTTCAGGGTTGGTCACTAAACCAATTGTTTGGTCTATAATTGCCTAAGGAGGATGTTAGGGCATCAAATCATGCCAGTCTGGTCTGTAAGTGAAGGGACATATCTAGCAGAGTGTAGGAAGGATGTGTAAAGTAGAGATGTATGCATTGGTATGTCTCCATGGGAGTTTGTAATGATTTTAGTGAATGTATAATTGAATTTGTATGTTTTCCCTTGCCACATTTGCTGGCACGATTGTAACTAGGATTTGGAGGTGTGTGACAGCGCCCAAGTTAATACAAGGCTTTCTATTTGCCATTTTTTTGTTGCTGATGAATCATTGTAGTTCTTTCCAAGATTATTAAGTATGTCTATTGCATAAAGATCCATCTATGATATATATGTGAATATATGTTTAGTTTTGTTGATCCCCTACTATGTATTTTCTTTCCTCCTTGCATTCTATGACTCAGTTGCCCAATAGAGAAGGCACCAGTCCATATTAGGGATGGATAAATCATCATTTTAGTCAACCTTTTGTAATTTTAGCTATAGGAGTAGGAGTAGGCTTAGTTTAGGGTTCTACATGTTGTTCATGGTTCTGTTTTATAACCAAGGATAAATCTGAAGTAATGCAAAACAAACTGAATCTTTTGTGAATCATGAGCATGTATGCCTGCACTATGTATCTTGTGTATGAGAAGTTAAGTGGATTCATTTCAAGGAGTATAGTATTGACATGTTTGGGTGTAAATGCATAGTATAGTAATCAACTTAATACAGAGGCATGTGTAGCCAGTTTGTCTTGACCTAGTGATAGCTTTGGGGTCAAGTGTACATTGTGTATGGCTGTGTATGTTTGTTTGTGTTTTATTTCATGGATCTAGGAATATTCCTCCTAGGTGTAGCTGAGCCTAAATTGTAGAGGAGTATACCCACTCCTGTTAGTTGACCAAGATCGCCCTTGATCTGTTGATAAACCTCTGTCAATCACCTCGACGACACCCCTATCCTTGGTGATTGTGAAATGTTTTAGGGTTTAGGGTTGCAACTATTTTGGGTCCCAACAGATTGGTGTCATTGCCAGGGATGATACTATTGGGTTGAAATAAATTGAAGACTCTGTTGGTAAGTTGAACCGAGAATCAATACATGGCCTTGAAGATCAGTCACACTTCAAAAAATTCCTCTTTTGGAGAGGTGGTGACTCTACTGTCAAAATAAAAGTTTGTTGCTGCTGCCCCTTGGTTAATGTTGATGATTTGAATGCTCCATCTTAGTGTGCAGTAGCTGGCGAAAGAAAGGTACACACTGTTTCTTCTTTTCCCACTTTTGGAGTTTGTTGTTCATGTCATGTTGAAGGAACAAAATTTCTGTGCATCAGTTTTTTGCCTAGCATTATAGGATGTTTTAGTCATGGCCAATTGGTACGAACATGGATACCCTAGGGATATTCCTTCACAAACGTCTTCATATATATCAAACCCTAGAAATTACATTGGTGTGGATTCCCATGACCATCCTAGCAATGCATATTCTAGTTATGTGTCTGCATGTTATACAAACCCAAACCTATATGCACCCATGCAAAATCAAAATGACTTTGCAATGCAGCATTATGAAATTGATAAAACTAAATAGTTTTTGGAGTCATTGTTGCAACAAGAAGTAGAAACAGAAAATTAGATTAGGCTACTAGAGTCTAGGATGTAGTCTAATGCATTCCCTGTTGCCCCTAAAAATTAGTTTGATCAATCCCCTGCTCTTCCCTTAGATCCTGTGTATGATCAAATAGACCTCTCATTGCTTGATTACAAAACAATGAATATGTCAACCAAGGTCTACAAATAGTTACCCAAGTTTGATGGGTATGATATTTAGTAAGGGGACACACATGTTGATGTATTCTCAGAACTCATGGAAGAACATAAGTTTGAGGATGAGGATATTTACATGAGATTTTTTGTTAGGTCATTACATGGAAAGGCAAAAGAATGGTTCCAAAATTTTCATCAGGAGACAAGAGGGGGAGTCAAGTAGAGATTTCGGTCACAGGTTTGTTGTTTCCCTTTCCAATATTCCAACTAATTTCAGACCTAACATTCCTGCTTGCATTGATATGTTTTTTGAAGAATATGAAACGGGATTGAGTTATGTGCGGGAGGATTTCAAAATAACAAGTATGTAAAAGGCATATTTGTCCCTAGACTCCATGGAGAAAATGAGAGATGACTACATAAAGGATTTGTTGTCCACAAATGTATGTGTTGCTAGTAATAAACATGTTGATCTGAAGAGCATCAATGTGGATACAAGCAATTGGATGAATATAGCATCAGATAATGATGATTGTGTAATCAGAAGGGTAGAAGTGGAAGATGGTGCATCGTATGACAGTAACATGCAAATGATGAAAGAAGTGTATGCACCTACCTTCGGCTGGATAGCTCATCAAGTGAAAGTGAAAATGATGAGACCAATTGTGACATCTGCTCCAATGTTGAGGTATGTGGTTTAGTGAACAGTGATGATGTTGTGTACAAGGATGAACAATCACATGGATCAGCTTCTATGGCTATGTATGAAATCTGAGCATAGGTAAATGAAACATGGGATGAATAAGACACTTGTTTCTTGTTTGATTTGATGCCCCCCTTGTTGTTATATGGAGCCTAATTAGACTCAGAGGTTAAATTTACCCCACTTTTATTGGCACAGTTTCCCCCTAAATTATTTAACGGGGTCAAGGGGCGTGCCCCTTACGGTCGTTTGGGGGCAATGCCCCCAAGATGGGGTCAAGGGGTAGTGGGAGTTATTTTTATATTGGCTAACAAATTTATAAAGGCATCGGGAGTTGTTTTTCTATTGGACGACATAAGAAAACCCTATTTTTGTAACCGACATAAGGCTTGATAAAAATGACTAAGGATTAGGGTTTCTGTTGATGTATTGTAGCATTTTGCAGTGGTATTGAGTTGCAAGGATTGCTGGTTGTAATTAGTTTGATTTACTGGATAATAATATTGGACTCTCTGTTAGTGGATGTAGCCTAGGTTTGGGTGAACCAAGTTAAAACTTGTCTCTCACTGTTATTATTTCTGTGTATTTTCATTCCTTTGTTTAATCTTTATTTGCATTTAATTTATATCTTATGCCGACTAACCCTAACAAGTGGTATCAGAGTAGGTTGTGTTCGATTATCAGCTGCAGGAAGGTCTCACAGTTGAGTGGGAGTCTCATGGTTGAGTGGGAGCAATTGAAGACAAGGGTAAATTTAAGGTAGATAAATTCAATGGGCAGAACTATCAGTTATGGAAGATGCAAATGGATGATTATCTCTATCAGAAGGATTTATGGAGGTCATTGGAAGGAATAGCTAAGAAACTCGCAATAATGACTAATGAGGATTGGAATCTTCTAGATAGAAAGGTACTGGGAACTATTCGGTTGTGCCTAGCACCATCAATGGCATTTAATATAACAGAAGTGAAGACAACAAATGGTCTGATGAAAACTTTGACTAAATTGTATGAAAAACCCACAGCCTCAAATAAGGTATTTCTCATGAAGCGTTTGTTTTATCTAAAAATAATTGAAGGTGGATCTGTGACAGATCATTTAAATGAGTTTAATACGATTATCAGTTAGTTAACTTCTGTAAAAGTAATTTTTGATGAAGAGGTGAGGGCTCTCTTGATATTGTGTTCTCTGCTAGAAAGATAGAATAGCTTGGTAATGGTTGTAAGTAACTCTGTCTCTAGTTCAAATACTTTGAAATTTGATGATGTTGTTGGTGTTATCTTTAGTGAGGAAATGCGATGAAAAAGCTCAGAGGGTCCACATCAGGTAGTGTTTTGAATGCAGAAAGAAGGGGTAGATCAAAGGAGAGAGGAAAAGGTTCTAGAGGCCATGGGAAGTCATGAGGAAAATCAAAGGATAAGAGGCCCCAATCTAGAGGATAGAAGGATTGCTAGTATTATGGGAAACCATGTCATCTAAAGAAAGATTGCTGGTTTCAGAAGAATAAAGGAGACAAACAAGAAGGAAATAAGGAGGCAAATGTGGTAAGTAATAAATCTGAAGATGATGCTTTGATTCTTTCACTAGATAATGTTGATGATTCATGGGTTTTAGATTCAAAGGCCTCGTTTCATGCTACGCCCCATAGAAGTTATTTTCTTGATTATGTCCAAGGGGATTTTGGGCTGGTTTATTTGGGAGATAACGAACCTTGACAGATTGTTGGAAAGTGAAGAATCAAGATTAAGTTGTAGAATGGGAATCATTGGCTACTACAAGAGGTAAGGCACGTTCCAAGGCTGAGTAGGAATTTAATTTCAGTAGGGCAACTAGCTAATAGTTACTTTTAGTGATAAAAATTGGAAGGTTTCAAGAGGTGCATTAATAGTAGCAAAGGGTGTGAAAGTAGGCATCTTATATCCTTGTACAAGTCATACTATTCCTTCTACTTTAGATGTTGTAGAGAAAAAACAAACAGGTTTAGGAACAGTTGCTATAGGTTCACAGGAAGAGACTGAAACAGTTGCTGCAGGTTCTGAGACAACACTGTGGCATAATAGACTTGGGCATATAAGTGAAAAAGGTATGAAGGTACTTCATTCTAAGAAAGTTTTACTAGGTCTAAAATGTATTAATTTAGATTTTTGTGAAAGTTGTGTGTATGGAAAACAAAAGAGAGTTAGTTTTCTCAAGGATGGGAAGCAAAAGTAAGATGAAAATTTGGAGCTTGTACATACATATGTATAGGGACCAACTCAGGTATCTTCTCTCAGTGGCTCTCGATATTATGTTACATTCATAGATGATGCAACTAGGAAAGTTTGGATTTATTTTCTTAGGCAGAAATCTGATGTATTTGAAACATTTAAGAAATGGAGAAGCTTGGTTGAGAATGAGATAGGTAAAAGATTAAAATGTCTCAGATCTGATAATGGTGGTGAGTATTGCAGCAAAGAATTTGAGGATTATTGTTTCTTTAATAGAATTCTTAGGCAGAAAATAGTTCTAGGGAATCCACAGGAAAATGGAGTGGCTGAACACATGACTAGAACAATAATGAAGTGTGCAAGGACCATGAGATTGCATGTTGGGATGCCTTTAAGCATGTGGGAAGAGGCTGTCAATACCGTTGTATATTTAATTAATAGAGGTCCTTCAGTTCCTTTGGGTTGTGGTATTCCAGAGGAAGCATGGACAGGTAAGAAGGTGAGTTATTCTTTTCTTAAAACCTTCAGATGTGAAGCATTTGCACATGTAGATTCTGAAAAAAGAACCAAGCTGGATGCAAAATCAAAAAAGTATGCATTCCTTGGATATGGCATTGATGACTTTGGTTATAGGCTTTGGGATTTTAAAAATTAAAAAATTGTGAGAAGTAGGGATGTTGTATTCAATGAGAAGGTGTTGTACAAAGATCTGTTGCAGTAGCATGAGAAGAAATAAAAGGATTATGTGGTGTTGGATGATACTCCAAATAATGATGTTCCAGTGGTTCCTCATGCTCCATAATAGAAACAAGAAATACCACAAACTCCAGTGAATGTTAGATGGTCAACAAGGCTAAGTAGACCTCCTGAAAGGTTTTCTCCCTCTTTGTATTATATTTTGTTAACAAATGTTGGTGAACCAGAAGGATATGATGAAGCTATGCAGGTGGATACAAAGGTTCAGTGGGAGCTTGTAATGAAAGAAGAAATGGACTCCTTGCTGAAAAATTAGACTTGGGAATTATGTAAGTTGCCTGTAGGTAAAAAGTTTTACCAAACAAATGGGTTTATAGGCTAAAAGAGGAAGATGGAGGTAAGAAAAGATTTAAAGCTAGGTTAGTTGTAAAAGGATTTGCATAGAAAAAAGGTAATGATTTTGATGAGATTTTTTCTCCAGTTGTTAAGATGACTTCTATTCGTACTATTTTAAGTATTGTGGCTACTAAAGATTTGCATTTGGAAGAGCTAGATGTGAAAATTGCCTTTCTCCATGGTGATTTGGAGGATGAGATCTATATGGAACAACCACAGGGATTTGAGGTCAAAGGTAAGGAGAAACTGATGTGCAAATTGAAGAAGAGTTTATATGGCTTGAAACAAGCACCTCGGCAATGGTATTTGAAATTTGATAGTTTTGTGGCTGAGCAAGGCTATAGCCGGTGTAATTCTAACCATTGTCTTTATTTTAAGAGGTTGGATAACGATAGCTACATTATTTTATGTTTATATGTTGATGACATGCTTGTAGCAGGGTCTAACATGGATCACATAAGAGAGTTAAAACAATAGTTAGCACAATCATTTGCTATGAAGGATTTGGGGGTAGAAAAACAAATCCTTGGTATGAAAATTTACAGAGATAGGAAAAATAGAAAATTGACTCCATCTCAGGCTGATTATGTTGAAAAGGTGTTGTAGAGATTCCATATTGAGAATGCAAAAGTTGTCAGCACACCTTTGCCTAGTCATTTGAAATTGACTAAGGAGATGTGTCCTAAGACACAAGAGGATGAAGAAAAAATGTCCAAGGTACCATATGCTTCAACTGTATGAAGTTTAATGTATGCCATGGTATGCACAAGACTGGATATTGCACATGTTGTAGGAATCGTAAGCAAGTATATGAGTCATCCTGAATTGGAGCATTGGAATGCGGTAAAATGCATTCTCAGATATTTGAGGGGTACATCCAATAAACACTTATGTTTTGGGGGCTCTAATACTGATTTAGTAGGCTATGTGGACTCAGATTTGGTAGGGGATATTGATACCAGGTGGAGTACTACATGTTATATCTTTACTATAGGTGGGACAATGGTGAGTTGGATCTCCAAGTTGCAAAAGGTGGTTCCTTTATCCACCACGGAGGCAGAGTATGTAGCTACAACAGAAGCAAGCAAGGAGATGATATGGCTGCAATTTTTCATGGAAGAATTAGGCAAACAATAGGCTAATAGTTCTTTGTATACAAACAGTCAGAGTGCCATACATCTTGCAAAGAATTCTACCTTACATTCAAAGACCAAACACATATAACTCAGGTATCACTTCATCTGATCGGTGTTAGATGATGGACAGTTAAGGCTAGAAAAGATACATACAGATGAAAATCCAGTAGATATGTTTATGAAAGTAGTGACGAGGGAGAAGTTGAGCTCCTCTTCAGCTTCAGTTGGTCTTCAAGACTAAAAATAAAAAAAAATCAGAACAACAGAGTCCAGGGTGCTTATTTCCAGTGGGAGCTACAAGATTAGTGGTGTTATGATCAGTCTCCAAGTGGGAGATGATATGGTGTGGAGTCTGATCAATCTCCAAGTGGGAGATTGTTGTTATATGTCAAACTCAGAGGTTAAATTTACCCAACTTTGGTCAGCACGGTTTCCCCCCAAATTAGTTAACGGGGTCAAGGGGCAGTGCCCCTTGTGGGGGTTTGGGGACAGTGCCCCCAAGACAGGGTCAAGGGGCAGCGGGAGTTATTTTTCTATTGGTCGACAGATTTATAAAGGTGTCAGGAGTTATTTTTCTATTGGCCAACATTAAAAAAACCCTATTTTTGTAACTGACATAAGGCTTGATAAAAGCGACTAAGGGTTAGGGTTTATGTTGATGAATTGTAGCATTTTACAGTGGTGTTGAGTTGCAAGGATTTCTGGTTGTAATCAGTTTGATTTATTAGGATATTAATATTGGACTCTCTGTTGCTGGATGTAGCCCGGGTTTGGGTGAATCATGTTAAAACTTGTCTCTCAGTGTTATTATTATTGTGTATTTTCATTCCTCTATTTAATCTTTATTTGCATTTAATTGATATCTTCTGTCGGCTAACCCTAACACTCCTTTGTTCCTATTTGTGATGAAGCAGTTGATATTTGTCTATATGAGGTTGATGTAGAAGTGGTTGCACTTGGTGATAACCGATTAGAGACAATTATTGGTGCAGCCATGGGGTTTCAGTGCAAAGAACTTGCCCTGGATTTTGAAGATGGTGATCATGTGGATGCATATAACAACCTATTTCTTTTGTGCAAGGTATGTTCTCTTCCTCATGCAGAGTGTACTTCATCTTAGCCACAAGGAAATAGAATAAGAATGAATGTGGAAGAAAAAGTGTGTCATCAATCTGTTTGCAGCAATGAATATGACATAGCAAGTTGCCAAGGTGGACATGAAATATAGAGACAATTGGAAGAACATGGTTCTTTATTTGAGGTGTCTCATGATCTTTATTTATGTGCTAATGTTTTGAATTGTGGCCTGAGTCATGCTTAAGATTCAAAAGTTGAAGGTTGTAGCAATACATATGAAAGTTTTGTTTAAGAGCTAGGTGGAATTGTGAATGAATATGAATGTTTCCACTTTGATGTGAGATGTGTGCCAGCTCTTGAATGTGTTGGTGTTGCAGTAGAGGTTGATTCCTTTGTATGGAACATTGATGTGAATGAGAGGCCCAAGGCATGTTCATGCTTGAATTTCAACAGACGGCATCCCAACTTGAAGATATCCCTGAGTTGGAGTCTTTCCAATTTGTTCTACAAGATGAAGTGTTTTCTCTTGTGGATCAATAGTGCATTCAGGCACAATTTTCTTTGCCATGTGATTTGGAGGTGTTCTTGTTTTCCCTCAATCAACATGAAGAGGACAGCAAGTATAATAAGGTTGCAATTTGTGATGGAGATTCACTTCCATCAATGTCTTTTATTGCTGACCTAAATTCTAATTTCTCACTCCTTGTTGTTAAGGACAAACATGATGCAGTATGGAATAGGTCAATCACCTATTTCTTATGGTTGCCATGCAACAATAATTTCATTGATGAAGCTTGCCTTGACTTCATTAGTATTTGTTACAGATTGGTGCGTGCTAAGTGCCATTTTTAGATGTTGCAACCAGGTGAGAAGTGTAAATTTGGTTTGAGGGAGATCATCTCTTTCATTCAACTTGTCTTTGATAGAGGCAAGTAGGTTCAGTCACTTGGTGGAGATTGGACCTACAAAGTGTTTAAATTTTGAATACAATCAACTTTCCTTTTGTGCCCCCATGCTTATGACTGTATGCCTTGTAAATACGTCTTGTGTTGTTTCCCCTTTGTGTTTTTTGCCTTTGGGTCTACCCAGAGATATCTGGATTCTCACTGTGCCACTACTTGGCACAAGTCCCCAAACAAAGCCACTATTGGGACTTAAAAACCCCATCCCCAAAATGCCCCATTTTGCCCCCAAATTCCATTTGAATCCCACTTTATGCCTTCAATGTTGAGCCTATTGATGATAACCGATCAAAGATATCTTTCATAGGTTTTCATGTGTTTTCCTTTTAAAATGAAAGGAAAAAGCCCCAAAATTGGTTAAGCCCCAATATCCTAAGTCTTTCCTTTGTGTTTTCTATCTTTGTTGAAGTTTCAGAGTTTCAAAGTTTCAGAGTTTTAGACTCCTTCCTTTCGGCATGCAATCCCAAGGCTAAAATTGCCTAAGCATTACGTGTTGACTATTTGTCTAAGTGTTTTGGGGGTCAGACTTTGATCCTTTGGCCTTTAGTCTTCTTCAAGGCAAGTGTCAAGGAGAAGCCCTGGGGTCTGAAGTCTGACAGGACCAATGTTGAAAATTCTTCTAACTGTGTCAAAGATCAGAGTTCGAGCTTCCTTCCTTCCACCTACTTCATAAGAAGATGGAAGGAGGAAGGCCCAATGGCTGACCCCTGACAAGTATTCTTTCTAAGGCATTCTACCATTCTGCAAAGCCTTTTGGGTGGACCCACAATGGGCATATGGAACTGCAGGAAGAGGACATGTGGCAAGGTTTGATAACTGATCATCCAAGAAACCCGATGGGTGCCATGTGGTATACTTTGTGTCTCTTCTGCCATTCCATAGAGCATTTCAGTGGAGCTTTGTCTATAGCCACAGAACCACGGGAAGCTGCCAAGTGGTCGTGATGTCATTTGGATTAACTCTTACCATGGATGGTGTAAGGTGAAATGGTGAAGGCCCGATGTCTGACCCCTGACGCCTTCATATCTATACATAGGTGGGTTCGAGGCTTCCCTCCTTCCTCTTCCAGATGTTGTATGTTGCAAGGCGAAAGGCCCGAGCTCTGAAGTCTAATTTGTTGGAGCTCAAGTTCCTAGCCTTGTTCTTTCAAACACGCCGACAACTTCTTAGATCCCCATAAATACTAGGTGGGTGGTTGAAATAGGTCTTTCTAAGGACATTGTCAGTGTGTAGGGCATGCGCTCCTAGGAAATCTATTGATCCTCTAACATGACTCTAGGATAATTTTAGTGTAGTATGGTCCCGATGTATTGACTCAGTTTCAATGCCCATGAGCTGCATAGGAACTAATTTCTATATCTACATGTTCCATTGATATGTTTAGAGTTGGTCACTGAACCAAATATCTAGTCTACAATCGCCTAAGGAGGATTTTAGGACATCAAATCACGCCAAACTAGTCTTCAAGTGAAGGGACATATCAAACAAAGTGTAGGAAGGATGTGTAAAGTAGATCTATATGCATTAGTATGTCTCCATGGGAGTTTGTATTGATTTTGGCGAATGTATAATTGTAGTTGTATGTTTTCTCTTGCTACATTTGCTGGCACAATTGTAACTAGGCTTTTGAGGTGTGTGACAGCACCCAAGTTAATACAAGAATTTTTATTGTCCATTTCTTTGTTGCTCATGAATTATTGTAGTTCTTTCCTGGATTATTAAGTACGTCCATTGCATAAAGATCTATCTATGATATATATGTGAATATATGTTTAGTTATGTCGATCCCCTGCTGTGTATTTTCTTTCCTCCTTACATTCTATGACTCAGTTTGCCAATGGAGTAGGCATTAGTCCATATTGGGGATAGATCAATAATCATTTTAATCAAACTTTCATCCTATTAGCTGTAGGATTAGGTTTAGTTTAGGGTTCTACATGTTGTTCATGGATCTGTTTTATAACCAGGGATAAATCTGAAGTAATGCAAAACAAACCAAATCATTTGTGAATCATGAGCATGTATGCCTTCATTATGTATCTTGTGTATGAGAATTTAATTAGATTCATTTCAAGGAGTATAGTATTGCCATGTTTGGGTACAAATGCATAGTGTAGTAATCATCTTATTATAGAGGCATGTTGAGCCAGTTTGTCTTGACCTAGTGGCAGCTTTGGGGGTCAAGTGTACATTGGGTATGGCTATGTATGTTTGTTTTTGTTTTATTTCATGCCTCTAGGAATATCCCTCCTAGGTCTAGCTGAGCCTAAAGTTCAGAGGAGTATACCCACTCCTGTTAGTTGACCAAGATCACCCTTGACCTATTGATAAACCTCTTTCAATCACCTCGACGACACCCCTGGCCTTGGTGATTGTGAATTTTTTTAGGATTTAGGGTTGCATCTATTTTGGGTCCCAACAATAACAACTTGGACTACTACAAAGAGAAAATGTGATTTATGTTGATAATGCAGTCTTCTATTTCTTGCTCAACACATGTCCTCAAACTAATTTTGCACACTTCATATCTTTCATTCTGCTCTTCTTATCTTTGCATACTCTTCTATCTCTCACAAATGAACATGATCTTCTATAAATCTACTATGTAATACATCAAAACGTTGATTAGGTCAGCATCACAATCAACATTGAGTGAAACATGTAGCTCTTTACAAGTCGGCATCCATATATACAATATGAAAGGAAAAACTTGTTGCAGACCTTAGAATTTCATAAGGGAGATCAAAACATATTTTTCCATGTCCTCCAGTGTTAAGGAAACTAATCAGGATCCTCCACAAATATCATAAACTTAACCAGTCGGCCCAAGCTGCTCAGGACTGCTCATTGTCTATCTTCATACTGCTAAGGAGAAGCCAAAAACTTTATGTGGACCAAGAATTCGATCATACATGATCTCAACAACATTCATACACCTTATTGAAGAAGTAGTATATCAAATTCTACATCCACAAAATAGGAAACATGACTATTTGCAGGAAACAGGGCATTCTGAACCACATGTGATACTTCACATCTCAAGACATGATGAACTGCATTACAATACAAGGCATGAAACCTTTTAGAGATGAGATAAAACATCATAATATGTTCCTCATTATATCTACACACCTTTATCTAATGATTCTGGAGGAATTCAAGAGTTTGACATGGATAATTAAGAGTTCAGAGGATAGTTATACTCAAACCTTTACTTGCAAACATAACTACTTGATGCAGTACTAGAAAATGAAATTTGTTTGCATGCGGATCATACCTAACATACCTTGGCCCATATAATACCTCCGCACAAGCTCTAATGGTTGATCTATACATGTTTCATCCCCCGCAAAACTTAACCCTATGCAAATGGGCTCCGAAACAGTTTGCATTGCCTTTATCTAAGTGATGGTCGATACTCTGTCCCTTGTAAATTTTTATGTTAATGATGTGAGGATGTGAAAACTTGTATTTATCATTTCAATACCTAAATAAAGTTTCTTCAAAACCACAAGATCAAATCTTTCACTACGGAGAAATATGGACCAAAATAGGATGACTCTGCCTTAAGATGTGCATTGTGAATGCCTTAATGATATTTTTGCTCTTTGTCATTAAGTGTGGTACACCCAACTAATTAAGATATACATGTGGGAATGTAGGAACTATGCAAGAACAACATCATGCTCACACACCAAACTAATCATCATACCATACTTAGCATGTTTTCTCTTCTCGCAAATTGGTTTTCCTTGACCATACTAACTCATCCTCTATACAAGTCCATCTATACATTTCCATATACTATGCCGACATCAATGTATATATTATGTTGACATCAATGACAACACACATTACCAACAATCTCCCCCTTTGTCATTGATGACAACATATACTTCCCCTTAGACATATGTTTCTCTCTCCCCCTTTGACATCAAGGACAAAGGGATTGACATCCTTTATTTGTATCAATCCAAAACACTGTATAGACTCCCCCTTACAAAAATGATTTCTAAACTATACTCCCCAAAACTGTGTTATTTAGTTAAAAAATTGTACCTTTAAAAACCAAAATAGTACTGCCAATCTACTCAATACCTCCGCAATACTATGTACATTAAAAATTATCTTATTTACATTTCTCTAACAACTCACTTGGATGGTATGATGGCCTTGTAGATTACCTTGATTTGTTGAATAGTGGCAGTCCATATGACACACTATGAGGTTAGCATATGGTTCTGACATTCACACTCCATGCATATCTCCTCATCATCCTCTAGGTTACTTGGGATCTTTATCTTTTGCTCTACCTTTTCTGCTTCCTCTAGCAGACCAAACATCTAGGCAAGTCTCAGATTTACTGCATCTCTCAACTGACCAAATTGTTTCTTTATGTTTTCTCTTTGATCCTGTAGTTGAGATAATTGTGCATGTAGAGTTTCCACGTGTTCCCTAGTTGTACTATTCTTGTCCTTTGACAACTCATAAGTTTCGGCCAACTTGGATAACTGTGACTCAGTAGATTCCATCTGAGCTTTGATGTTCTTTGTGGAATTTGGCCATTTTAGACTAAACAAATATAGTGTTGTGGCCTCATCAATACAAACTTTGAATTTCTTCAAGTTTTCTTTAAGATTGTTATGTGCATTGGTACATTTGTCAACCATTTTAGCCATTCTTCTTACTGCCTCTTATTCTTCTTGTGGTTAATAATTATTCTAATGATTTCATTTATCTTTGAAAATAATCATCAATGTTGGCAAATGATGCAGTTTGCAATGGTTTTGTTCTATCACTTCAACATGGTTTTTGACATGTTAAAAAATAAATTATATTTCTCATTTTTTGTGTGCGTTGATTTATGAATCTTAGTGCTTAAGAGATTAATCTTTGTCTCTATATTTTTTTATCTCTATATTTTATGAGCACAATTTTTTTGCCATTACCTTATATTACAATTAAAATTAATTTTGTGGTTATGCTCTATGCATTTTACAAAACAAATATTAGATGTATTAGATGTATGTTATAATCTAGATTTATATGCATGGTAGACAATCAAAGTAGATGATGTTAATCATGGTTCAATAAGTGATTATATAAATTATAGAGGGTTTTCATGGAATTATTTATAAACACAAACTAATATACTCTATATGGGATACTCTTTTTCTATTGCATAAATCTTTAGTATATAACTTCACTAATTTTTTTTGGCATGCTTGACACAGTTGTTTTTGTAGGGTCTCATTTTTTAAGTGTTACTTTATTTCTCTATTTCATCATTTAAATCTATAGGTAATTATTAAATGGGGTGTAGACAAACGAGACAATAAGGTATTACTAGTGCACATTTATTTCATTTATCTTGATGAAATTGAAATTGATAATTCATGTTAAATGTACAAACCTTTTCCAAATCAAAAGGGTGTTTTACAATTAAAATTATTTCTAATACTAATTCATACAATCTAAAATTATTCTTGTGGATGACATTTTAATTATATACCTTGAGGATTTATATTGAACTCCTCTCTTCCTTTATTATAATGGTTTTTAGTTGAACATATAATTTGAAGGTTTTTAAGCATCACTTTTTACAAACCAAATGACATTAAAAAGCTCTTAAAATACTAAAATAGAATTCTATGCTATAAATGCTCTCAAAAAATCATTAAAAGTAATGAAGGTTCTTGGTTAGAAGTACTTGTTACTTATTTCAGTCTTGAAATTATCTTTACTTCAACTCAGACATTCTTTGGCTTACAATTCTCTTTTTGAATGGAAATATATAGATTCATGATGTTGCTCTTGAAAACTAATATTTTTGTTATTGATACTTTCTATATCTATTTTTGGTGTATTTATAAATAATTATCCATATTGATAAATTACAATACATTCATAGTCACTTTTTTTTAAAATATATTCATCAATATCTCTTAAAGATGTTATAAACTCGTAAAAACACCTAAAGATGTTATTGGATGACCCATATAAACATATATAAATAATCATGTTGATCAAACATTAAACAAATTAACTTTGACAAAAATAAATAAACATTACAACTATTGGCCAAATTGACTATTTATATATATCCATCAACCATAAAATAACACTTTTAAATATTTTTATTAATTTTTATACATAAGCATACCCTTAATGGACGGGATTTACCACTCCTTACAGGTTTTTTTATACATTAACATACCCACGGGATTTACGACTGCATGAGTGCACTACCCCTCTCTCTCTCTCTCATTCCGAGGAATACAAATAAACATAAAAGAAAATATCATTCTCCAATGCTAACACATGTTTAATCTGTATTAAAAGACATTAAACTCCCATGTGTAGCTTAAAATATCCAACAAGCAACGTTTAGTCAAAGAGACAAACGAGTTGCAAAGGCTTTGGTTCAGAGTCTAGTTATTTTTTATTTTTTTTTAATGTTCTTGAACTTATCCAGCAATGAAATGTACATAAAGTAAAAATGATTAAAAATTAACTGTTTTTCAAATAATGTTGGTTTAAAATGATATATAAGTTAAATAGGCCCTTGGGAAGGATATCTCTTGACATATTTTAGATAGATTTTTCTAAACATAGGTATGCTAATTTTATTCTATATTTATATATTTAATTTATATTAACATATATTTTTTACTAGTTAAATTTACTAACATTAAAATGTATGCTCAAAATATTTTTTACTTACAAAACACAAGATTATAAATATACATATTTCTTAACATACTGAAATATATACTCTTGCTTAACATAATATTGACACTAATTTTCAGTTTTTCATAATGTTTTAAAATAATTGCACAATATTGATTAAATATGGACTTTCAAAGTAATGCATTAATTTTCTTCTGAATTTTCTTTTGCATGTAAGTGTACTTCTCAAAATCAGTGTCTAATCATCTTTCAGATTTTTGCATGTCACAATTGATGATGAAATTTAATCTTGGCAAAAATAATATAAAATCTATTAATCCATCTCTCCTACAAGTTAAACATTAACATTTTTTCAAGGAAATAGTACTCTCGAAAGCACATGGAGGAATTACTTTTTTATTGTTCATATGATGATTTATTATTGCTAAGTAAAATAATTATTTTGTTTCATATAATAGAGAATTAAAATTTGATGTAGATTATATTTACAATAATAAGATAAGGAATTGTTTAAATAGAAATTTAATTATTGTATACCTTGAATAATATGAAGGCTCCATTAAGAGCTAAAGCTATAATCATATTGTCACTAAATCACTCACTTTTTGAAAATGTTTAGTTAAAATGTTTGAATGTTTATTTTACAAGAGATAAATATTTATTTTAGGTAAAAAATTCTAAAATATAATTGTTGATGGGTACAATTAATAATAACTAGTTAAGCAATATTGATTGCAATAGTATTTGTTAAAGGGAGTATAATAATGTGTTTTTAAAATTTTTAATTGGAAAACAATTAAAATAGAGGATAGGAAAATTAATTAGGCTCTACATTTGACTTTACTATTCATTTTTCTTATGTACATTTGGTGGAAATTAAAAGAACTATTATCAAACAAATTTTGATCTTATTACGTATTGCTCTTAGATAATATTGGTTTAAAAATGATATATAAGTTGAATAGGCCCCTTGGGTAGAATATCTCTCCACATGTTTTAGATAGATTATATATTTAATTACAAATTAACATATATTTTTTACTAGTTAAATTTATGAGAATTCCATAATCATCTCTAAGCAATGTTGATTACCAAATTTAGAGTAAATTGATAAATAATGTAAGTGTGTACATATAGGAGTAGAGTTTGAGTCAACTCAGAAGTCGACTTCAACACTCAACTAGAGGTGGAAGAAGGTTTCCACCAAGTGGCATAGGAGTGTTGACATGTATCTTGGAGAGTTGTGTCAAACTCTCCAAGTCGCCACCTAACCACCTAAGGTGGCTTAAAGTCATGTGCAAATATAATACTTAGAATAAGTAATATTTATTAAAGTTTTGTACTAACACCCCCCTTAAGCATAGCTTAGGTGGTACAAGAAGAGATGGGTCCCAGCTAATAGGTCTGGTGAAGTACCCATGTACAAAGTAATCTCTCATGATGTGGAGAAAGGTAGAAAACCCTGTGGGAAATAACTACCCTCTAAAAGAGAGAAAAGATGCATGAAAATTATACAACGAAAGGAGTACTACTTCTTTCACTAAGTACAATAAATGTTTCCCCCCATAAGAGAGAAAATGATAGAAGGTCTATGAGACCCCCCATAATATGTGTCCTACTGTAGGGAGGCTAGGTACTTGACAAAGAATGCAAATGTAGATCCAAGAATGCCAAACAATGTTCCTTCTCTTGGGAAGAAAAGAAACCAACTAAAGATGCAAGATATCTTCCCATGCTAGAAGATATATGTATGATCCTAAATCATGTTGAAGTTGATCCAAGGATGATGATGCCCATTTCGATGTCTTCGAAGAATGCTCAAGTGTCCCCATGCGATGCCAAAGGATTCCATAATCAAATTAGGTGCATGCCTAATAGATGAAGATGATGACAATCTAGAGCCATTTGTAGACAGATGTAGAGCATGAATATCTGAATAGGATAATGGTGATGCATCTTAACCAAAACTTTCATCGAAGAGAAGATCGATGTCCTCAATGTGTGCTTCCAAGTCAACAATGCGGGACTCTACAAATAGACAAGCAATGTCAGGTAGAAATCTGTCCAAATCAGCAATTCTAGGAAGACAAATGTGATCATGTTGCAAATAAGATGTCAAATCTTTCAAAGAAGCAACACTAAAATATGATGAAGCAATAGTAGATGGAGACCTGGAATGATGATTTCCTTGATGTCAACTAGACATTTTGTATATGTATCATAATGTGGGATGTTATTTGTGATCATAGCAGGATCATGCGGGAATAAGAAAAGTTTGAGTCTCCATATGTCTCCCAAATTTTGATCCATAATGCATGTGGACATTCAATAACCGTGATGGCATACAAAGTGGCATCTAGTATATGTAAATTGATTAATCCAACAATATGATCACGAGTATTAAACCACTCATCCTTCTAAAATTGTTTACCTAGTTTAGGGATAAGTCCATACAAATATGGCATGAGATTATGGTACATGAGATGTTTCAGGATGTCATCACACTAGGACTTATAATTACCCTTGTTTAGGTTGATTACAAAAGAGTGAATATCAAATCCCATGATTACGAATAGGTTAACTCCTTCAGACAATACAAATCAACACATTATACAATCCCCCATTTTTGGAACTTTATTATGCAATGCTATAGATCTAAGCAGGATGATTAAAATCATGCCCTAATACTTAGTCTTTTGTTAACAATGCAAACCCCTAAATTTTATAATATTTTACTTCTAGTACATAGGCGAATCTAAGTAGGTCAAAAAAAGGCACTCTATTATAGTGTGTGGTCGATCCCTAATACTTAGCTCCAAAAAATAATCTATTTTTAACTATGGCACGTAAATTGAGTTCCCAAATTCAGAATTACAATGTTCCATATAATTAGCACTAACAAAATAAATGCCTAGTAAATACAAGGGTTTTAAAGAACCATTAATCCCATAAATCAATTTTCCCAAATATTAAATTCCCCCTTCCTATTTTGTTTTTTAATTCTATAGTGCTTTTTAGCATAACTTGATGTAGGAGTATCTAGGTCCACAGCGATCCTGCATCACCCAAAAAAATATTTTAGTCTAACTTTCATTTTTGTGTGTGTTTAGGTTTGTGTTGGTGTTTTCAGGCATCTCTCAAAATCTTGAAAGCTGTCATTTGATCAAAATTGCAATTTTCAATTTTTCATCGATTTGTTGTTTCAGAGGCTCCGCAGGTAGTTTTCAAAAATTTATTCCCAAAAATTTGTAAGAGCTAGGATAGAATCCTTTTGCAGGGATATTCTTGGAGGTACCATGTCAAATGTGCAAAAAGAATCAGATCAATATCTTTCACCATTTGGGAAAAATTAATACCGTAAATTTGTGCCCTAAAAGTCATAAGTATGTGCAAGTTTATGGAAAGTTTAAAAAGTCACAATTTTTGAAAGATGGAGAAAAATTCTTTTGCGGGGGACCTTGGGATGTTATTCCAAGCTTTCTTGCCAATTTTTATGCAATTCTGAGAAGTTTGAATTTTTCCCTTTCCGGCCCTCAGTTCCGCACATTCAGAGTTGCCAAATTTGAATATTTCATTTTGATAAAATATTTAGGGGTTAAGCTAATAAATTTACAATATTTTATAGCCTTCTATTTATTATTTTATTGTAACTTCCATCTGGAAGGAATTTGGAATATCAAAGCGGTAGAAAATCATGATTTTATAGCTTTTAAAATGTCTAGAATAGAGAAAAATGCCCCTCTACGTAAAGATAGCGCCTGGAGGAGTTAATGGAAGTTTAAATAACTTGTTTAAGGCTGCCTAAACATAGAATATGCATAGCTACTCTTGGGGAGAATTGGGCACCCACTTTAGAGTAATTATCGATGGTTTTCTATGCATTTTTGGGGGGTTTTTGAAGAAAAATGTGGAAGGGAGTTTGTACAGGGATGGATGGAGAAAAGACACCTCATAAAGGCATGTAATTTTCTTTCTTGTTGCAGGTTTTGGGTAGAGAGAAAAGGTGCCTGGAAGGAGCACCATATAGAGTGAAGTTTACAGATTAAAGAGGAGTTATGTTGGAGAGAACTCAGCCAAAGAGAGAAGATTTGATTGAATGTATGAGAGAGGCCATGAAAAGCCAAACCTGTGTAGTGTGTTTCAGATTGTTTGTAAGTTGATATTGGATAAATGTATGTGAGTTTTGATTTTAATAAAATGAAGCATGTGAATTGTGTTACATTTTATTATGTTTTGTGAGTTTGTTTGAGGGTTGAGAGTCTCTGCTTAAGGTATTCTGAGCAATGGTTGTGTGGATTTGAGTAATGGTATGCTTGTGGGAGTCCCACTTGCATCAGATGGTATTAGAGATAGAAGGTCTTGAGAGTGTAGAGTCTACACTAGGACCTGCAGGTGAAGAGTGATGAAGAGTGAAGTGGTGAAGCCACGAGAAAAGGTTGATATGTTGGCTATCTTCTAGTAGAGATAAAGATGGGTAGAAGGTGTGCAGACTTCTTCCACTAACAGAAGGTGGGGAGAAGAGGTCTTGGAGAGGTGCATCTTTGAGAGTCTTTCTTGGGTAGAAGATAGTTGTGTGAGCATGAGTTTTGTTGCTGGGAGAACCTATGATTGCTAAGAGCATTAGCTCTAAATGTTTGTGTGTACAGATTGAGTGTACCACAATTGTTTGACAAAATGTCTTGGAGACATGGAGAGTGTTTGATGATGAAAAAGGAATATTTGAATCCATGGAAAGAGAAACAAGAGCCCATCTGAAAGAGTGGTTTGTTCCAAACTATTTGCAAGTCTGGTACAAAATATTTCAAGGGGATGGTGGACAGTGGTAGTAGAGATAATTTGGTGGCATTGGAAATGGTTGAGAAGCTGAACTTGAAGAGGATCAAGCACCCTAAGCCATACTACATTTCTTGGTTGCAAGAAGGTCATCAAATTTGGGTAAGTGAACAAAGCATTGTAAACTTTCACATTGGAAGATATAATGATGAAATTCTATGTGATAGTACCCATGGATGTTTGTCATGTTTTATTGGGGCAACCTTGGCTTTGGGATAGGGAAGCTATACATAATGACAGTGATAACACATATTATATAATCAAGGATGGGAAGAAATATGCTTTGAATCCATTGGGGGATAAACAAGAGGAAGTGGCAAAACAAATTGCAATAGTATGCCCTAATGAGTGTATGAAAGAAGAGAGAAATATCAAAGTTGCAATGGGTGAGAAAGAGAAAGAGAAAAATGAAGAAGTGGCTGAAAATCTTTTGAAGGATGGAAAGAAGAAAGAAGAAGTGGCAGTGGATATGAAGAATGAAGAAGAGGAGATACTTGTGCAAAAGGATCGAGAGAGAATAGATAAGAATACAACTGAGGTTGCAAAGGAGAAGAAGAAGAGTTGTAGCCCTTTGGTAGAAGGGGCATGGAAAGAAGGCCATATGGGAGTAGCCCATACATTTCACAAGGAAAGAAAACTAGAAAAGAGAAGAGACAAGGAGAGAAAAGAATGGAAAAAGAAAGAGCATTCAACTGTAGCATGCTATTTTTAAAAAAAAGATGTAAAACATGAAAGTGCAATGGTGAAGGACCCATGGAAGGACATGGACTATGTGGTACAGCAATGTAAAGAAGAGACAATTCATGAAGAAATAAAAAGAGTTGAAGCATTGGAGATTGTAGCAGAGATATGTCTTTTGAAATACATGGATAAAGAAGATAGAATTTATATAGTAGCAGAAACATATCCTTTGAAAGAGAAGGAGATAGAAGAGGAAGGTGACAAACTTGCAGCTGAAGAGCAAAAAGTTGCAGTAGATGTAGAGGCAGAAATAATAAAGTTGGAAGGCCCTAGATTTGATAAGCAAGTGGATGAAGAAGAGAATGATCTCCAATGGAAAGAGGAGATGAAGAAAATAAACCATATGCTTGAAGGAGATTGGATAGAAGACCATGAAGAGTTGAATGGTGTAGTAGAAAATGAAAGTAAAGAAATTAGAACTACGAAAAGAAATGAGGTACAATTTGATAATTTTGAGTTTGAATTGTTTCAAATGATGAATACAATAGAAGATATAGATGAAGAAAGAGGCAGATGCATGGAAGATTTCTATTTCCATGAGGATGCTGCAGATTTGTTTGAAGAAAAAAGTGGGAGGATAGAAGAATTGGTTAGTTTGAATGAACATTTGAAGGAGGATGAAGGTGCAGCAATAGACATGGTGAAAGAGGCTATTGTAACAATAGAGTCTATGGAGGTAAGTCTTAATTTTTCTAAATTTTGTGATGAGGAAGTGGATAACAATTTGATTATTGCTTGGGTGAGTAAGAAGTTGAAAGTAGATGGAAAGAATAATGTAGTTGCAGGTTGGCATGTAGATGTATATTTACATGTAGAAGTTGTAGAGGATGCTACAGGTGAGACTTGGTTGAAGTAGTCGGTGTGTGGTGGGTTGGATCCCATGGATGAAGAGAAAAGAAGAGAGTGTCTTTGGAGGAGGAGGAAGGTATGTGGTGGATACAAAACCACGAGAGTAGAGAAGAATGATGAGAAGAGTTGTTGGAGGAGAGTGAAGCTTGTTCAAGTAAGATGTTGGAAAAAAAGGAAAAAGAAAAGCTTCTTGGTGCATATATTTTAGTGATGGAGTTCGCTATAGATTGCTTGCAATCTAGAAGGATGATTTTTCTAGTCAACTCCACATTTGTGAGTGTATGCTCACAAACTTCTTACCCGGTGTGTTTAATGCAAGAGCATCCAAGTCCATAGGGGATCCTACATCGTCCAAAAAAATATTTTAGTCTAATTTTTATTTTTTTGTGTGTTTTGGTTTGCGTTAGTGTTTTTAGGCATCTCTCAACATCTTGAAAGCTCTCATTTGATCAGAATTGCAAGTTTTATTTTTTCATCGGTTCACTGTTTCAGAGGCTCCGCAAGCAGTTTTTGAAAATTTATTCCCAAAAATCTGTAAGAGTTGGAGCAGAATCCTTTTGTAGGTATATTCTTGGAGGTACCATGTCAAATGTGCAAAAAGAATCAAATCAATATCTTTCACCATTTGGGAAAAATTGATACCGTAAATTTGTGTCCTAAAAGCCATAAGCATGTGCCAGTTTATGGAAAGTTTAAAAAGTCACAATTCTTGAAAGCTGGAGAAAAATCCTTCTGTAGGGGACTTTGGGATTTTTTTTTTTTTAAATGTGCCTAGTAAATTTTTTAATGTGATCGGTGACGCTGGTGCGACACGCCCTCTAGCTCCACGCAACGCTTTTGCCAGAGCTATGAACCGGTGAGGCCACAACACGGGGGACCTCATCCCCAAGAAAGAACACTCCAAACCTGTGAGCTTGTTATCCTAGCAAAGGCATAATGCCTACAAGCTCATTGGCCCAATGGGGGTTTGAACTTTGGTGGCCGCCATACAACCGAGTGACTTAACCACCGAACCACGCCCTTATCGGCAAAACCTTGGGATGTTATTCCAAGCTTGCTTGCCGATTTTATGCAATTCTGAGAAGTTTGAATTTTTCCTTTGGCACCTGGTTCCACACATTCAGAGTTACCAAATTTGAATATTTCATTTTGATAAAATATTTAGGGGTTAAGCTAATAAATTTACAATATTTAATAGCCTTCTATTTATTCTTTTATTGTAACTTCCATCTGGAAAGCGTTTGGAATATCAAAGAGGCAGAAAATCAAGATTTTATAACTTTTAAAATGTCCATAATAGAGAAAAATGCCCCTCTCAGTAAAGACAGTGCCTAGAGGAGTTAATGGAACTTTAAATTACTCATTTAAGGCTGCCTAAACATATAATATGCATAGCTATTCTTGGGGAGAGTTGGGCACCCACTTTCGAGCAATTATTGATGGTTATCTATGCATTTTTTGTGGGTTTTTGAAGGAAAACGTGGAAGGGAGTTTGTGCAGGGATGGATGGAGAAAAGACACCTAATAAAGGCATTTAATTTGATTTCTTGTTGCAGGTTTTGGGTAGAGATAAAAGGTGCCTGGAAGGAGCACCATATAGAGTGAAGTTTATAGATTAAAGAGAAGTTATGTTGGAGAACTCAGCCAAAGAGGGCAGATTTGATTGAATGTTTGAGAGAGGCCATGAAAGGCCAAGTCTATGTAGTGTGTTGCAGATTGTTTGTAATTTGATATTGGATAAATGTATGTGAGTTTTGATTTTAATAAAATGAAGCATGTGAATTGTGTTACATTTTATTATGTTTTGTGAGTTTGTTTAAGGGTAGAGATTCTCTGCATAAGGTATTTTGAGCAATGGTTGTGTGGATTTGAGTAATGGTATGCTTGTGGGAGTTCCACTTGCATCAGATGGAATCAAAGCTAAAAGGTCTTGAGAGTGTAGAGTCTACACTAGGACCTGTGGGTGAAGAGTGGTGAAGAGTGAAGTGGTGAAGCCACAAGAAAAGGTTGATTCTATGATAGATATGTTGGCTATCTTTTAGCAAAGATAAAGTTGGGTAGAAGGTGTGTAGACTTCTTCCACTAAGAGAAGGTGGGGAGAAGAGGTCTTGGAGAGGTGCATCTTCCAGATTCTTTATTGGGTAGAAGATAGTTGTGTGAGTGTGAGTTTTATTGTAGGGAGAACCTGTGATTGCTAAGAGCATTGGCTCTAAATGTTTGTGTGTGTAGATTGAGAGTGTGCCACAATTGTTTGACAAAATATCTTGGAGACATGGAGAGTGTTTGATGATGATGAAGGAATATTTGAAGCCATGGAAAGAGAAACAAGAACCCATCCAAAGGAGTGATTTGTTCTGAACTATTTGCAAGTCCGGTGGAAAATGTTGCGAGGTGATGGTGGACACCGGTAGTAGAGATAATTTGGTTGCATTGGAAATGGTTGAGAAGCTAAACTTGAAGAGCATCAAGCACCCTAATCCATACTCCATTTCTTGGTTGCAAGAAGGTCATCAAATTTGGGTAAGTGAACAAAGCATTGTAAACTTTCAAATTGGAAGATACAACGATGAAATTTTATGCGACATAGTACCCATGGATGTTTGTCATGTTTTATTGGGGAAACCTTAGCTTTGGGATAGGGAAGCTATACATAATGACAGTGATAACACAATATAATCAAGGATGGGAAGAAATATGCTTTGAATCCATTGCGGGATAAACAAGAGGAAGTGGTCAAAGAAATTGCAGTAGTATGCCCTAACGAGTGTATGAAAGAAGAGATAAATATCAAAGTTGCAATGGGTGAGAAAGAGAAACTGAAAAATAAAGAAGTGGCTAAAAATCTTTTGAAGGATGAAAAGAAAAAAAAGAAATGGCAGTGGATATGAAGAATGAAGAAGAGGAGATACTTGTGTAAAAGGATCGAGAGAGAATAGAGAAGAATGCAACAAATGTTACAAAGGAGAAGAAGAAGAGTTGTAGCCCTTTGGTAGAAGGGGCATGGAAAGAAGGGCATATGGGAGTAGCCCATACATTTCACAAGGAAAGAAAACTAGAAAAGAGAAGAGACAAGGAGAGAAAGGAATGGAAAAAGAAAGAGCATTCAACTGTAGCATGCTATTTTGAAAGAAAATAAGGTGTAAAACATGAAAGTGCAATGGTGAAGAACCCATGGAAGGACATAGACTATGTGGGACAGCAATGTAAGGAAGAGACAATTCATGAATAAATAAAAAGAGTTGAAGCATTGGAGATTGCAGCAGAGATATGTATTTTGAAATGCATGGATAAAGAAGATAGAATTGACATAGCAGCAGCAACAACATATCCTTTGAAGGATAAGGAGATAGAAGAAGAGGGTGACAAACTTGCAGCTGGGGAGTGGAAATTTGCAACAGATGTAGAGGAAGAAATAATAAAGTTGGAAAGCCCTAGATTTGATAAGCAAGTTGATGAAGAGAATGATCTCCTATGGAAATAGGAGATGAAGAAAATAAACCAGATGCTTGAAGGAGATTGGATAGAAGACCATGAAGAGTTGAATGGTGCAGCAGAAAATGAAAGCAAAGAAATTGGAACAGCGAAAAGAAATGATGTACAATTTAATAATTTTGAGTTTGAATTGTTTCAAATGATGAATACACTAGAAGATATAGATGAAGAAAGAGGTAGATACATGGAAGATTTCCATTTCCTTGAGGATGTTGTAGATTTGTTTGTTGAAGAGGAACATAATTTGTTTGAAGAAGAAAGTGGGAGGATAGAAGAATTGGTTAGTTTGAATGAACATTTGGAGGATGAAGGTGCAGCGGCAAACATGGTGAAAGAGGCTATTGTAACAGCAGAGTCTATGGAGGTAAGTCTTAATTTTTCTAAATTTTGTGATGAGGAAGTGGATAGAGATTTTCTTATTTCTTGGGTGAGTAAGAAGTTGAAAGTAGATGGAAAGAAGAATGTAGTTGTAGGTTGACATGTAGATGTATATTTGCATGTAGAAGCTGTAGAGGATGCTACAGGTGAGACTTGGTGGAGGTGGTCGGTGTGTGGTGGGTTGGATCCCACTGATGAGAAAAGAGGAGAGTGTCTTTGGAAGAGGAGGAAGGTATGTGGTGGATAGAAAACCATGAGAGTAGAGAAGAATGATGAGCAGAGTTGTTGGAGGAGAGTGAAGCTTGTTCCAGTCAGATGCTGGAAAAAGAGGAAAAAGAAAAGCTTCTTGGTGCATATATTTTAGTGATGGAATTTGCTACATATTGCTTGCAATCTGGAAGGATGATTTTTCCAGTCAACTCCACATTTGTGAGTGTATGCTCACAAACTTCTTACCCGATATGTTTGATGCAGGAGCATCCGGGTCCACATGCAATCCTGCATCACCCAAAAAAATATTTTAGTCTAATTTTTATTTTTGTGTGTGTTTTGGTTTGCGTTGGTGTTTTCAAGCATCTCTCAACATCTTGAAAGCTCTCATTTGATCAGAATTGTAATTTTCAATTTTTCGTCGGTTCACTATTTCAAAGGCTCCGCAGGCAGTTTTCAAAAATTTATTCCTAAAAATCTATAAGAGCTAGAGTAGAATCCTTTTGCAAGGATATTTTTGGAGGTACCATGTCAAATGTGCAAAAAGAATCAGATCAATATCTTTCACTATTTGGGAAAAATTAATACCGTAAATTTGTGTCCTAAAAGCCGTAAGTATGTGCCAGTTTACAGAAAGTTTAAAAAGTCACAATTCTTGAAAGATGGAGAAAAATTCTTCTACAAGGGACCTTGGGATGTTATTCCAAGCTTTCTCACTGATTTTTATGCAATTCCAAGAAGTTTGAATTTTTCCCTTTCCGGCACCCTGTTTCACACATTCAAAGTTGCCAAATTTGAATATTTCATTTTGTTAAAATATTTAGGGGTTAAGCTAATAAATTTACAATATTTTACATCCTTCTATTTATTCTTTTATTGGAACTTCCATTTGGAAGGCGTTTGGAATATCAAAGAGGTAGAAAATCAAGGTTTTATAGTTTTTAAAATGTCCAAAGTAGAGAAAAGTGCCCCTCTGAGTAAAGACAGCGCCTAGAGGAGTTAATGGGAGTTTAAATGACTTATTTAAGGCTGCCTAAACATAGAATATGCATAGCTATTATTGGGGAGAGTTTGGCACCCACTTTTGAGCAATTATTGATGGTTTTCTATGCATTTTTGGGGGGGTTTTGAAGGAAAACGTGGAAGGGAGTTTGTGTAGGGATGGATGGAGAAAAGACACTTCATAAAGGCATTTAATTTGCTTTCTTGTTGCAGATTCTGGGCAAAGAGAAAAGGTGCTTGGAAGGAGCACCGTATAGAGTGAAGTTTACATATTAAAGAGGAGTTATGTTGGAGAACTTAGCCAGAGAGGGTAAATTTGATTGAATGTATGAGAGAGGCCATGAAAGGCCAAGTCTGTGTAGTGTGTTGCAGATTTTTTATAAGTTGATATTGGATAAATGTATGTGAGTTTTGATTTTAATAAAATGAAGCATGCATGTGAATTGTGTTACATTTTATTATGTTTTATGAATTTGTTTGAGGGAAGAGAGTCTCTACATAAAGTATTTTGAGCAATGGTTGTGTGGATTTGAGTAATGGTATGCTTGTGGGAGTCCCACTTGCATCACAACTTAAAAATACTTTTGCAAAAATAAATATATATATATATATATTGGAGGCCCCAATTTACAAAGCCCACATTAGGGAAAATGGAAAATTATCTCCAAGAAGGGGCGGCCAAGTTTGGGAAATGGTGGCCAGAATGGAGCGAACAGGGAAAATGGTGGCACCTTTCCTCCACACTTGTAGGGTCGAATTAGCAGGATTTCATGCAGGGACTGAGCGTTTCAATCCACGTAGGGGTCGATGATCTATTCAAATCATTGTGTAAGCACGTTGGGGGTGAAACAAGGGATCCAAACCCGACGACATGTTCTAGATCTAATTAGAGTGTTGGCGTGAGGATCTTGTGAGCCAACCTTCCTTCTCAGCATGTGAGTGTGCCATAGGAGGTAGGGCATGGTGCCAATCAAGGTCAAGCCATAGTCGACCTCCATAGATAGGTCATCATGTCAATGCTAGGCAATCGCCTGATTCTCCAAACACCTTGAAATACAAGAGCTCTTCAGGAAAGGATCATTTTTCTCCTCTCTACCCTTCGTGGGTCTTCAAATAGGCCAAAAAATGCCTATGAGGAGGTTGCTTTCTCTGAAAAGTGTGCTCTCCTTCACCCTTTTTCCATGCCTTCAACCAGGGTTTTAAACCATATAGAGGTGGCATGCCAAGAGAGGCAATGGTACCTTCTTCAGGTGTGGGGCATTTCTAAAATAGGTCATGGGCTTGGTGGAGGTACTATGTCTTATGAATAGGCTGTGAGCCTCTTATGCCCTCCACAAAGACACAAAAATGCCCTTCACAGACAAGAAATTGGCCTCCCTCTTTGAATGTAAATCTCTGCAAACACTTTCGGGAACACACACGCTTGACACAATAAAAAACCTAGGATTCGAACCACCAATGCCTTCTCACAGAAGCAGGGATTTTTTAGTGGTGAATCTTCGCCAATTGGTGAATAGTTCATATTCAAAAATTTGAATTTTGTGAATATATTGCAACCGATGGGGGCCAAATCAACTAGATTTTACGAATTGTCAGTCAAATGCATTTCAATTTGCCATCAATTTATTTTATGAGACATTTGTAACTAATATTTTGGCCAGACTAATCTACGCATTTCTAATGGTGATTCTCTTGAATTTCAGAGGTATGTATTAATTTTCCCATATATTCGCTAATAGCATTACAAAGTCACCATGTATGAGGACCCATTTCGTCAACACCATTATAACTCCATGCTAATCAGAGGACCATAATTGCCTTGAAAACTATAATGTGTGTTTGATCAAGGTCTGATTCAACCAACATTTATATGCATCATGTTATAATCACATGAGATTCACCAAATTTTTACTACACCATTTAAAATATCATGCAATTCACCAAATATAGATTGATATAAATACAATTGAAACTCTGATTAATCTTTTACACATTTTTTTTGCTCTGAGCTCTCGATTTGAATCGTAGGCAAGTTACAATTACAGGCATTAGTGAGTCAGTGAAAGCCTAAATGTAAGTGATTATTTGAATTTATTTATAGTGTTATAAGATTATTTATCTCTTTTCTAGTTTTACTTCATTCATACAGATGGTATTGAGTAGGAAGACATCTAGGGTGCCCAGGGATCTATATTCTATTATTCCTTCTTAAACAAAAAGACATGTTTTTTGCAGCTTTTATTTTGTGAGAGATGTTGAGCAAGAACAAGTTTGCTAAAAATGATAAAGGGAGGCCATCAAAATGTAGAAACATAATGTCATACTTTGGCAATGTTTGCGGTCCATCAGATGAAGCTACAACATCAGCACTTGTGCCATATATTGATGAACAAGCCTAAGGCAATACCTCTGTTACCACTCATTTTGACCTGGGGTTGATTTTCATGATCAGGGGGTTTCTTCATTTGAACCCTTTATCTTCTTGCCCATTTTTTCTAAGTGTTGGACCTCCTCAGCATTTTTCAGCTGCAGCATCATATTTTCCTGAGGAGGAGGTCATCATCATCATCTTGTCTTCGATGATGGTCAGCATCATCATGTTTGCTTCGACTTGTTTTTCATCGTCATCATCATATTTTATTATCGGGTGATGTTTGGTTTTTATCCTGATCCTGCTGATGAGCTACAGTGCGCCCTGATCTGCTTGCGAGGGTGATTTTTCAAAGTCTCTGGTGATCTTGCACTTATCACCTTGCCCAAACATGATGATGATGTTGCCCCGATATTCTGAAGGGGTTATTCTCTAAGTTGTTCGACCTGACTTGTTTTTTCCTAAGGGTCATCGTCATCATCATCATATTTCCTTTTATCACCGTGTTGCTTGCGGGGGTCATCATATTTTCTGCCTTCATGATATTTCGCCGGGGTGATATTTTTATCATCGGGTGATCTTGGTTATGATCATCCTGATGATGTTGTTGAAGAGTTCTAAGTGCGACCCGATATTCACTGGGGTCATCATATTTTGAACGTCAGGATGATCTTAGTCAATATCATCCTGATGATGTTGTATCACTTCTTGTTCGTTGTTTTGTCATCCTGATGATGCTGACGTCATCCTTATATCAGGGTGATATCTTTCTTTCTGCCTATCTGCATCATGATATTTCCGAAGGAGGGGGTGATATTTTCATATCACTCGAGTGTGTGTTTGTTCCAGCATCATGATGATGCTGATATCAAGGAGATATCCGCCTGTCGGCTTCGTGCATTATCTAGTGGGGGTGATCTTTTCAAGCATCATCATATTCATATTTCGCCCTGATCTTATAGCGGAGCTACAGTGCAACCTGATATTTGTGCATCAGGATGATATTTCCAAATATCCGGTTGTCTTCCGAATATCATCCTGATGTTAATATGATGATGACGTCATCCGGATATGAGGAGGTGCGCAGTAGGCAGATATGATGATGACGTCAGCAGGATATGATGATGATGTCATCAGGATGTTCATCGACCAGACTTTTGGTATAAGCTCAGCAGGAGGATGTTCCTCCGATGGATCAGGTTGTACCGATGAAGGCGATTATCATGCAGGTTATGTTGCAATATGATGCTGACGTCAGGGTGATATTTCGGGCAACAGGATATCATGCTGCTGGAGGATGATGATGATGAAGTCTTATACTAGTGTCGTCAGGAGCAAAAGCACCGACATGATATATGCTCATGACCTAGTATATAAAGTGTTAAAGAGGTCATCGCGGGGTGCATGTGGGATAATGTTATCCTGCATATTCGAAATATCATGATGATGAATCTCGGCGGGAAATGGTTGCGATGCAAAATTGATGTTCTTCCCAAGGCCGCAGGTTGGTGCGCCTTTAATGGCGATTGTTGCAGAGGTATGGGCGATGGCGTGGGCAGATCTGGTACCCGATTGAAGGTGTACATCAGCGGACAGTGGCGCAGGGCTCGAGATATCTTCCTGTCTCCTCCCCTACCTGTTGCATTCAAGTTTGGGCGCCAATCTGGTAATGTTTGAGCACCATCTTTCTGATACTGTGTATCTGGCGGGATTTTTGGTCAACCATGTAATTAATTGCTGAGCACCTACCTGGCTGTTATAAGCAGGTTGTGTTGCTCATTTGTTGGTTGTTGAAAGTTAAAGATTTTTGGCTCTGTAATGCATAACAAGCTGATCTGGTTGCTCTGTACAGCTTACCTGTGAGTTTATGTATCTCTTGTTGTATGTTTTTGGCATGAACCCACTGATTTCATGATTGAACTTATATGAGAAATGCTATCTTAGCATGTGTTGTGTTAATTCTGTCTCCAGTATTGCATGTACTCTTCTTCTGAATCTAGATATTTGAGTAATGTTTAGATTCTAGAGCATAGAATTCCTATGTTGAATGTCTGATCTTTTAACTTCTGCTCAAGGGGTAGATTAAACTGTTTTCAGGTTGAACATTGGGAAGGGTATACTGCAGTAGGGATACCATAAGTAGAGATAACCTAACACTTTGTATTGGGAGATACCTGTAAGGCAGGTATCACATATATCCCCTTGAAATCCAGTTTTAGCTGTTTATGCTGATCATTCACAGGTGTATGTCTACTGACTCCAGGCCCCGGATAGGCACCAATCATGCTTTGTTTTTGTGTTATAACCATGTCCAGCTTTGCATCCACACTTAAACTCCAAATCAAAATCTAAAACAACCATTAGGACATTAGAGTTAGTTTTAGGAACCTCAGTCCTCTGTCTACAACTGCAAATAGGCCCAAAGCTAGCCCCTTTGCTCTTATCTTTCAGTTTTGGTCTGCTTACAGGAGGACTTATCTGCTTTCTGTCAGTATCCCAGCCTTGTATGCATATCCTCATGGATGTTGAGTAGGGAATACCCCCCTAGGTCTTGCAGAGCCTGAAGAAGAAGAGGAGATAAAATATAGAGTCTATCTCCTACACTGTTGGCCCCCTGGCCCAGAGATCCTGTTGATCACTGATGGCTACCTTGTAGGGAAATCTGGGAATAAGCATCCAGTCTGGGAAAAAGTCAACAGAAATTGGCGACTCCGCTGGGGAACCTTGTGAAAGAACCCTAGTTTTTAGAAGAAAACAGTTCCTAGTAATAGGTGGCGACTCCGAAGTAATCTCCCAACCGGTCAAAGTAAAATTTATATGCAGGGGAGAAGATCCCAACAAAATCCTTTATTTGAAGAGTTACCATTAACAAAAAGAATGATGTATAGAAGAAAGGGAACTGTCTCAGTTAGTCATGAGAGCTCCCCCAGAAAAGGTGATGATATACAAGATAACCCTAGGCCATCAGGACAGCACGCGCCTTATTTTTCAAATGCAGAAGCTGATATTCAAGGTGCATATGAGAGGCAACAGGGTGGTAGCATGAGAATGAGGTCAGAGGTGTTCCAAGAACGCCCTTTTCTAGACCCAAGTGAAAGGTTTGAAGAGGCAGAGTCTCTGAGGGATGATGAAGATGATGACCAAAATGGTATGAGACCATCTACCTCCAGACCTAAGGATGAACAATTGGCTGAAGAAATCAGAAGTCTAAGAGCAGAACTAGAATACCTACAAGCCATGAAAATCAGAGATGATATGAAGCAGAAAGTGCAAGCCTTAAGAACTGCCCAAAATGATTCAGTTCCTACCCTAGAGAATGCAAATGTGCAAAGACATCAGCAAAGATATGAAATGCAACATCAGCATCATGATGAGAGACAAAATGCGAATGATGCTAGGATACCACTGAACCATGCAGGAAACCAGAATGCAAACAGAAATGTTAATGTTAATCAGCCAAACAGACAGCCCATGCAGCTAGATAGATTCAGGCAGCTGGTGTTTGATGGTATTCCTGGGTATCCTAACCCCATTGACAAGCATCTAAGGCTGCAAGTGCCTAAATTTTTAGGAAATAACACAGTGTCAGGAGAAGATCATCTAAAGGCCTTTCAAAATGTCATGGATAATTTTGAGGTTGAGCATGAGGATGTTTTCATGAAGTCATTCATGCAATCCTTAGTAGATGAGGCAAGAGAATGGTACAGGAATCTGCCTGACCGGAGTATTTCATCATGGGATGATTTTAAAAGGATGTTCAAGGAGCAATATGGTGATAAAACTGACCCTAGCTTTTTTGTAAATGAGTTCACCAGTATCACTAAAGGGTCAAATGAGCAGGTTGCAGACTTTAATGCAAGATTTACTAAAGTGTTGAACAAATTGCCACATCACATGAGGCCAAATGAACCTATGTGCATAATTTTGTATATCAATGCCTTTGATGCAAAGACTGCATATGGACTAAGAGATAAAGGTCCTGTCACTCTCAGGGATGCTTTCAGAATTGCAGTAAATATTGAAAACAATAGGAAAGCATCGGGCAAAACAAATAGAAGGGATGATATAAAAATTTTGCAGAATCCAAACAAGCCTCAGAACACTCAAGGTAGTACATCTGCTCCTGAAGATAAGATAGACAAACTGGCAAATGTTGTTAAGGACCTAAGCTATAGATTAGCTAGAAGTGAAAAAGGGATGGGTCCTGATAGGCAAGTCTATCAAAGGCAGGAAAAGAGGACATCATTACATGATATGCCTTATAACACCAATTGGCATGATGGTAAGCCTGTATTCCCACGTAACAACACAAATCAGAGGGCTCAACATGTCAAGGAAACTCCTGATCCCCTAAAGAAAACTATAAATATTGCTGATGATGCTCCGTGGTGTATAATCTGTCAGATGCCACATTCACAGTCACAGTGTATGATTGCTCAATCCTTGTATGATAATGCTACATCTTGTAATGAATGCAATGAGCCACATCATGTGCAGGATGATGATGTTAATATGATGTCCATAGGCAATGGATACACTCTGTATGATGCTGATGAGAATACAGATCATCAAATTCAGGCCTGCCAACAGTCCCCATATGATGAAGATAATGAAGATAACTATGTGTATGCTCAGAACTCACACAATTTTCTGAGTAACTTACAACGACCTTCTGATGAGGAAATTAGAGCCTTCACAGCTGCAGCAGTTGCTCAAGTCAAAAGCAACTACAATCTCAGAGGTAAAAATCAAGTAGGCAGCCCACATCAGCCAGAAGATATTTCTGCAGGTCAGCTGGTGCATGGTCATAAAGGAACTGAACCACAAAAAAGGCAGTGGGTAAATAATAAACAGAACTTTAGACACAGAACAGGTCATGATTTTCAAGGACCAGAAAACAAAATCCCTCAGGCTGAAGATCAAAGTAGAGGTTCCCAAGACAAGAATGATGATCAGGGAACTATGAAAATGAAAACTAAATCAGCTCAGGATAAAAGCAAGATTGTGGAGCAAGCTACAACTGTTGTACAAAACTATGCTCCATTTGATATAGCTCAGGTCCTCTCGCAGGTAAAAGTCTCTGTTCCACTTATGGAACTCATGAAAGTGGAAGAGATCAAGAATAGGACAATATCCCTAATCTCAGGGGTACCTTTTCAAGCTAAACAAAATGATCAGACCCAGGGTGAGAAACATGTCATGTGTAATGAAGAAGATGAGACTCCTGAAGTCTATTTGGGAATGACCATGACAAAGTGTCCTTCACAGGTGGAACCATTTTATGTTTCCCTGGTTATAAATGGAAAAATAATTAGAAATTGTATGCTTGACTCTGGAGCATCCACAAATGTCATGCCTTTGGCCATCATGCAACAAACTGGATTAAAAATTGACAAGGCATGTGGAAAATGTTATGCTATGGATGCCAGAGAGGTACCAGTTATTGGAATCATGAAGGATGTAGATTTCAAACTGGCAGCATTTCCTGAAAAAAGATATAAAATGAATATAACAGTGGTTGATATCAAGCCACAGTATGGTATGCTGTTGTCAAGAAGATGGGCAGCACTAATTGGTGGAAGTATGCAGCTGGACCTGTCATATGCCATGATTCCAATGAATGGCAGGGATGTCAAGCTAATCAGAGAGCAGAGATCATCAGAGACGGTGGAAGACCAAGAAGCAAATGAACAAGTATGCTTTGTAGACACTGACTGTGATAACTTCAAGGTTGTCTCAGATGATACAGAAGATAAAAAGAAAAATGTCTGCATTGAAGAGCTGGATCAGCAAGGCTTATGGACCATGTTTTTTGATGGAGCTTGTGCAAAAGAAGGCTCTGGAGCTGGAGTTGTTTTCCTGTCTCCAACTGGTAAGCTCCTCAAATTCTCTTTCTTGCTGAGGTTTGATTGCACAAACAATATTGCAGAATATGAGGCTTTACTCTTAGGCCTATATATTGCTCTCAAACATGGAATTAAGATGTTAAGAGTATTTGGGGATTCTGAGCTGATTGTATCCCAAATCAGAAATAAGTATGCTGCAAAAAATAAAAGATTGAAACAATACAAGCATGCTGTTTGGGATACCATTGAACTTTTCGATGCATTTTCAATTGGCTGGGTAGAAAGGTCAAAAAATGTTATGGCTGATTTCTTAGCCAATGTTGCAATAAGGCCAGATGACATCACTCTGTCAGGTGTTACAAATGTAGAAATTAAAATTAGGCCTGCAGTGCCAGAAAATATATGCAGTTGGCAAGTGTTTAATGATGATAGGGATTTGTTGAAATTTTTGCACTACATAGATGAATATGAGAATCAACAAATTGATTTCCAAGCTTTTGTAGAGACTGTAGATGGAAAAGAAACTCTTGTGGGGAAAGAGATAATTCAGTTGAAGACTAACAAGATCCCTAGAGGGTTAGTAGCTTTGGAAAGAGCCTTTGACAGTAGAGACAAAATGGTCACAAGGACATCCCCCACAAATAAGGAGGATTTAGAAGAAATAAATTTGGGGACATCTCAGGCCCCTCAAAAAGTATACATTGGTAAACAGCTAAAACCACACATTAGAAGTATGCTGATTGCATTACTGAGAAAGTATAAACATGTTTTTGCTTGGTCATATGAGGACCTAAAAGCTTATAGGGAAGATTTATTCTAGCATGAGATCCCATTGAAGCCTGAAGCTAAGCCATTTAGACAAAGGCAAAGACCTATTAATCCTACCTTAGCTCCTAAGATGCAAGAAGAACTCAAAAGGCTCAAGGAAGCTGGAATAATTGTGCCAATCAGACATTCAACTTGGGTGTCTAACCTTGTCCCAGTCAGAAAAAAGAACGGTGATATTAGGCTTTGTGTTGATTTCAGGAACTTGAATGTATCCTCTTTGAAGGATAACTATCCACTGCCTAATATGGAAGCTATGTTGCAGAGAGTGACTGGTTGTGAACTCCTATCCATGATGGATGGATTTTCAGGATATAATCAGGTAAAGGTAAAGGAATCAGACCAATATAAGACTGCCTTTACCACTCCATGGGGAACGTATGTGTATGTTAGAATGCCATTTGGACTAACAAATGCAGGTGCTACATTTCAAAGAGCAATGGATGTTGCTTTTGCAGGGCTGATTGATTCAATCCTGGCTGTATATCAGGATGACCTGACTGCTTACTCAAAGAAAGAAGAGCAGCATTGTTTGCATCTGGAACAGATTTTCATAAGAGCACTAGAATATGGTATTTCTTTAAACCCAAAGAAGTGTGCCTTTGGAGTAGTTGAAGGAAAGCTTCTGGGACATATTGTTTCCAAGGATGGAGTCAAGATAGATCCAGAGAGAGTGGCTGCTATTGACAGGATTCAAATGCCAAAAACTGTGAAAGGAGTTCAGTCCTTCTTTGGACAGATAAATTTTGTTAGAAGATTTGTTCCTAACTTTGCAGAAACCACAAGGAACATTTCCAAGATGATGAAGAAGGATGCAACTGTCAACTGGGAAGGGGAAGCAATAGAATCATTTCAGAATATCAAAGAGGCAATTAAGATGGCCCCTGTTCTTAAATCTCCTGATTTTTCTAGGCCATTCCAAGTATTTTCTTTTGCTTCCTTTCATACTGTTGCTGCATGTTTGTTACAGAAAAATGAAGATGGTTTTGAACAGCCCATCGCTTTCTTCAGTATGTCCTTGCAGGCCTCTGAGTTGAAGTATGATATTATGGAAAAACAGGCATATGCACTGGTCAGAGCCATCAAAAGTTTCAGACCCTACTTGGTAGGATCATATGTAATTGCATATGTACCTCATGCAGCAGTCAAAGACATATTCACTCAGCAGGAGGTGACTGGAAGAAGGTGCAGATGGATAAACAAACTGCAGGAGTTCAACATAGACATACAAGTTACTAAGTTGATAAGAGGACAAGGATTAGCCAAGATGATGGCACAGTCAAACTTGGAAGCATGCCAAGGTAATGCAGTCCAAGATGAGAGTGTAAATGTATCAGGATCTGAATGGTACAAGGATATTATCTACTACTTGCAAAATCTGAATTGTCCTTCCCATTTCAGTGACTGTCAAAAGAGGACTCTAAAGTTACATGCAATCAGGTATGTTATTGTTCAAGGTGAGCTGTACTGGAAGAACCCTGATGGTGTGCTGCTGAGATGTGTGGATGAGGATATGGCTAACAATGTTTTGATTGATATGCATAAAGGATTGTGTGGTGGACATTATACTGCCCAAACAACAGCTCATAAAATTCTCAGGGCAGGATATTGGTGGCCTACTCTCTTTTCAGATGCACAAAGGTTAGTGAGAAAGTGTGACCCTTGCCAAAGATTCTCAGGAAAGCTGAAATATGATGGTGCTTTACCCCTCAGAACTGTACCTGTGGATGCTCCATTCCAGCAATGGGGAATTGACTTCATAGGGGAAATTGCAGACAAATCAAGTGGGGGACACAGTTGGATCTTGGTGGCAACTGATTATTTTACCAAATGGATTGAGGCCATTCCAACTAAGAGAGCTACAAGTAAGGTGGTGATGGATTTCATACTAGAAAACATCATCATCAGGTTTGGAGTACCATTTAAGATAATCACTGATAATGCTATGTGCTTCAGATCAGGTGAATTTGTTGATTTTTGCAACAGGTATGGGATAAATCTGTCATATACATCACCATATCACCCACAAGGAAATGGTCAAGCAGAATCAAGCAATAAGAGCATCATGAAAATTATCAAGAGGATACTGGACAAGAACAAGAGAGCTTGGGACTCAAAGTTGAACTTAGCAGTATGGGCTGACAGAGTGACAGTGAAAAGGGCTATTGGGAAGTCACCTTTTGAGCTAGTATATGGTGCATCAGCTAGACTGCCCATAAACAATCTCCTACCAGTTTACAGATTCATTCAGGAAAATGATGAGGAGATTGAAGATTCCATGACAGAAAGAGTGAATCAGCTGGTTGCATTGGATGAAGACAGAAGGAAAGCCCACCAGATCAATCTCAAAAGACAACAAGATATGAAATATCAGTTTGACAGGAGAACTACAAAAAGGAAGTTTCAAGTCAATGATCTGGTGCTCATTTGGAATGCTAAAAGTCAGGAAAAGGGTAAACATGGTAAATTTCAACCCTTATGGATGGGCCCATATTAGGTTTGCAATACTCATGGGGAGGATTCTTATTTCCTCCAGGCCCTAGATGGTGAAGTTCTGGAATTGCCTGTGCATGGCCAATTCCTTAAGTTCTATTTTGCATGAATAACTGGTTGCTGTGCACATTTGTAAAAATATGTATGTAGTGTAAATGCCTTGTACAGCTCACGTTTTTTGGCTTTTTGTCTGGTCTGCCCGGAGATCTGGTTCTCGCTGCAGGTTTTCACCTGCACGTCCCCATTCGGAGCCACTGTTAGCACTCATTTTGACCTGGGGTTGATTTTCATGATCAGGGGGTTTCTTCATTTGAACCCTTTATCTTCTTGCCCATTTTTTCTAAGTGTTGGACCTCCTCAGCATTTTTCAGCTGCAGCATCATATTTTCCTGAGGAGGAGGTCATCATCATCATCTTGTCTTCGATGATGGTCAGCATCATCATGTTTGCTTCGACTTGTTTTTCATCGTCATCATCATATTTTATTATCGGGTGATGTTTGGTTTTTATCCTGATCCTACTGATGAGCTACAGTGCGCCCTGATCTGCTTGCGAGGGTGATTTTTCAAAGTCTCCGGTGATCTTGCACTTATCACCTTGCCCAAACATGATGATGATGTTGCCCCGATATTCTGAAGGGGTTATTCTCTAAGTTGTTCGACCTGACTTGTATTTTCCTAAGGGTCGTCGTCATCATCATCATATTTCCTTTTATCACCGTGTTGCTTGCGGGGGTCATCATATTTTCTGCCTTCATGATATTTCACCGGGGTGATATTTTTATCATCGGGTGATCTTGGTTATGATCATCCTGATGATGTTGTTGAAGAGTTCTAAGTGCGACCCGATATTCACTGGGGTCATCATATTTTGAACGTCAGGATGATCTTAGTCAATATCATCCTGATGATGTTGTATCACTTCTTGTTCGTTGTTTTGTCATCCTGATGATGCTGACGTCATCCTTATATCAGGGTGATATCTTTCTTTCTGCCTATCTGCATCATGATATTTCCGAAGGAGGGGGTGATATTTTCATATCACTCGAGTGTGTGTTTGTTCCAGCATCATGATGATGCTGATATCAAGGAGATATCTGCCTGTCGGCTTTGTGCATTATCTAGTGGGGGTGATCTTTTCAAGCATCATCATATTCATATTTCGCCCTGATCTTATAGCGGAGCTACAGTGCAACCTGATATTTGTGCATCAGGATGATATTTCCAAATATCCTGTTGTCTTCTGAATATCATCCTGATGTTAATATGATGATGACGTCATCCGGATATGAGGAGGTGCGCAGTAGGCAGATATGATGATGACGTCAGCAGGATATGATGATGATGTCATCAGGATGTTCATCGGCCAGACTTTTGGTATAAGCTCAGCAGGAGGATGTTCCTCCGATGGATCAGGTTGTGCCGATGAAGGCGATTATCATGCAGGTTATGTTGCAATATGATGCTGACGTCAGGGTGATATTTCGGGCAACAGGATATCATGCTGCTGGAGGATGATGATGATGAAGTCTTATACTAGTGTCGTCAGGAGTAAAAGCACCGACATGATATATGCTCATGACCTAGTATATAAAGTGTTAAAGAGGTCATCGCGGGGTGCATGTGGGATAATGTTATCCTGCATATTCGAAATATCATGATGATGAATCTCGGCGGGAAATGGTTGTGATGCAGAATTGATGTTCTTCCCAAGGCCGCGGGTTGGTGCGCCTTTAATGGTGATTGTTGCAGAGGTATGGGCGATGGCGTGGGCGGATCTGGTACCCGATTGAAGGTGTACATCAGCGGACAGTGGCGCAGGGCTCGAGATATCTTCCTGTCTCCTCCCCTACCTGCTGCATTCAAGTTTGGGCGCCAATCTGGTAATGTTTGAGCGCCATCTTTCTGATACTGTGTATCTGGCGGGATTTTTGGTCAACCATGTAATTAATTGCTGAGCACCTACCTGGCTGTTATAAGCAGGTTGTGTTGCTCATTTGTTGGTTGTTGAAAGTTGAAGATTTTTGGCTCTGTAATGCATAACAAGCTGATCTGGTTGCTCTGTACAGCTTACCTGTGAGTTTATGTATCTCTTGTTGTATGTTTTTGGCATGAACCCACTGATTTCATGATTGAACTTATATGAGAAATGCTATCTTAGCATGTGTTGTGTTAATTCTGTCTCCAGTATTGCATGTACTCTTCTTCTGAATCTGGATATTTGAGTAATGTTTAGATTCTAGAGCATAGAATTCCTATGTTGAATGTTTGATCTTTTAACTTCTGCTCAAGGGGTAGATTAAACTGTTTTCAGGTTGAACATTGGGAAGGGTATACTGTAGTAGGGATACCATAAGTAGAGATAACCTAACACTTTGTATTGGGAGATACCTGTAAGGCAGGTATCACATATATCCCCTTGAAATCCAGTTTTAGCTGTTTATGCTGATCATTCACAGGTGTATGTCTACTGACTCCAGGCCCCGGATAGGCACCAATCATGCTTTGTTTTTGTGTTATAACCATGTCCAGCTTTGCATCCACACTTAAACTCCAAATCAAAATCTAAAACAACCATTAGGACATTAGAGTTAGTTTTAGGAACCTCAGTCCTCTGTCTACAACTGCAAATAGGCCCAAAGCTAGCCCCTTTGCTCTTATCTTTCAGTTTTGGTCTACTTACAGGAGGACTTATCTGCTTTCTGTCAGCATCCCAGCCTTGTATGCATATCCTCATGGATGTTGAGTAGGGAATACCCCCCTAGGTCTTGCAGAGCCTGAAGAAGAAGAGGAGATAAAATATAGAGTCTATCTCCTACACTGTTGGCCCCCTGGCCCAGAGATCCTGTTGATCACTGATGGCTACCTTGTAGGGAAATCTGGGAATAAGCATCCAGTCTGGGAAAAAGTCAACAACCTCAAAGGAAGATCCAAATAAGTTAATTGACTCGGATCAAGATGAAAATGTCATAGATGATGTTCTAGGGGATACCTAGGCCCAAGGTAGCCGAAATAAGTTTATTGACTTGTATACCAATGTCGCAGATGATGTTCCAGGTGGTACCTAGGGTAGCTGAAATGAGTTTATTGACTTGAATTTCAATGCCGCAGATGGTGTTCTAGGTGGTACCCACAATGGCAAGAATGATAATATGAATAAATCAACCTCAACAAGTGATAAGGAAGATGTAGGTCCTACATGCAAAGGGAAAAGAAAATCCAAATAAAAAATGGAGCGTGAGTAGGATGTGACAAGGAATTTTCAGATTGATTAGGTGTCAAAGTACCCATTCATTTAACTAATGTAGAATGCAAACAAATATGGACCTCCAACAGAATGCAAGTGTAATATTTGTAGTTGGAAATATCGTAGGGACAAGAAGTTGCAACTAAAACTTAACACTATAGAAAAACATATTGGTAAATTTTATGAAAAACAAATCATAGACGAAAATGAAAAATCAATGACAAGATGGAAAACAAAGGACTAATATCTTCATGTTAAGAATGCCCTCAAATATGATGTGCATATGCAAAGAAAGGTGAAGCTTGTTGCATGTGGAGGTTCAATTGAATCTCAATTTGGAAATATGATGGGAGAAGCACAAATGGAAAAAAACTATTCAGTTGAGTGTTGTTTTTCATATTTTAACTAGAGGGTGTCCTATGAATGACTACCCAGAATATAATAGTTTATTATATTTTATGGGTGTTCCTAACTTTCCTAACACACATTGGTCAACAAACAATCAATTAGAATGGGAAATTTGTCTTGTTGAGGTGGAAAAATAAGATTTACATGAAAAAATAAAATAGTCAACCTTTATTGCATTATCTTTAGATGAAGTTATAGCAGTAGATAATACTTCTTGGGTATGTATGCATGTGTATACTATAGACAAACATGTCTTCAAACCTCATCTACTCTTTGTTTATAAAATAAAGGAGAATGCAACATTGCAAAATCTATTTGAACTAGTTAAGAAATCTTTGAATGAAAATGGAGGTATGGATGACTACACAATTGCCAAAAAGTTGGTGTGTGTAGGAGTTGATGGAGCTTTAGTAATTCAATGTCATAGGAATGGTCTTTGCATAAAGCTACAAACTTCTATTTCACCATACATGATTTCCATTCAATGCATGGCCCACAAAATGAATTTAGCATTTAAAAATGTGAGCAAGTTTTCTACAGTATCAAAACTTGAAGATCTAATCCATGAGCTCTACTCATACTTATGCCAAAGTCCCAAACAGTTTATGAAATTTCAACAATTTTCTGATGGAATAACTACAAGAAACAAGCTTCTTAAGGATGTTTCAATACTAGATGGATCTCTTTGCATAGATCAGTGGAATGAGTTTTTTTAGAATATCAATCCTTGACTAGAGTAATGTACAAACATCACCTCACAATAGACAGAGCTCCTAACCTCTTACATAGGTTAAGTGGCATAGAGACACTCCCTAGCGAATCTTCTTTAGTGAGAAGTTGATCACAAACAATATGCTAGGAATTGGAAACTTGACAAGGAACCAAATTAAAGCATTGTTGTAAAGAAAATTTTGAGCCAGAGTATAATCCTAAGTAGTAAAAAATTGCTCATAGTGCTGGATGAAATCCTGAAGAGTGCCAGGGGACTCGTTAAATTACATGTGTAGAATGGGCATCTACATCCTACTTCTAGTGGTAGATTTGAGACACACAAAGCTAAGTGTCTAAGTTGAAAGATTACACCTCCAAGGTAGCAGTGGCTTGGTAGAGCTTCAAGGTTGTGATCTCATATAAATGGTGGTGAGAATGGGCTAGATGGCACCCATAAATGTAGAGGAAATAGGAAGTACGGGTGATGGCATCATTCCATTAGGTTATCCATCATATCCCATGCATGGTATATGGTTCCAAATTCTAAACATGTTGAATTTGGACTAATGTGGCCTTGTGAATAAGAAGCGACATTTTTAGAAAAAATTGAGCCTTCATGGCCTTAGGTTTGATAAGTTGCCACTCAATATGAAAATGTATTATAAAGTGATCTAAAAGGATAATGTCTGACAAAGGCTCTACTAGCAATGAATAATAGCTAGCAAAGGAAAAGAAAGATTGAGTTGACAACATGACTCAATATAAATGCTTGAGTACCCTATCAAACCTTTCTTGGAGATTACTCCATGTGTACCAAATTATATGATCTTGGTGGCTACCAAGATTGGGATCAAAAAGTCCCAATTTATTATGCATAAAAAACCAACCCTCGCTTTTGTCAGTTATCTTATACATAGGCAATGTCCTAATTTCATCATAGGTCATTTCAATTATATTAAAATCCCCACATAAAACCCAAGTGGTGGCAAGCATTGAATTAGCAATCCATCTCTAGAGGGTAGATCTCTTAATAGCATCATTTGAGACGTAAACATTAATAACTCCAAAGGAATAACTATTAATTTTGAAAAGAACCCAAACATGTCATTAGTGGAGTCACATCCTTGGTTAACTTGATGTTGATGCCATGTAGGAGAGAAAAGGGGGACAACAACACCCTAACCTACTTCATGGTTACTACACATGAAATGACTAGAAGGCCAAGTAACAAGGCAAGCTATAGAAAGCAAAAAAAATAGAAATTTTTAGTCTCTTACAAATAGAGAATGTCTATATTTGGAAACTAAACTTGAGCATCTCAAACAAAATACTTCCATGGGAGGTTCATTATACCACAAACATTCCAAAGGACATAGTCCATAAACAAGTGTTAAGAGTCATCTCCTCATTGTCTAACTCATCTAGAGTAGAATAATTATTCTACAATAAAATCTTTGTCTAAATCAAAGATGCCTATTCAAATGGGAAGCTAGATAGATTACCATTTATTTGGTACATTTTCTCCATCTTCTAACTACCCCAATGGCATGTAGGACCTTTGCTGCATAGCTAGTGCAGTCAAATAATGTCAGTTAGTAGTGGTAAGTGGTAACGACAATAGTGATGTTGCTAATGGTGCTTGAATAATTTTTTCCTGATTGGAGGTCTCTCTAGGAGAAGAGACAATAAATTTCCCTATATTTGGAGGTTTTGAAACACATTTTAAGGCCTAAACCAAGTAGAGATTGAAGAAGTCTTAGGGGGAGGGTAATTGTTACCAAAATTCTTGGCTTTGTGACTAACCAAGCTAGACCAACCTTCCTATATTTTTCCAAGAGGTGGAAACTTAGAAGTAGGTTGTGTGTTAGGCATTGAGTGAGGGGAAGCCAAAGAGAAATTATGAATCTTATATTTAGAATATTGATAACAATATCAAGTATTAATAGACCTAAAATTCATCCTACTACTCAGGAAGTTAGAATAAGTAAAAATTAGGGAGTTAATAAATATGTATTCACTGTCAATTTCAAAAAAGCATTGATTAGGAAGTAGACGAAGTGGAAACATCGTCAAAAGTGTTAGATGAAGCTAAATTATGATTGTTGTTCTAAAGGTAATCAAGGTATGGCTGGAGCCAAAGGTATTATCAAGGATGAAAGAGGCATTATGTTGCAAAGTTATGCTAAAAACATAGGAATCAAAACCAATAATGAAGTTGAAGCTATAATTGTTTGGTGGGGGGTTAAAATGGCCTTGAATAAGGGTGTGCATTCTGATGAAATTGAGGGGGACTTAAAAATTATTATTGATTTTATAAAAAAATGAGTCTCCAAGATTGAAGATAATAGACTATATAGAAGAGGTTATATTCCTTTTGCAATTTTTCAAAAATTACAAAATTACCCACACATTTTGTGAAGGCAACAAGGTGGTTGACTACTTGGTGAACATTGGTCTTGTTTTGAGTAATTCTAAACTCATTGGACAATTGGAAAATATCTCTCGAGTTCCACATGGACAACATTATAAATGATTATGAAGTAGATAATTAATATGAATTCTCATATGAAAAGGATTAACATCATTCTTTTTAATGTGTTAGTCAAGTGGACTAATATTTAGGGTTCTTATCATCATGATCATCTCACTTCCAAAGGAAAATATGTGCTAAATAATAATGAAGATAAGTGTATCTCTTAAGAAACTCATGTCAGGGTTCATTTCATTAATACCATTGCATGTAATTACCTGGATACGAATGAAGATGCTTTTATTAATCATTTTGATATTGGGATTGTTGATGTATAAATTTGTGGGCCTAATCCAACAACAACATGGGAAACTCTAAAACGTGGGATTGCTTCTCAGCTTTTACAGCCAACTCATATGCTTCTGGTAAGGTCTATCCTCCTAGAGACTGTATCACTATAGAGATATTAGAATTGAAATCTTTGAGATAGATACAATAGCCATACCTGATGGTGACCTAGCTGCAATAGGAATTTTGTCCCAGGTCTTTTGAAACCTAGTGTTGAAGTATGTTACAGCTTCTTGAGGTGCTCTCTTTATAGTGATCAACTATTGTAGTAGGGATGATTTATCACCCTTTTCATTGAATCTTGCAAAGAAAGCATCTCCAAGCTGCTCCCAAGTGGATATGGAATTTGTAGGTAAAGACCTATACCAATCCAGAGCTTTCCCTTTAAAAGAAGCCACCAACAGCCTAATAGCTATGTTCTATACTATAATAACATGTACTGCACACACATCCGACACATCTTAGAGATGTTCTCTTGGTGTCTTGGTATCTTCTCCACTAAATTTGGGTAAGGCCTTCCAAGCATTAGCTGGAATCAGATCCCAAGTATCAGGTAGTGTTGGGAGAACAAGGGGGCTGCTATTGTTCCAGTCTGCATAACTTATTGGTGGAGTAGGTACTACCATGATTGTTCTTGATGCTATTCCCACTCGATTTACTTTTCTTCTTGGAGTGGTTGTTAATGGGGGAAATAAGATCCCCAGATTAGCTATTGATTGTGCTCTTGTTGTTGGTCCACAGCTCTGACTCCTTGATGCTCTCTGGTTGATACGATTTTGATCAAAATTCAAGAAAGGTCCCACCGGGCATGCCAAAAACTATTTATGTATAAATTTGTGGGCCTAATCCAACAACATGGGAAAGTCTGAAACGTGGGATTTCTTCTCAGAGTGACCTCCAGATTTTAGGGAAGCTGGCTCTTCCGTTTTCAAAGGGGGTTTGGGAAAAAGGGGAGAAAAAATAAGATTACAGATACAATAAATAGAACTTCTAATTCTATGGTGATGCACCTAAATGTATTCAGTAATTAGCACAAGGATTAAACTCTCATGATTCAACTATATTAAAGAGCATATGCTGCATGATTAACATAGACAGATTGTAAATGAATTTGAAATCAAAGGTTAAACTCAAAAAATTGATACAGAGACAAAAAAATATCACCAATGGCACAGAATAGAGCCTCTTTCATTAACAATTGAGAAAAATACAAAAGGCATAGAAATATGCGCAGATATATCAGGTTCCTTCTTAGAAATAGCTAAACTAAGGCAAAATGATATAATCCAGTCGTAGCAAAATCTTTAAATTCTCAATCAATAATGTATATATGTGTTACAAACTTTCTCCTATTTATAGCCATAAAATTTGACTCAAGATCCCCCCTAACCATTAGGATCTCAACGGCCTGAACAGAACTAGAAGATAACTAGAAGTTGCACTGGCACTAAAAATCTCCTCGAATCTGCAACTGTCTCCTCCCCAACATTCCCATTGGCTGAGTGACACTAAAATTATGAACTGTAACTTGCAATTCTATTGTGACACATGGCATCACTCACGAGCTTCAAACGGCTCCAAAATATGCTACACGGCACCTTCTACTTGTTGTTTAATTTCTCTTAATATAAAAGGGACACATGAGACACTGTCATTTGTCACTATCTGCCACACTTATTGCTTGATACATGGTTACACCGGAGGATCAACACCGGGACACTTGGCGCTCTCCACAAATCTGAAAAGCTTCTTTATCATTGTCCTGAATGCCCATGGTGATGAAACTTGTCACTCTCTGTATTACTTTAAAAACTGTAGCTTTTACTCGGCGGGGCCCACCATATGTTTCAACACTTCATGAAACTCAACACAGAGACACGTGGCAATTACCACATAATGCAACAAGAAATAATGTGGCACCCTCTGCATGATTCTAAACTTCATCAAAATATCCCGTGGAGATGACATTTGGTAGCCTCCGTGTGCACCTAAAACTTACAAAAAAAACATATGTGGCAACTTTTGGCAGCATCTGTGAACCTCAAAGGCTTCATTCATTTGACCTCCCATGCACAACACATGGCACACTCCACTACTTTCAAAATTGTGCCATAACATCCTAGGCCCACCATAAGCCTCTGATGCCTCAAAATTTAAGGGACACGCAGCACTCTCCATGGCTACAACTAAAAGACACTTGGAGCCTTCCGCTTGCAAGCTGCATCAAAGAAAACTTTTCCACAAGCCCTACGGCAATGACATGTGGTGCATTCTACCTAAAGAAAGAAACTTAATAAAAAGAGATACATCCAGGGGTATGTGGTGTCTTCTGCACACAGCAACCATGAAGCATCAAAAGAAACACGCGGCACTCTTCGCTGCATTAAAACTTATTACACATGGAAGCCTCATGGGTTACTTAGCATTTTCCTTGGAGGTCCTCCATATAGACATGTGGCACGTTCTGCACACAAGAAACAAATAGGAACAAACTTCTTACCCGAAACCTTCCTATTAGGGATTCCAAGGTAATAGGCCCCCATATCAGCCTAACCAGTACCAAGGTGCTCAAAGACCAAATAATCCTCAACCTTCAAATCAGTTGGTCATAGTCTCCACACCTTTGCAAGTTGTTTCCCCTAACCCATGAAGAGAAATGGTCCCTGGAAAAAACAACCTAGCAGAAGATACCAATGCCTGGTGTTTTCCTTGCAATAATGCCCATATGCCTAGAGATTGTCCTAGGGGCAATTTACAGCAAAAGATAGCAGAACAGAGAAGAAGGGAGGGCCAAGCTATGGTGTCAAATGCTTCCCCATATCAGCCTCCTAGCATTCAGAATGTAGTAATGGTGGCTCAGATGTAGGGAATGTCTAGTCAACAGGAGGAAGAGATTGCCCGAGAACATGCTTTGTTTTTATGGATAGAAGATGAATAGTCAGTCTTCTTGAATGAAGCATCCACCTCCAAGAATCCCTTGGTACAATCTGATTACTACACCAGATCAAAAAGAAGGATGGTTGAGCAACCCAAAGCTATAAATAATGAAGCTGCTGGGGTCCCTCCTTTCCAAGCCCACTTTAATCTTGCTTCAAGACAAGAAATACCTCAGCCAGCCCAGAATCAAGTAGTCTCTAATCCAGTACTGGAAAGAGCAAGGTATCCTTACTATCCTAAGGTGCAGACATTGGGACCTATGAATGTAGTAGAGCAGTTAAAGAAGACCCCTACACATGTGTCGATCTGGGACATGTTGGCTATTCCTGAACAAAAGACATTGTTACAAGAAGCATTGCAGATCTAGGCGGATCCTAAAGTTGCTGGTACAAAAGAAGGAGATAAGAATAAAGAGAAAACTCAAAACAAAGATACTTCATCTCTATAGATAGCTGCACTACTAAATGCCACAACAGAGGTAAGTAAATCTAGGCCTGAGCCATTTTACTTAACTTTAATAGTGGGCAAGAAACTATTACATAACTCAATGATAGACTCAGGGGCTAGTACTACAGTCATGCCAAAGCAAATAGCTGATGCTTTAAAAATAGAATATGAGCCACTAGCTAGAGGGGTCATGCAATTAGATGGGAAGTATATCCAAACCATAGGAAGGATCAAGTAACTTCCATTGCAACTGTATACCTGCCCAAATATAACTGTCCTGCAGGATGTGGTGGTTATTGATATTCCCCCTGTCTTTGGTTTATGCCTATCTAGAGATTTCATAGCTAAAATAGGAGGATATATGTCTCTTGATTGGTCACATTTTATTTTAAGAACTAAATATGGGACAAAGATGAAGGTTCTATTTGAGCCCCTATCTAAAGATCATATCACTGAAGAACCAGCTCCAAAAAATGAAGCATCTCATGCTATACTAAATAGGGAGGAAAGAGTCTTTGTTGAAGAAATGGGAGACTGGACTAAATATGATCAACAAGAAGAAGAAAATAGTCAGTTGATGACCATGATGCAGAGTGACCCATATGGTAATTATGACTGTACTGGTTTGGGCACTTATGTTACTTTTGAAGAGGGTCAAGAAATACCAAATGTAATGAGACAAGAGACACCTGAGGAAAATGATACAAATAAAGAATCTGATATTTGGATCTTGAACTTTGATGGGGCTAGAAGTAAGAATGGTGTTGGGGCAGGTATATGTCTCACTGCTCCAAACAGTGAGAAAGTTCTCAGAGCCATACACTTTCAATTTGCTTGCACAAATAATGATGTTGAGTATGAGTCTTTGGTGCATGGTCTTGTGTTGGCAAAGAAGAAAGGAATAAAGAATCCGATCATCAAAGGTGATTTAGAGTTGGTTGTGAAACAAATCAGAGAAAAGGTTGTGGCAAAGAATGTAAGGATGAGATCTTATCACCACATAATTTGGGATCTAATTGATGGTTTTGATACCTTTAACATAAAAGTCGTTCCCAAAATTCAAAATACTGAATCTGACAGAATGGCACAAATTAGCTCTCAATTTAACCCAACAAGTGACTTGCTCATTAATAATGAGGTAGTAAAAGTCATAGTTAGGCCAACAATTCCAAATAATGTCCAAAACTAGCAAGTCTTTGATAATGATCTTCAGGTGCTTTTATTTCTACAACAGTCGAGAGAATTTGCTGACCAATTATAGCCCAAGATTGAAGAAGCATATGGTGACTAGATTATTCAATTGACATCTAATAAGCTCCCAAAAGGGTTAATCACACTGGAAAACCTATTTGACCTAGATGATGTGAGCCTAGATAAGAGAAAGTTTAAGGTGAGCAAAGATGATTATTTTGAGATTCAAGTCAGTGAAGGAAGAAAGTTAAAGATAGGTAATGCTACTACTCAAGAGGAAAAAGATAAGATGATTTCCTTATGCAACAAGTATGATAGAGTAATGCATGGACCTATGATGATCTTTTTGGTTATAATAGAGATATCATTCAATACACCATAGAACTTGTTGAAGGGTCAAAACCAGTCCGTCAGAATCAAAGACTAGTGAATCCTAGGATTGACCCTTTAATGGTGGATGAATTACAAAAGCTTCTGGAGTCCAAAATTATTTTTCCAATTAAGCATTCAACTTGGGTGTCTAATTTGGTTCCAGTAAGGAAGAAGAATGGAGACATAAGGCTATGTGTAGACTTCAGGGATATAAATAAGGCTTCACTAAAGGATCATTACCCCATGCCATCCATGGAATAGATTTTGCAAACAGTGGCTGGATCAAAGAGATTCTCTTTGTTTGATGGTTTCTTAGGATACATTCAGATCTAATTGGTAGATGAGGACCAGCATAAGACAGCATTCACAACAAAGTGGGGAACTTTTGCATATGCTGAAATGCCGTTTGGTCTTTCAAATGTTAGAGCCACTTTTCAGCGTGCTATGGATATAGCGTTTAGAGGCTTGATAAATAAGATTATTCTGATCTATTTAGACGGTCTAACTATATTCACCAAGGATGCCAAAGATCACTTCGAGCATTTAGAAGCCTTTTTTTAGAAGTGTCAAGAGTTTAGAATCTCCTTGAATCCTAAGAAGTGTGTCTTTGTTGTGCCACAAGGGAAACTTTTGGGACATATCATTTCAAAAGATGGAATTTCCATTGACCCAGAGTGAGTCACAGCTATACTAAATTTGTCGTTGCCAGTCAACAAAAAGGTAGTTCAGTCCTCTTGGGGGAAGATTAATTTTGTCAATCAGTTTATATCTGATTTTGCCGGGCTAGTTAGGCCCATTACCCTAATGTTGAAGAAGGATTTAATCTTCAAATGGACAACTGAAGGGAGGCAAGCTTTCGAAGAAATCAAGAAAGCCATCTCTACTGCCCCAGTACTGAGAAATCTAGATTTCTCTAAGCCCTTCATAATGTATGTATATGGAGGGGAACACAATGTTGCAGTTGTTCTAACCCAGAAGGCTGATAAAGAAGAAGGAGAACATCCAATTGAATTCTTCTCTAGGACCCTAAGGGAGTATGAATCAAGATATAATTTCATTGAGAAACAAGCTTATACCATAGTTAAAGCCCTTAAAAAGTTTAGACATCTAGTAACAGGAAATAAGATCTTGATACTAGTAGCTCACCTAAGTGTTAGGGAATATATTACAGAAGGTGAGATTATAGAAAAAAGAGCCAACTGGATAACCAAAATTTTAGAATATGATGTAGAGGTAAGGCCTACTAAATTGGTTAGAGGAAGAGGGCTCTACCAATATATTACTCAAGACATAGAGGAGTCAATACCTGAAGCAGCAGAGGATGAAGCAGTATTGAAGCTCCAAGAAATTGATCAAGATTCTTGGGTAAGAAACAAAATACAGTTCATGAGAACTGGTGTTTTCCCTAGCAAACTCTCCCCTGATAAAAGAAGATATTATAGACAACAGGGAATTAATTTTGCACTAATTGATCATGTTTTGTTTAGAAGAAATTTTGATGGAATACTATTGAGATGCGTTGAAAAGGATGAAGCCTAAAAGATATTGCATGAGTTTCATCATGGAGCCTTAGGAGGACATTTTTCAACAAGAAGAACTGCCATTAAAGTTACACATGCTAGCTACTTTTGGCCAACACTATTTGCAGATTGTTATCAGATGGTCAAAGAGTGTCAAGCTTGTCAATTTTACACTGGAAAGAGAAAAAATACAGTGTTGCCTCTGAGTCCCATAATGTTGGAGGAACCCTTTGCTCAATGGGGTTTATATTTTATTGGGATGATTAATCCAGTGTCAAATATGGGATATAAGTGGATTCTTCCTGCAACTGATTACTTTACAAGGTGGAGTGAAGCAGTGCCACTCAAAGAAGCTACTGAAAAGGTAATCTTAGAGTTTCTTGAGGGGATTGCTGCCCATTTTGGCCCTCTGCGCACTATTATATCAAACAATGCTAAAGCATTCTTAGGAACCAGACTGTTAGAGTTTGCATTAAAGAATGAAATATATCTAAAGACTTCGTCTAATTACTATCCATAAGGTAATGGCTTGGTAGAATCTATAAATAAGAACCTAATTAGGCTTATCAAGAGATGGGGACTAATCATCAGAAAGATTGGCACAAGTTCCTCAATGTAGCACTGTGAGTAGATAGAATCACACCACAGCAAGTGACTATGGTATCTCCATATGAGCTAGTATATGGCAAGCATGCACTGATGCCACTAAATATAGAAATTCCTACCTTACAGTTGCTTAAATAGTTGGAGACAGAAGAAAATGGCTCAATGCATGTGAGGCTCACCGATTTACTAGAGGTTCAAGAGAAAAGCTAAAAGCACAAGTCATTAATGAAGCATTAGCATATTGTAAATAATTGGTTTGACAGAAAGACCTCTAATCCAAATTTTAAAGTTGGGTCTTTGGTACTAAAATGGGATGGAGAGCTGCTAAACTTGGCCGACATAGTAAGTTTGACTCATTATGGATGTGTTGGGTGAATATTTTGTCGTTAACTCGCTAACGGCAAAATGGGTATATCAGCCACAACTATGATGAGACAAAGTCTCTCCTCTCAGCAAGGGGAGGTTCCCTTTTAGTTACTTGACTTTTGTAAACAAAACAACTTATGAAATTTATGTACACTAAAAACTATGTTTGTGGTGGTTCCATCTCATCTCATTCTCTTTTTTCAGAATAGATGTTTATACTTCAAACTCTTGATAAAGGACTTATAAATTATCACAAAATCACATAAACACAAAGTTTCTTGTTACCTCAATTACGAATTGTAAATAGAACTATTTGAAGTTGAATGCAGCCCAAAGTCTTCACTCCTCTTCAAGATGATAAAAGTAAATTGAATATAACAACTTGCAGCGCAAAGTCTCCAAACTATTGTATTCTCACAAACATGAACATAATCCTCACAAAAGATTTGATAACACAAAGTCTATCAGAATCAAATTAAGAGCGCTCTTCAATCACTTGAAACAAACTCCACACTTCAATTATTACCAAAGAAGATTATGATAGCAAGACGTAAGAACAATACTATCACAACACAAATAATCCCAAGACAAATATTGGAATTGAACTTACTTTCTTGTATTGATAAATATTTGATAATTGATTTTCACAAAAAGCACAAAGTCTTGATTTGCTTTTCAATTCGCTAGAGTATTCTTGCAATAGACAAAAGATAATATTTACAAAAGAGGCCCTCTTTATTTATAGGGAGAGGCCTTGAGAAAATTTAGGAAATCTACAACTACTTTGACTTATTCAACAAAAGAGTCCTATTTGACTTAGGACTTCTCTTGTTTCACATGTAATTACATTTTAGAAAGTTACATGTGTAGATGTCCAAAACAAAATTCAATTTACATATCATCTAAGAAAAATAAGCTAAGGCACTAGCTTCCTCCATCTTTTTTCCTTAGGAAATTCTGGTACATAGTTTGAACAACTGACATCTCGCATGCATCTGGTTTTGCTGTGTTCCCTGAGATGGTGCGAGCTCAGAGAATTGAATCTTTCACCGCCTTTATCACCTTTTCATGCTTGTCCAGATTATTTTTCAGGTTCTCCAGGGTCAAATGTTGATCATACAGGCTATCCATTGAAAGCAATGAGGGTGCCTCTTCTTCAAATTTCTTTTGTACCATTTCTTCAAAAGAACTTATCATTTCCTGTGCTGTGAGAAAACTATGATCTTCCCTTGTCAAGGTGCAAGGAAGTTCTTCTAGTCGATGTAGGAGTGTGACATCACTATCTTCACTGGCTTCTCAAGCTTGGCACAGATCTTCAAGTAGACTCTTTATTATGAAAATACGATGAGCTAGAGTCTCCTTGGTCTTAAGATATGATTCCCTGTTGGTGATGACCCCAATGGTGATCAGATTCTTTATCTTGATCTTCTTCATGTCTATCCACTCTTCTAGGCTCTCTTCTTGATCTTGCAACTCTTGAGAAAGTAGATCTACTAGATTGTCCAACTTAGCTTTAGCTTTGTCCATTTTCTCTTTCCTTTCCACAGTGGTTTTTAGCAGAACCCATCCTTGAGCCAACAACCACTCCACTACATCCCCCACTATCTTACCTCTGGCTTGGGCTTTTTCAACCTTCTGTATTAGGGGATCTTCTACTGTCACTGCCATTGGTTCTACTATTTCTGATGACTTCACTATTTTTTGAAGGACAGCAGCCAGTTGTTCTACTTTTGCTTTGTACTACTCCTTCTCCTTCTTGGCTTTGTCATACTTTTCAAGTAGGGTACTGGCAGTGGTCTGGAAATCTACCTTGACACCCTCATGAGTCACTTTACCCAACTCAACCCTTGAGATGACATAATTACTCATGTCAAAAGTGTCCACCGTGGCATCCTCAGGAGGTTTGGCAATCTCAGCATATCTGATTCCCTTTTCAGTAACCAACCTAGAAACAGTCTTAGGCTTCTTCTTCTGGTTCTTTGCTTTCACGAGCAACAGCTTTTCAATGTCAATCTCATCAGGTGAGATGGCTTGCTTCTTCCTCTTTGGAGTATAGGCAAATAGCCATGGAGGAAGTATAGAAGTGCCAATAGTCAGAGAGGGATCCACTACTTGCTTGGTTGGCTCCATGTTTGTACCGGTGATGGTGACAATTGGACTTGTGTTGGTAAACACAACACCTATATCAACAACCTTTTGTGAAGCATCCAGAAGGTTCTCTAAAATAGTTTGTTCCCCGATATCAAAAGATGGGGAAGATAAGCTTGGAATGGAACCAGAAGAATCAAAAACAGTTCCAAAGCTAGCTTTCATGGATGGAGGAGTATTGTTAGAAGAAACAACTAAAATTGGAGAAAGAGGAACACTTGAAATCACTGGCAAACCATCAAAAATTGGAACATGAGGAGGAGGTGTAGAAATTTGAGTCTCAGAGGGAAGATCTTTCACAGGAGTCTAAGGGGAACCATCAAGTCATTCTACCTCTATATCTTCATCTTCACCTTGTTCAGCTTCATCAGATACCTTTGTTTTAGACTTTTGAACATTTTGTTCTTCAGTCTCAACATCTTCAATTTCCATCTGATCATCATTAGTATCTTCAACATCTGACTTAGTGGCATCAGAAGCCTCTGTGGTTTCCTTCTTCTTTCCTCCTTTAGATACAAATTTGATCTTTGGTTTGTGTATCTTGGAGGAAGAAGGGGTGTCACCCTTATTTTTAGTTCGGTTCTCGACCTTCTTACCTTTTTGCTCTTGTGTTTTAGCTTCAGATCCTGTAAGAAACTCTTTCAACTTAATCCCCTTACTTTCCAACCACAAGTTGGTGTTTGCCAGCATTGGTTGGAATCTGTTCCTGATAGATGTCTCCTCTTTGACTGACCATTTCACCTTTGGGAGAGGTGAAGCCCCAACATTTTCTGCATCATATTTGTGGTCTAGGACATTCCCATCATCCTCCATTCCATCTGGAATATAAGCGAGTCCTAGTTCTTCAATTTGACTTAGATGAAGTCTGCAGAAATCCAATTTTCTGATCTCATTTTGAGTCTTGAGATCTGCCCATATATCTTTGACCATTGGCACATGAAAAGTTGACTTCCTCTTGATTTTATCTTGAACCCTTCTAAAGTCGAAATGATTTCTTTTCTTGTAGGTCTTCATGGTAACCAAATGCAACTCAGAGTCAATTATCTTTGCTTTGTTGGCGGATTGAACCGAGTACCTCCCAATTTCAACAGGAAACTTTATCCTTGACTTCTTCAGCTCCATCTGTTTGTTGTGCACCACAATCAGTTGTCTGCAAAGCTCCATAAGAACAATGCGATCACTGGGATACTGTGGCAACATGTAAGGGTAACTAGGATAGTATCCTACCCGAAGATATGTGAAGGTGGGAAATTGCAAGAATAAGTAGCCAAAAGAATTTACAACCTACCAGGCTTCATCTGAGACTCTGTTCTGAACTAATTCATTATCCCATAAGCACATGAAAACTGAGAAGAACGCATCATTGACTCTTCTGAAATGATGAATTGACCCCTTTAGAGTGATTTGGGGGTAGTATTCATACACTGGGATCAACCTCCTGTCTCCCACTTGGGTTAAACCTGGAAAGTTTCTCATGCTTGCAGCAGCATAGACAAGATAAGAGGTCATGTAAAATTTGAAGGTAGTATTGACCCTTACCAGTTGCTCGTGCAATGCATTGTTGATCTGTTCACCCCAGAATATCTTCTGATTACCCCATAGAATCACATTGATGTAAGTGTACATCTAGTCCTGGAATTTGGAAGCAGAAGGGAGTCCTCTGATGTGACTTAAGAGAGTAATCAAATCACACACTTCCTCTACAAAGTCACTCCTGTGAAGATCCTTTGGCCATCTGGTCAAATTACCCCTAGGAATCTTAAACCATTTGTTGTTTATATACCTCCTAGCAGATTTCACATCATTATCATAGTCTTGTTGACCCTAAGCAAAATCAATCCGTCTAATGTTTTCAATAGGTGGACACATGAAGATTTTTTCAAGGAATTCTGCAACCAATCTCATGATTACATTTCCCTGTGAGTCCGTCACAGCTCTAGTGTCCCTGTTGTAATGGCTGGCCACTTGTAGAACAAATTCAGGATTGTGTGCAGAAACTGGAAATGATGCAACCAAATGAATATTGCTGTCAATGATTTTCTGCATAGGCTTGGAGGGATTTTCCTATTTAGTTCTATCTACGAACTCAGCCATGTCCACATGCCTAATTTTTGTATCTCTATTTTCATCAATGTTTGACTGCACTATCGTTACCAGAAAGACACCCTGGTACTTGGACTTCATGGTTCTGGCCTTCAATGGAGATGATTCTGACATGAGCTCTGAAGAAAACTTTGAATTTGAACTTCACCATGAACGCTGATTGAAAACTGCAAAAGGCCATGATCTCGCAGTTAGGGGAAAAATTGGGTAAACTAGGTCAACTGCGATTCGACGATCATGGACAGGAAAGCATACATTTGAAGGGCTTGAGTGCGCAAATCAAGGCAAAGGTGAAAGCGGGCTTTTAGCTTTAAAAGGTGAATTTTCCCAGTGTTGGGAAAAATTTAGGAAAATATGCTTAAGCGGTCAAAATGACCGCTCCTACATATTGGAAGAGTTTCCATGTGTAAAGGCGGGTGAAAATGCCACTGTTGCATATGTATGGGAGATTATTGGTTATCATGCATGAGTAGTCAAAATGACCGCTACTGCATGTAATGATGAGTTTGAAACTTCAAATGCTCGGGCGGGTGATTTCATCACTATTGCAGGTAACGAGGTTTTGCAAGGTTTGATGTCAGAGTGGAATTTTCTACCGCTTTGCATGTGAGAGGTTTGTGAAAAGGTGTTCGGGCAAGGATTCCAACTGATGCCGCATTTGGGGTTAGATTTGGTGTTTGCAGTGTTCGATCAGTGAAAATGGCTGACACTGCATATGGTACTTCAAGGTCTTATGTGTAAGGGCTTCGAACGGTAGGAAACATTGAAGAATGGTTTCAGTTTTTGGTCACACATCAACCTAAAACCTAGGGCACGAACAGACCACTGATGACACATATCAATCCTAAAAACCTAGGGCATGAACGAACAATGGAAGAATGAGGATTCGATGCAAAAGATCAAATCAAAAATGACAATTCTAAACAGAAACATAACATTATAAATGATAAATTTGAAACAACAAAACTACTGAACAATCATTTAAAGAAACCCTAGAAAGAAAGATTTAATGACCTACCTGTTAAAGAAGGAGAAACCCTATACACAAAGATGGCCACTTGAAATCTGTTTGAATCCAAATGTTGGCACAATCAATGGTTTAAGGAAGGGATTACTAATCAACTGGGAGGTTTTGAATAGAGGAAATGACGAGGGACAATGAGTTAAACATTACATTTAAATGGTCAAAATCGAGCCCTTAATACTTGGCACGAGTGGCCATTAATGGCACTCAGTGTTGAAGATCTGGAGATCTTGTTCGAGTGGGTGTTTCGGTCGTTCCGGCAGGCAGAGTTAACAACCATATGTAATGGCGGGTGATTTGGCCGCCGTGGCAGGTCCCACCGAGCAAGACATGTAGAGGCGGGTGATTTGGCCGCCGTTACACAAAACAAACAAAATTCAACATATGTAATAGCGGCTAAATACGCTGCTCTTACATGTTAAAACAAACTTCAAAACATGTAATAGCGGTTAAAAACACCGCTCTTACATGATAAAACAAAAATTTGGCCAACACCTAAAAAATGACTAAAATTGACCTTTTAACCAGTTTGAGACTTGAATGATTTTTGTGAATATCGAGAAATCAATTCAAGGGAATGTCGCAGACCAGTTTAGAGTGTCAAATGACTTCGCATGAGACCAAGGGAATCTTGTCTTGATTTGCGATATTTGAATGTAGATTCACAAAACGGACAAGTTTCGTGGGGGGTTGTCTACAAAAACGAGCATAGCTGATTTTGAGAACAACAGGATGGGTCCTTTTAAGATTCGTTCATGTAAGCAACAAAATGCTTTTGAGATAGAGAATATGGAAGGAGAGCCTGAAGAGATTCCTGTGAATGGGATCTTCTTGAAACACTTTACATAATCTCAAGACATGCCCCTATATCATTGTTAATTGTCTTTTATTCCACTTTTCCCGCTTTTGTCTCGCTTTTCCCACTTTTTTTTAAATAAGTGTTATGGGAACATGTGTCTTTAGTGCAGTAGCTTCTTAGTTAGCAGTTGCAATTTTTCACAGCCGTTAGGCGGTTCCTAAACTTTAGAAATAGCTAATCATTTCAGAGGATCTCCACTTTTAAAGTTGATCTGACACACAGCCCTATACAAATTTTGAATGACACATTAGCCACCCTTTTAGTGTTAATACCATTAATAAGATGTGATGGGTCATTTAATGCATCATTATGCCTCGTCGAGCCAAGCATTAAGTCTCTCATATAGTCACAATTTCCATTCCTCATTTCATTTTCCCCAAGTTCTTGCTATCTGAGTCAAAGTTTCATTTCTTGCTTACAAATCTAGCTAGTTTAAGCTCATCTGCAGTTTACAGTGGGCCAAAAAGATTCAGAGATGTCAGAAGCATAATTGCCATAGGAAGAGCTAGGGATTTTTGAGCTAGAAGATAAATGGAAAGGTAGCAAGTCTTATGCATCTGCAATAGCGCAACCAAAAGCAAGCTATCTAAGGACAAGGGTTTTGGATATGGGAGTGAATGCAGATTGTACACAAGTAAAGGACTTTTCTGATGGCATCCTTGACACACGTATGCAGAAGAACATAAAAAATCTTTTGGGAGGGAGCTCATCAGAGATGCCTTTGATGAGCTGCAAAGGGGGACTTAGAGACCTTTGGAATGAGGGTTTGGACATCACAGTTGGCACAATTTCTAGTTCCTTCCGTTCACCCCTATCTGGAGTTGGTTGACATGTGTGCAGAGCTTTTCCACCCTCCAACTACCTCTATTTAGACTAGCACTTTCATGGTTCAGATATCTCCCAACGCAATTCAAGATATGTTGGGTTTGTATCATGACCGAACTACCACTTTTCCTACAATCCCCAAGCTGCAACATACATGGGATGGTCTCCACAGTAGGGTACAGTTTTTAAATATTGAGTTGCATTTAGATGAAGAGAATATTGTGATGCCTCAGCTACCCATTCACCAAGATCAATTTAATCCTGATTTTCAGGATGCCCTTGCCATGTTGTCTTTTATCTTTGGCCAGAGTGATGATTCAACAGTATATAATTGGTAGTTAGCAGTAATTTTTAGACTTAAAACCATAGACAAGTCTTCAGAGTATCGTTTCAACTTTTCAGAACAAATCTCCCAGGCTATGGTGGACCAGCTTACAAATTTCTCTCAGAATCATGTTTTTAGGTATTATGTTTATATGTTTCATCTGATCCTATATCAAAATTATAGTCTCTTTCAGCAATATATGCCCTTGATGACCCTGAGTCAAGCAGTAAGAGAACAATTCTAGTGTCCGCATGGGCCCATGTTCTCTCAGACACTTTAGATCCCTATGAGTTTGCAGAGTGTTTTGTAGGCCCAATGTTTGGGTAGTTAGGGTCTGAGGCTATGGAAAATAGAATGACAGAGAGTCTCAAAGCTTTCTTAACCAATTTGAAAATACCCTGTGATTATTTCTTTGGTGCCCACACCACCATTATTAGACTTCATGGCTTTGATGGAGAGCATGTTCTGCTCCCAAAGGTCCTAACCCCTAGGGTCACATTTTTAGAAGTGGCCCATCAGATATCTATCATTGATAATAATTTTGGATATAAAAAGAGGAAGAGGAAGATGTATGAGGTTGCTTAGAGCAGGGGAAAAATAACAATTGAAAAGAGAGAAACTGAAAACCTGCTATTAAGGAAATTGGCAGCTTATGGTTTCCTAATAGTTGAAGATAAGTGGAAGTATGATCTGGATAGCTTCTTAGCATCTTGGATTGTCAATAACAGAGTTTCTGGAACTTTCATTCATGAAAGACACCCCTTTGGGAAAAAAGGAGATCACTGAAGCAGGATGATCCTGTATTTTATGTAGAGTTGAAGGACCTACCTAATATAGTCAAGCCATGGGAGACATTTTATAAAAAGGAGCGGGAATATGACCCCAAGAAATTGATGACTCCTGGCCTCAGAGCTACTCTAAAGAATAAAGATTGGAGTCCTGATAAAATAGCTTCTTATTGGAGATATAGACAGGAAATTTCTGAAATCACTCATACTTTTGGGGGTGCCAAGACAGATGAGCAATGGGAGGCGATCTGGGATGAGTATCACATGACCCCAGTATCAAGCCCTGATACAAGTAATATTCCTAGTAGTTCCCATGGTATGGAGGAGGAAGAAGCATCAGAGGAACCTCGGGAGTTAGAAGCAATAGAGCAAGCAGCAACAAAAGCTCCAAGAGCCCCATGGCCTGAATCTCTCAGTTCTTTATAGAAACAAAAAGAAATAGTATCACCGTCTCGTGAGACCCAAATAGCTTCGGCATTGAGGGGTCTCAGAGAGGCACCTTTTCATCAAATATTGATTGATTCAGAGGAAGAAGATCCCAAGGACATAGAGGTTAGGCCTTTGAAGAGAAGGTGCAAATTAGAGTTACAGAAGGAGGGTACTGAGGAAGATGTATTGGCATCCCAATAGCAACAAGTTCTTATGGTCTCATCGGTGGCCTAGGTTTGTGTTTCTCCTCCTTTTTCCTCTTCTTCTGTTTCTTCTCAAATAGGGCTGGCTACCCAAATGGCTTATTCTTCCACGTCTCCTGCCACCTCTATTGTGACACTACAATCTTTTGCCCCAACTGCCAGTTCACCGGCCATGTCATCACAGGCCACATCATTACCCCTATTTTCTCCATCTATGCCCAAATGGGCTTTGCCTCAGTTTGACCCTAGTCAACAAATAACTACCATTCCTTATGGTTTGCCCCAAGGTTATCCATTTGCTAGAGGACACATTGCCTCACCTCTTACCTTTCAAGCACAAGCTAACACAACAAGGAAAGCAAGAGAAGCTAGAATGGAGAAAAAGAGAAAGAAATAGAATAAAAGCCCTACTATTTCTCACATGAAATCATTGTTTGATCCTATTCAACAGTCCTTGATTGTTACCCATTTGGCCCCTAATGTGATCAAACCTATAGAACAAATGCAACCATAGGATTACACAATGAATGTAGTGTCCATCAATCTATCTCATTTCAGGCCACAAGATAGAGTGGAATTAATGAATGAAACTGCCTCAACTATTATGACTAATTATCTGAAAATGATGAATAGGTTGTAGAAAGTACAGGCTGAACTAGCAAAGGAAAAGGCTACTAATAGTAGCTTGGTATCAGAAATAAAGGCTAAAGACAAGGAGATTGATACCTTAAATAAGGATTTGCAGTCTACTTTATCTTTACAAATACATCAAGCATCATAGGCTCAGGTCGCAGCTTTGAAAAATGAGATAGCACAAGAGAAAGCTACTATAGCTGCATTGAAACAAGAGAAGGCTATTATTGAGAAGAAATATCAAGAAAAAATGCAAGAGACATCATAGTTACAGCAGACCCTACTAAAGGAACAAAATCAGAATAGTGCTATTCAGCCCCAGTTTATGGCCGAACAGGAAAAGATAAACCAATTAACTATTGAGCTGAGTTTAAGGCCACAAAATGCAGGGGTCTTAGCAATGGTAAAGGAGATTAACATATCTGCATGGAAAAGAATCTCTGAGGAGATTTCACATCTCAAACCTTCTCTCAGTTTCTTGTTAAATGCCCAGCAATTATGTGAAAAAGTGGAATCTTCAGTTGAGGCAACTTTGTCTATTGTTTCTTTGAGAGTTTCAAACTCTCATTTTTTGTTGCAAAAGCTATATGACACAGCTAATGAAACTTTGTTAGCTACTGGTGTAAATGATAGAATGATTAATGCAAAAAGGATAAATGAGGTTTTAAGTTGTAATTCAGTTTCCATGAGTTACAAGGCACTTCTAGATGTGGTGAAAGAGGATGTCAAGAATATGAAAAGACACATTGAAGATTTGGTACAGTTGGGATTACCCTCCCTTTTCTAGATGACAGTACACTTTTGATGACATATGCAATAAAGGCTTTACTACTAACCAAACAAAATGATCAAACTATTTTTCAGGGTCTAAGTGATTCTTCTAGTGTTGAGGAAGTGGAAGCAGTCCTAATTCCAATGGCTCATCTTGAATTTCAATTGCATGCTACGGTCTATATTTTACAGTCCTTTTCTCATAAGGACATCATCAATCTAGATTTTTCCTTTTAGGATTTGTAGAGTAGACAAGGTTTGTCAGATTCAGAGTGGTCTAGATATCAGGCCGCATTACAGGAATTATAATTATATTCTCTGACAGTGGCAATACATTTTTATTTTTTTAAGCCTTTTCTCATATTTTTGGAGTTCTCTTTGAGCAGGCACAGAGGTCCATGTAATTGCCATGAACTGTAGAGTTAAAACTCTACATTTTGTTTTTGCTAAGTTGTGGCTCAGTGTTTCATTTCCAATATCTATTGGTATTTGTTTCCTATGCGCAGAACGCACCACGTGTCTATATGGAGGACCTCCACAGAAAATGCTAAGTAACCCGCATTACTGCCATGTGTAATAAGTTTCAATGCAACGGAGAGTGTCACGTGTTTCTTTTGATGCTTCATGGTTCCTATGTGTGGATGACGCCATGTACCTCTGGATGTATCTCTTTTTATTAAGTTTCTTTCTTTACGCGGAATGCACCACGTGTCATTGCCACAGGACTTCTGGAAAAGTTTTCTTTGATGCATCTTGCGAGCGGAAGGCTCCAAGTGTCTTTTAGTTGCAGCCGAGGAGAGTGTCGTGTGTCCCTTAACATTTGAGGTGCTAGAGGCTTATGGTGGCCCCAGGATGTTATGGCACAATTTTGAATGCAGTGGAGTGTGCCACGTGTTGTGTACGGGAGGTCAAATGAATGAAGCCTTTGAGGTTTGCGGATGCTACCGGAAGTTGCCACATATGTTTATTTTGTAAGTTTCAGTTGCACGTGGAGGCTACCAAATGTCATCTCCACAGTATATTTTGATGAAGTTTAGAACCATGCGGAGGGCATCATGTTATTTCTTGTTGAATTATGCGGGAATTGCCGCGTGTCTCTATGTTAAGTTTTGGGAAGTGTTGAAATATATGGTGGGCCCCACCGAGTAAAAGCTACAGTTTTTAAAGTAATATGGAGAGTGACAAGTGTCATCACCATGGGCATTCAGAATGATGGTAAAGAAGCTTTATAGATGTACAGAGAGCGCTAAGTGTCCTGGTGTTGATCCTCAGGTGTCGCCACATATCAAGCAATAAGTGTGACAGATAGTGACAAATGGCAGTGTCTTGTGTGTCCCTTTTATATTAAGAGAAACTAAACAACAAGTAGAAGGCACCACGTAGCATATTTTGGACCCGTCTGAAGCTCACGAGTGATGCCATGTGTCACAATAGAACTGCAAGTTACAGTTCATAATTTTAGTGTCACTCAGCCAATGGGAATGTCGGGGAGGAGACGGTTGCATATTTGAGGAGATTTTTAGTGCCAGTGCAACTTCCAATTGTCTTCCAATTTTGTTCGGGCCATTGAGCTCCTAATGGTTAGGAGGGATCTTGAGTCAAATTTTATGGCTATAAATAGGAGAAAGTTTGTAACACAGATATACATTATTGATTGAGAATTCAGAGATTTTGTTGTGACTGGATTATATCATTTTGCCTTAGTTTAGTTGTTTCTAAGAAGGAAGCTAATATATATGTGCATGTTTCTATGTCTTTTGTATTTTGCCAAATTGTTAATGAAAGAGGCTCTGTTCTATACCATTGGTGATATTTTATGTGTCTCTATATCAATTGTCTGAGTTTAGCCTTTGATTTCAAATTCATTTACAATATGTCTATGTTAATAATGCAGCATCTACTCTTTAATATAGTTGAATCATGAGAGTTTAATACCTGTGCTAATTAGTGAAATACATTTAAATTAGGTGCATCATCATAGAATTAGAAGTTATGTTTATTGCATCTGTAATCTTGTTTTTTCTCCCCTTTTTCCCAAACCCCCTTTGAAAATGGAAGAGCCAGCTTCCCTAAAATCTGGAGGTCACTCTGAGAAGCAATCCCACATTTTAGAGTTTCCCATGTTGTTGTTGGATTAGGCCCATAAATTTATACATCAATAGGGATCAGCTACTCGATTATCTCCAATTTCAAGTTTATCTCTCTCTACAACAAGATCCATATCCCTATGCTATTTAATAATATTGTCATGGGTGGCCAGAGAGTAAGATTTGAGCCTCCCTCTTGCTCTAAACTACAAAATAATGAAGAGGTGTGGGACAACCTTGTGCAAGGTGAAATTTCACCCTATTTTGATGTAATGCAGTGGTTTGATGAGTTTTTGACTGAATAGTTTGTGAGGTCTTGGGATAGGAGACAAGTTGTTGTTGGGAGGAATTAATTCATGGTCTCTGAACTTATGATAATCTAGGTGACATGGATAAGCTATCGAGGTAGGAAGGTTCTGAGGTTAGAAAAAGTTAAAGAAAAGGAGTTCATTGATTCCTTCTTGGAGGAGGGTGAATCCTTAGTCAAGCATCAGAATGGGTATGAGAGAGCTATGTTGCCTTCACCCTAGGCATAGGTAAGATGGTATTTGATTAAGTAATTTACTTTGGAAGGAATATTTTTTAATGTCCATGGCTATCACTTCCCCTTGCTGGATCATCTAAGACATAAAAATATGGTTAGTTTTTCATTCTTCCTATTGTCTTCCTTGGAGGCTTGTATTAACAATGGATCTTCCCCCTGCTTCGCCAAGGTTTGATTTATTGCATGTACCAATATAACCTAAGCCTTACTCCTATTATTATTCCTAATATTAATACCAATCCTTCCCCTTCTACTAAGATTCAAGTCAAGTCGTTTGAAAATGACACCACTAAAAAGGGAAAAAAGAAGAGTGATGGTTTTCTTCTAGCTAAGCCAGATGTCTATTACCAGCAATAGAGGCAAGTAGAAAAACCCTCTAAATCCATTTGAACCTAGTTCCCTTGAGCCTTCCACTCGTACTTTTGAAAATATTCTAGATGATCCTATTTTAAACACTCTTGTTCAAAAGTCCAAAATGGGTAAAGGTAAAGGGAAGAGTATTACTTCAAATACTCCTACACAAATTTTGCTCTTTAAAGATGACAACATTAGCCCCTAGTAATAATAAAGACTTGCCTAAAACAATTGTCAAAATTAATTATGTTGATGCTAAAAATGATATAGATGCTAAGGAAGTAGGGGGAGGGAGAAGGTCTAGTAGGCTTGCTAGAGCTTCTCAATCTAATGTTGCTAGTCATGGGTATAAAATTTTTACTAAGGGTGATAATCAGGAAGGAGAAATTAATGTTGAGATTGTTGACTTTGATTCCATACCTTCTTACACATCTATAAGTAATGAGGCTAATTCTTTTGAGGTTAAACTGAAGCCTAATTCCCCCTATTGATTTTGATGATCTTATTTATGATTCCCCTAAAAAGGTTAATGTGGAAAGTGAGGATGTCCAGTATCTAGAAAATAATGATAATGGCATTAATAAAGATCATAATTACAATACTTGTAATGAAAGATTGATTTAGATAGATGAAATTTTGGACTTTATCTAGGATAAGATGACACAGTTTGAAGACACTAAGAAGGAGACTAGTTGTGAGTCTTGCAAAGTAGAGTGGATGGAGATACATGAAAGGTTGAACATATTCCAAAATAAGATTTAGAAGTTTGATGAGGCAATGTATGAAATTGTTAGCATTCACAATGAAATGATGAGGAAAGTTACTTTAGGCATTGTTATTTTGTAAGATGATCTTAAAAAATATAAATAAATGCAAGATGAGGGAGTTGACAAAACTAAAATGAAAAGGAAAAAGATTGGCATGCAAATGGATACTGCTTCTGCCAAATGGGAAGATAAATTGAAGATCATGTGCAAGGACCAGCGAGACCTTATTGCCTGCCATGGGGTATAATCTTCCTATTGGTTAGTGTTGTTCTTGGGTTGTGGTGTGTGTTGTCTCTGTGTTGTTCTCATGTTGTTTTTTGTTATGCTAACTAGTCCAATCTTGTTCATCTAGCCAATTTTTCATTGTATCTAGTTTTAATGTTCCTCTTTGTTTTGTTATATAAGTTTTTTGGGTATTGTTTATGAATTATATGCTCTTGTAATGGACTAGAACCCTTCTCCCTATTTATATAATTAAAAACAATATCAAGTATTAGGTAGATTTAGATAGAGAACATGTTGAGCATATCTCATCTATAGGGTATACTTTAATAAATGACCTCTTGAAAATTTTATAAAATCCCTAGAGAATTCACTATAAAGAAGCATAATATTTGAGACAATTTTCTTTCAAGTTAGAAATCAAATTTTAGAGTGGACGGAAAAAATCATGTATAATTTTTTTTACAATTCTATGACTAAATTGTTCTATTAATATATGATTTTTATAGTGATTCAATGTCTACTTTTTCTATTAATATGTGAATTTTAGAAAAGATATTGAAATGTGGTGAATATAGAAAATAAAAAATAGCCCCTAATAAAATGAGGAGAATAGGGTCCCAATTTTTAGATATAATAGTGTGATATGTGTCTATCCTAAAATAATAAAGTTTCTAACATGAGGCAATTTTAGTTTAGGACTAAGGAAAATCTATCGAATATGAGCAAATTAGACAATTCTAAAGAACCTAAAAATAGACAAATTTGGGGATAGAAATGGAAACAATAGCCAAATGGTGACATATAGCCACTAAAAATTCCTTGCCCATATGTCCAATCTAGATATCCACGGTCATTTACATCCTTGGAGAGATCCAATTCTACATAAACCCTCTTCCAAGGTTGAGCCAAGTAGAACCTTTTTAGTTCAACACATACCAAAGTGCCTAAAGGGGAGACTATTTAGCTCAAAACATTCCAGCATGGCAAGGGTAATGTAGGAAACTCAACCTAGACAAGGACCTTGTTAGAAATGAAGGTGCAAACCACACAACGAAAATCTAATTCAAACCTTATTAATGTCCTCTAAATAATGTAGAATCAATGGAGATTGCAATAGAAATAAAAACCCACTACATAGAAATAACATGCATTAAGAATTGAACACATAACACAATATGTACCATGGAGAAAACTCTTTCAAGTAAAAAATTCCACCAAGAAAAGAGGCTCCAAGTTGTATTATCTTCAAATATGAGATTACAATACATGCACTTCCTCTTCTTCTTCAGTATTCAATCCAATGGCGTCTATTACTCTCAACTCTTCTAAAAATGTAGTACAAATATCCTTATAATAGGGGGTTGCCTTCTAGGGCAAAAAAAATGACATAATATCAACCATCAGATATGTGTCCTAATGACGAACGGTCCATATTTGCAATGATAAAATATAAATAAAATATAGTTTCAGGAGTGCTTCCCCTGAACCCCCACTAAGGCATGTAGCCCTCAAACCCCCCACTAGGGGGATGATCCCCTCAAACCCCTCGTAGGGGGCAAAACCCCCCTGCGACCCCCCATCACAAATGAATTAGTGTCAGGTACTGGATATAAACATGCAACTGAAACATGATCGTTGTTGGTGAAACCTCTCATCCCTTATAGGTGATTTACAAAAAATAATAGGAATATTAAATTACATAGGATTTACAAAGTTGATGGCACCTTAATCCTAACATTCTCCCACTTAACATCATACATTGTAAATACCCATAGGAAAACAATAAAATAATCAGGCACTAGAAACAAGGCCCATGGCCTCTCTGTAGCAAACAAATTTCTCTATGCTCACAGGCTTGGTCAAAGAATCTGCAACATTCTCCTGGGTGTCTACCTTCTTCAACTCAATCTGTCTACTTGCAACTATTTCTCGAACAAAGTGATACTATACATCAACATGCTTAGTCCGAGCATGATACATAGGATTCTTGTCCAAACAAAAAGCACTCTGGCTATCACAACCAATCTAAATGATCCTATAATCAAAACCAATACCTAGGTACACAATCTCCTCAACCAAATTGCCTCCTTAGAGACATGGGTAGTAGCCATATACTCTACTTCGGTGGTGGAAAAAGCAACCGTGGGCTGCCTTTTGCTCATCCAACTCACTGCTCTAACAAACAAAGTAAACACATAGCCACTAGTGGACCTTCAACTATCCAAGTCACTTACCCAATCTGTATCAACAAATCCCTATATGTCCAAAGTTTGTTCAGCATTATTAGTACCAAAATAAACCAAACAATAATTAGGAGTACCTACTAGATATCTAAACACCCTCTTCGCATAATTCTAATGTTGTCTACCAAGGTTAGACATAAATCTGCTCAAAACTCCCACTACTTGGGCAATATTTGGTCTAGAGAAAATCATTGCATACATCAAACTCCCTACATCACTAGTGTATGGCACATTAGACATATCCTCTAAATCATCCTCATTCTTTGGACACATATCTAATGAAAGTTTAGTACCAATGGGTAAAGGAACTCTAACTAGGTTATAGTCCTAAATTACTAAATCTCTGCAAAATGGTATTCACATAATTTTTGATAACCAAAGCTTTCTGTTACCTATATCCCTTTTGATCTCCATCCCCAAAATATACCTGGCAGCTCCAAGATCCTTCATTTCAAATGCACCTAAAAGTCAGTCTTTCAACTCACTGATCATACCCTTAGTATTGCTAAAAAATAACATGTCATCAACATATAATGCAATGATCAGAATAGTATCATCAATACAATGAATGTAAACATGGTGATCCTCCTCACATCTAACAAAACCCAATTTCAACACAAATGAATCAAATTTCTGGTACCACATTCTAGGGGACTATTTCAAACCATAAAGAGACCTCTTTAGTCTGCAAACCCAATGTTCTTTCCCTTTTACCTCAAAACCTGTAGGTTGTTACATGTAAATTTCTTTCTCAAGATATCCATGCAAAAATGTAGTCTTAACATCCACTTGCTCAACCTCAAAATCATATGATGCAACAATAGATAAAAAAAATTAATGGAAGATAATTTAGCAACAGGAGAGAAAATTTCACCGAAATCAACTCCCTCTCTCTGGGAGTAGCCCTTAGCTACCGGTCTAGCCTTGTACTTCTCCAATGAACTGTCTGCTCCAAAATTCTTCTTGAAGACCCACTTGCATCCTATGGCCTTTCTTCCTTTGGGCAAATGAACAAGATCTTAGGTGTTACAAGAGTCTAAAGCCATCATCTCCTCTTGCATTGCTAACTACCAAGACTCACTATCATCTACATGAATAGCTTCCCTATAGGATCTAGGCTCTCATTAGTAATCAATCAAGCAAATACACAATAGAAATCTGGTGGGCTATACCTGTCAACTAGATTGTGTTGTCTTGTGGATCTTCTCAGAGGTGGAGTAATACACTCTTCAGGTTCTTCTACATGCTCATCTTTACCAACTTATCTCATAACAGATTCTTCCTCATCAAAACTTTCACTTGAGTCTTCTTCTGCTTCTTCACCACCCAATCCATCATTATGTTCTTCTTGAGGTTCATCTTCATGCTCTAATTCAAAATGCACTCTCTTTACCTTTTCTTATTTTTTCTTTGGATGTTTAGGTTCTTAAATAACATGAAGTTCCCTGAAAATAACATCTCTAGAATAGATAATCTTTTAGGTTACTGGATTCCAAATCTTATAACCTTTTACATTATCACCATCTAATGAAAGTACACTTTTCAGCTTTTGGATCCAGGTTAGTTCATTTTTCTTTAGGCACATGAACATAAGCCTCATAGCCAAATACCCTTAAATGTGAAATAGAAGGTTTCTTACCTATTCACATTTCATAAGGAGTTGAAACAAGATCCTTACATGGAGATCTATTAACCAACTAGTTCGTAGTACACACAACTTCTACCCAAAGGCATTTGTTCAACTATGATTCACTCAACATACTTCTGGCTCTTTCCATTATTGTTTGATTCATCATTTCTACCACTACATTATGTTGTGGTGTACATGGAGTTGTCTTCTATCTAACAATACCTACATTCTTATAGAATTTATCAAATTCCTTAGAACAGTATTCCTCTCCATTGTTAGATCTCAAAACCTTCATCTTATGGTCTTATTTATTTTCAACTAAAACTTTAAATTCCTTAAATTTAGTGAAAACTTCATATTTGTGATGCATAAAATAAATCTAGGTAAACCTTGAGACATCATCAATGAAGGAAACAAATTATCTAGAGTTTCCAATTGATTCAACATCCACTGGACTAAAAACATCCGAATGAATAAGTTCCAATTTATCATTAGATTTATTACTACTTGAAGTAAATGGAGATCTATTATGTTTTCCAAACACACAATGTTCACAAAATTTGAAACTCTCATCAAAATAGGATAAACCGTCTAACAATTTTTTATTTAAGATAGTCTTTAAACCAAACTAACTTATGTGCCCCAATCTACGGTGCCACAGCATACATGAATTTTTAGTATTAGCCTTAGATGCATAAGAGGCATTAAAAACAGTAGTGGCTTCTAGCTTAAACAAAGTTCCAAATCTTTTCCCCTTCACTACCACCAAGTTTCCTCTCACCAATTTACAGCCATGCTTATCAAATGTCAAATGCATTCCCAAATCATTCAACTTTGAAATAGAAATCAAATTTCTAGCCAATCTAGAAAAATAAAAAACACCAGGGAGGGTTTTAATTCTCCCATCACTGAAACACATTACCTTCCCTCGTCCAACAATAGGATATGTAGATTTGTCCCTGAGGTAGACATTTCCTCCATCATACTCTTCGTATGTGGAAAACCATTATTTATGTGGAGTCATGTAGTACGAGCATCCTGAGTCAACCAACCAATAATCATGAGAAACAACATTACATGCAGAAAGTAAAACCTCATCACCTGCATTCAAAGACTTATTAGTAGCGGAATCCCATTATTTCTTGGGGTTTCTACATTCCTTTTTCACATGTCCTCTCTTTCCATAGTTCCAACACTTGACTTTGTTCTTCTTTCCAGGAGTCTTAGAACAACCCTTAGACTTGTCTTTAGACCCCTTCTGATCTCCTTTTGGTCCTCTTTCCATAAACCTTGCCCTAATGCTAAGAGCATCCCCTAAACTATCTAAACTTTTCTTCCTCAATTCCTATGACAGCAGAACTGAAACAAGAGCATCCAACTTTGGATCTATGAGGTTAGCAGTGATAGCCAAAATAACATTCGCTCATGACTCAAGTAAAGAATAGAGAAGCAATATACATTTATCTTCCTCATTCACATCAATATCTACATATGCTAGTTGACTCAATAACAAATTAAATAAATTCAAATGCTCTGCAACTGATTCACCCTCTTTCATTTTCATGGAAAATAATTGATGCTTTGAATAATGCTTGTTTACCATACTCTTGGCTTGCTAGATCTCACCCAGATGCTTCCACAATCTATGTGCAGAATTCTCACTAGCAACATTTAGTAGAACAGAATCTGCAAGACACAACCAGATTGTACCTCTTGCCTTTTTATCTAGTCTATCCCACTCAACTTGAGCAACATCGTTGGGCTTCTTCTCTTTCATAACAACCAACCACTAATTTCTTTCCTTGAGCAAATCTTCCATCTTCAGCTTCCACAATTTGTACCCCGTGTCATTAAAACTTTCAATGTCCAACTGAGAGGTAGAAGCAATAGTGGATGCAACAATGATATCTACACAAGATCTACAAACAAAAAACAACCAAATCTCCCACTGCAGCTAAAAGACTTTCACACTACCACCCAAGAATCAAAATTGGTCAGGCTCTAATACCAAATGTTAGAAATGAAGGTGCAAAATGTTGATGCTTAAAATTGCGCAGGTTCCAACACCAACATGGGAAGTTTCAAGAATGGGGGACTTGCTACTTGAAACAACCTCCAGATTTTAAAGAAGCTGGATCTTCCTATTTAAATGGGGTTTTGAGTAAAGGGGAGAGAAAGAAACAAGATTACAGATATAATAAACAAAATCTAATAGTACGAGGATGCGCCTGAATGAATTGTATTTCCTTAACTAGTACAATGAACAAATTCTTCATATTCAGCTATATAAAAGAGCAAATGATGCATGATTAATATAAATAGAATGTAAATGAACCAAAAGATCAAATGCCAAACTCATAAGAATTCGCAAAGACACAAATAATATTAGCAACGGCACAGAATAGAGCTTCTTTCATTAATAGTTCAGCAAATACAAAAGGCACAGTGTCATGCACAGCTATATCAACTTTCTTATCAGAAATAGCTAAGCTAAGGCAAAAAGATACAATCCGGTCATAGAAAAGTCTCTGAATTTTCTAATCAACTCTCTCTATATCTCTTAATTCTATATCAAACTATTACAATTCCTGCATATATATAGCCATAAACTTGGCTCAAGATCGCCTGCAACAACCCAAATCTTCAACGGCAAACAGAACTGAAGCTAACTGAGAGTCTTTAACTGATAGATCTTTTGAATCTGCAACTATTTTTTCCCGCGTGCTCATTGGCTGAGGAACAAAATATGTGGCACTCTAACTATATTTCGGTTAAGACACATGGCAACACCCGCAGGCTCTAAAACTTCAAAAATGTAACACATGGCACCGTCCGCTTAACTGATAGCTTCTTACCTTCAAAAATGAAACACATAGAAAAGCACCACTTGTCGCCATCCGCTGGATCTTGGAACTAATACGTGTCTCTTTCCGTTGAACACTTAAAACTTTATCTTTATGCCCGAGCAACTTGTCGCTATGACATTTGGCATGCTCCGTTTGACTTAAAGGCTGAAACACAATTATGGGACCCACTGTGTATGTCATTTTACTATCCGTACAGAGAAATAAAACTGGGACACATGATGCCTTCTGCAAGAAACACAACTAGACATGTGGCACTATCTGGAAAAATAAAAGCTTGTGAAGAAGACTCTGATAAAGTCCACAGAGATTGACACTTGTCACACTCTGGTACAACTAAAAACCATAATGTGTCTTTACCCGAGAGCATTGAAATAAAAGAAGTTCCCTCCTCCGCTTTCGTCATGTGGTGCTTGAAAGGAAGCTAGGTGTGCAGAAATCACTTCCTACACTAATCTAATGAGGAGAGAGCTATGCAAATTCAATTTTATCCTAACTATTACAGCAATATTAAACCATTAACATGAGATATTGCAGCAAAACACAAGAACCAAAAAGTAGACAGAAGAAGAGAGACAAAGATTTACGGTGGGGAAAACCCTTATCGGGTGAAAAACCCCACACTCAGAAACCTACACAATGTATTAACAAATCTAAAATATGTTTACAATATACTTGCAATACAAGCTTCAATGGTCTTTGACACTCGTGTCTAGAGTCAAACCAGTAGTATAATAGTACCTGTAGAACCTATGATACAACTCCCTCTCCAAGCACTTGTTTATATAGAAAATACAAGGCAATGGGCGTCCAACTTGGCCTCATGGCCCAAAACCCATGACTAAGGATACTTGGTCAACATTGTAGAATGTGCCTGACACTTGTCCACAACTCCCATCCCAAAGGGGTCACCTATTTTCAAAATGGGCTATGACAGATACTCTAATGACAGTTACAACCGTCATAGAATCTGTCATAGTGGTTACAACTTACAGTTGTAAGAGAATCTATCATACACAGGCTATAAATAGCATATTCTCTTATAACATGTCATAGTCCACCTTGGGGCACCCAAATATGTCTTTTTAAAAGATGCTTCATGACACATTTCTTCACCTGTCTTACAACCTTCTATTTCTGACTCTTACATGTCATAGATTCATCATAGGAATCTGTCATAACCGTTTCAATCAAACATTCCCTTACACAACATGGAAGATGCCAACACATGGAAAAATGCTCCTACCACAAAGTGGGACACCTATCTCCTCATGTGAGGACAAAATTACAAGTTGTCATATTCCATGTAGGATTGACACATCACCGTGCCACATCCCACAATATGACAATTGGAATTTACAAATATTTACAACATAGGCAATTAAATAATAAATACAAACATTAATAATGTAAGGAATTTACAAGGTTGAGACACCTTAATTCCCAACATTCTCCCACGTGTCAAATACCTTGTAAGAGCCAATAGAATAATAGGATTTAACTGCTATAGGTTGAGAGGCCCATAGACTCTGAACACCATCTGAACTTCTCTGTGCTCACTGGATTCATCAATGCATTAGCAACATTCTTCAAAGTATCTACCTTCTCCAAATTTACCTTTCCATCCTCAACCATCACTTGCACTAAGTGAAACTAAACATCAATGTGCTTGGTTCTAGCATGGAAAGTTGGATTCTTTGCAAGGCAAATCGCACTCTGACTATCACAACTGACCGTTATCTATCCTGCATCAACACCAATATCTAAACACAATCTCTTAATCCAAATGGCTTCCTTACAAGTATAAGTTACTGCCATATACTCAACTTCTATCATGGACAAAGCAACAACAGGTTGTCACTAACTCATCCAACTAATAGCACCACCAAATAGTGTAAACACATAAGCACTGGTGGATCTCCTGCTATCAATGTCACCTGCCCAATCTAAATCCACAAATCCATGAATGTCAATGGAATGCGGAGGTCCTGTAACATTACCATGATAGCAAATGGAATACTCAGAAGTAGCCCTCAAATATCTGAACACTGTCTTAATTGCATCCCAATGAACCCATCCAAGATTAGTCATAAATCGACTAAGGACTCCCATTGCTTGGGCAATGTCTGGTCTTGTGCAGACCATAGCATACATCAAATTGCCAATAGCACTAGTATAAGGTACTCTACTCATGTTCTCCACCTCACTAGGAGATTTTGGACAATCCTCAACAGATAACTTTGTCCCCAAAGAAACAGGGACACACAATGGTCTACAATCTGCCATGCTGAACCTATCTAACATGATCTTCACATACTTACTCTGGCTTAACTAAAGTTTTATGTTAGTTTAGTCCCTTCTGATTTTCATTCCTAGAATGTACCTGGTAGACCCTAAATCTTTCATTTCAAGCTGTGCTGATAACTGAGATTTGAAATCAGAAATCATATTCATACCCTTCCCAATGAGCAACATATCATCAACATACAATGCAACAATGAGAATACAATCACCATCAAACTTAAAGTACACACAGTGATCTGATTTCGATCTCACAAATCCAATTGACAACACAAAGGCATCAAACTTCAAGTACCATCTCCTAGGGGATTGCTTCAAACCATACAAAGACTTCTTAAGTTTGCAAACCAAATTTTCTTTAACTTTCACCATGTAATGCTCTGGCTATGACATGTAGATTTCTTCCTCCAAATCACCATGAAGGAAAGCTATCTTCACATCCATCTATTCTACCTCCAAGTCATAAGCTGTTGCAAGAGACAACAGGAATCGAATGGATGTCATCTTTGCAATGGGAGAGAAGATCTCACCATAATCTATACCCTCCACTTGTGATTACCCCTTCACAACCAATCTGGCCTTATACTTCTCAACATTACTATCTCCACCAATTTTCTTCTTGAACTCCAATTTGTATCCAATAGGTTTCCATCCAAGAGGAAAAGGCACCAAGTCCCAAGTTTGATTCTTTTCCAAAGAAGCCATTTCTTCCTCCATGGCCTCCTTCCAGGAACTTGCATCTTTGATATCCAAATCCTCTAACACAATTCTAGGTTCATCACTGTTAGTGATTAAAGTACAAGCACAACTAGAATCAAGCAATGTAAAACCAAACCTTTTAGGTTGCTTTCTTATCCATGTAGACCTCCACAATGGCTGAGGTTGAGGTTTAGCTTCTTCATCTGAGCTTTCAGAGCTGCCAGAGCTCTCCTCATCATCAGGTCCAACATTCTCTTTCTGTTCAGTATTCTTAGGGGTAGCAAGAAACTGAACAACATCCTCTTTCTTTACTTTTTCTTCTGGCTATAAAATAGTGGAAGAAGGTGTAAGCTCTCTGAAGATGACACTTCTGCTATACAACACTTTTTCAACCATAGGGTCCCAAATCTTGTATCCTTTCACACTGACACCATAGCCAATGAAGATACACTTAACAACCTTGTTCTCCAACTTTGACCGCTTCTCCCTAGGCACATGTGCATATGCCTCACAACCAAAAACATGAAGATGCCTTATTGAAGGATTTCTACCAAACCACACCTCCATTGGTGTCTTACCAACAAGAGATGATGTAGGAGATCTATTTACCAAATAGCAGGTAGTGGCAACAGCTTCAGCCCAAAACTTTTGTTCTAGGCTAGCTCCACTAAGCATACTCCTAGCCTTCTCCATCAGTGTCTTGTTCATCCTCTCTGCAACTCCATTTTGCTGCGGGGTGTATGGAGTTGTCTTATGTCTTTCAATCCCAAGTTCCTTGCAATATTTATCAAATTTTGTAGAGCAAAACTCACCACTGTTGTCAGTTCTCAAACATTTAATCTTTTTACCAGTTTGATTTTTAGCAAAGGCCCTAAACTCCTTAAACTTGCTATAGACTTTAGATTTTCTTCTGAGAAAATAAATCCATGTCCTTCTACTGTAATCATCTATAAAAGATACAAAATATACAAACTTTGATAGTGAAGGAACATTAATAGGACCAAACACATCAGAATGAATAAGGTCCAATACACCATAAGACTTATGAGAACTCGAGTAAAACTAAACACGGTTTTATTTTCCATAAATGCAATGTTCGCAAAAGTCAAACTCAAGATTACAATCATCTAACCCCTCAACAAGGTTATTATTTTTTAGGGTACACAGACCCTTCTCACCAATGTGGCCAAATCTCTTATGCCATAACATTGTCTTTTTAGCATGAAGTTTAACTTCCAATGCACGATTACAACCATCAAGACTAGAAACAACAGATTTCTTCACTACTCGTTCAAATGGTGGGGATGAAGTGACTGCTGCCCTCTTCCTTCAGTCAAAAGAACTATTGCATTGTGAAATGCATGCCTCCAGATGAAATAGAGTACCTCTCCTAGTACCCTTAGCTAGCACCATAGCTCCTTTAGTCATCTTGCATCCTTCTTTCAAAAAGACAACCTGCACACCTGCATCATTCAAACTACTTATAGCAAGTAGGATCCGTGTTAAGCCTGGGATGTGCATAACCCTAGAGATCCCCTTCACTTGACCATCAAGGAATCGGATAGACTCTTCCACGACCAACAATCTTCAAATGAGAGTCATCACCTAGATACACCTTTCCACCATCGAACTCCTCATACTTAGTGAACCAATCTCGATGCAAGGTCATGTGGAATGATGCACCAGAGTCAATTAGCCACACATCATCAGATACATGGGCTGCTATGGTTGTGATGAAAGCATCACTGTCATCTTGTGACTTGTCAGAATCTAAATCAGGAGCTTTCTTCTTCTTCTTCTTATCCTCTTTGCATTCCTTTCAAAAATGTCCAATTTTGCCACAATTCTAACAAAGAGCCTTGGACTTTCCAAGAGATTTAGATCTCCCATGGGATTTGGATCTACCCTTCTCAGCTTTCTTGTCCTTCTTCTTCCCTTTCTCCTTTGGTCTTCCATGAACTGCAAGGGCCTCTTTGGCTGCCTTAAAAGACTTTCTCCACATCTCTTCAGACAATAGTGAAGAAACCACTTCTTCCATCTTGAATGTGGATGTAGTGCTTCCAATAGCCATGACAAGATGAACCCATGAGTCTGGCAGAGAACAAAGAAGGGTCATACACCGATCCTCCTCCTCCATCTTCACACCAATAGATGTCAATTGTACAACTAGCATGTTAAAGGTATTCATATGTTCAGTGAGGGATCCTCCATCCTCCATTCAAAGAGAATACAACTTCTTTCTCAAGAAAAGTTTATTAACTAGGGATTTGGCTTGATACACATCCCCCAACTTTTTCCAAAGTAGTTTTGCAGTAGTTTCCTCATGGACATTTAACATAATAAAATCAACAAGACTAAGTCTTATGAGACCCTTAGCCTTCTGATCCTTGAGATCCCACTCATCTTGTGACATTGCAGCTAGTTTAGTTCCATTAACACTTTCCTAAAGGTCTCGATCTGCAAAGCATGTCTTCCATCTTGAGCTTCCACAACTCAAAATTAGTGCCATTGAATTTCTCCACTTCAAATCTTCTAGATGTGCTTGCCATCTCCTTGCTACAATAAGATACAAAATACTCTACAAAGACTCCCACTCAACCTAAGATTAGCTCAAAAAACCCCTACCCAACAACTAGGACCAAAGGTGATCAAGCTCTGATACCAACTAAAAGGAAGCTAGGTGTATGGAAATCACTTCCTACACTAATCTAATGAGGAGAGGGCTATGCATATTTAATTTTATCCCAACTATTACAGTAATGTTAAACTATTAACATGAGATATTGCAACAAAACACAAGAACCAGAAAGTAGACAAAAGAAGAGAGACAAAGATTTACGGTGGGGAAAACCCTTATTGGGTGAAAAACCCCACACTCAAAAACCTGCACAATGTATTAACAAATCTAAAATATGTTTACAATACACTTGCAATGCAAACTTCAATGGTCTTTGACACTCGTGTCTGGAGTCAAACTGGCAGCATAACAATAGCTATAGAACTTGTGATACAACTCCCTGTCCAAGCACCTGTTTATATAGAAAATACAAGGCAATATTGGACCTTTCTTGGAATGGGCATCCAACTTGGCCTCGTGGCCCAAAACCCATGCCTAAGGACACTTGGTCAACATTGTAGAATGTGCCTGACACTTGTCCACATATCCCATCCCAAAGGGGTCACCTATTTCCAAAATGGGCTATGACAGATGCTCTTATGACACCTACAACCATCATAAAATCTGTCATAGCAGTTACAACTTACAGCTATAAGAGAATCTATCATACACAGGCTATAAATAGCATATTCTCTTACAACATGTCATAGTCCACCTTGAGGCACCCAAATATGCCTTTTTCAAAGATGCTTCATGACACATGTCTTCACCTGTCTTATAACCTTCTATTTCTAACTCTTACATGTCATAGATTCGAAATAGGAATCCGTCATAACCGTTTTGGTCAAACATTCCCTTACACAACATGGAAGATGCCGACAAATGGAAAAATGCTCCAACCACAAAGTGGGATGCCTATCTCCTTATGTGAGGACAAAATTACAAGCTGTCATATTCCATGTAGGATTGACACATCATCGTGCCACATCCCACAATATGACAATTGAAATTTACAAATATTTACAACATATGCAATCAAATAATAAATACAAACATTAATAATGTAAGAATTTACAAGGTTGAGACACCTTAATTCCCAACACTGATCTCTACAAGAAGCAATAAGATGTGTCTTAAAACTATGGGCCCATCATATCCATGTCGATAGTAACAAGCCTCAACAAAAGAAAATCTACGCGGCAACGTTTGCTCAAAACTCAAAATGACACACGGCAACACCCGCTAGAAAATGGCATTTAAAGAAACTGGCTCCGATATCAACACATGGTGAACTCCACTGCAAGCATGAAACTTAAGAAAAGGAAGCCCACTACTGCTACGTGGCACAATCTGATGCAAGCAACAACTAAAAGGAAAGAAACATGCGGCAGTGTTCGCTTAAAGCTGTTGCTCCATAAGGAAATGACACATGGTGCAATCCGTGCACAAGAAACACATAGCCACAAATATATAGCCATTAAAATACTGTGATTAGAAATATGTTGTGATAATATAGCTAAAACAAACTGTAGAGTTTTAGCTCTACAGTTCTTGGTGACCACTAGGACTTCTAAGCCTGCTTAGAAAGAACTCCAAAAAGAGAAACAAAAAGGCACTGCCACAGTCAATAAAAACTTCAATCATAAATTCTGCAATGCAATCTGGTACACAGACCACTCTGAATTCAACAGCCCTTGTTTGCTCTGCAAATCTTGAAAAGAAAAATCTAAGTTGATAATAGCTTTATGCGAAAATGATTGCAAAATTTGGACCACAACTCTTAATTGAAACTCCAGCTGAGACATTGACACCAACACAACTTTGACCTCTCCCACACTTGATGAATCACTCAAACCCTAAAAAATAGTCTAATCATTTTGTTTTGTCAATAGCATAGCCTTTATCTCATCAATCATCAATATTGTGTTGTCATCAGGGAAAGGCGAAGGCAGACCTAATTGCACTAGATCTTCAATATGTTTCTTCATATTTTTGACTCCTTCCTTGACTATATCCAGGAGCTCTTTACAATTCATTGCAGTAGAGTTGCAGCTCAAAACTTCATTCACCTTCTTAGTAGCAACCATTCTGTCACTTATGCTAGCTGCAGATAGTGCCTCATCAGTTGTATCATATAACTTTTGCAACAGTAGCTGAGAATCAGAAACTCTTAATGAAACAATTGACAATGTTGCCTGCATAGAAGATTCCACCTTCTCACACAATTGTCGGGCATTCAATAAGAAGGTAAGAGATGGATTGAGTTGTATAATCTCCTCAGAGATTCTCATCCACACAGACACATATAATTCTTTAACCAAATTCAAAACTCTTGCATTCTGTGGTCTGTTTGCCAACTCAATTGTTAGTTGTTTTGTCTTCTGTTGCTTAGCCATGTATTGTACTTGAGTTGCACTATTTAGATTCTTCTCTTTCAACAATGGTTGCTATAATTGTGTTGCCTCTGACAACTTATATTGATATCTTTTCTCAATTGTAGCTTTCTCCTATCTTAATGTGGTAACAGTAGCTTTTTCTTGTGCCAACTCAGTCTTTAAGGCTACAACTTGAGCCTGTGTTGTCTGATGAATCTGTAAAGAAACAGTTGACTGCAACTCTTTATTCAAGTTATCAATTTCATTAATCTTAGATTGTATCTCCCAAGTCAGGTTACTGCTATTAACCTTCTCCTATGCTAAATCAGCCTCAACCTTCTGGAGCCTTTTAAACACCTTCAGGTAGTCAGTGGCAACTGTTGTAGTAGTTTCATTCATTAACTCTACCTAATCTTGTAGCCTGAAAAGGGACATGTCCATATCCACTGCATTCATTGCATAATCTTGTGGCTGCATCTGCTCATTTGGTTTGACAATATTGGGAGATAGATGAGTGACAGTCAAAGACTGTTGAATAGGATCAAACAGTGACTTCATATGGGCCATAGTAGGGATTTTGTTTTCTTTCTTCCTTTTCTTGTCCATCTAGGCTTCTCTGGCCTTTCTTGACGTATCTGATTGGGCTTGGAAGGTAGGAGGGGATGCAATATATCCTCCAACAAATGGGCGACCTTGTGGCAAGCCATAAGGAATGGCAATTATCTATTGGGTAGGGTCAAATTGTGGTGAGGCCCTCTTGGGCATGGAAGGGGAAAATAATGGCAAATTTATGTCCTGTGAAGACATGGATGGTGCACTGGAAATTGGGGCAAAGGTTTATGAAGGTGCAGCAGAAGTGGCAGGAGACATGGAAACTTGGGCACTTTGGGATGCCACTCCTAAATAAGAAGAAATAGAGATAGGAGAGAAAAGAGGTGAAGTACTTACTTGAGCCACCATTTATATGGTTGGAACTTGTTGTTGTTGGGGCATGGATGCTTCTTCTTATTCTTCCTCTAGCAGAATTAACCTTCTTATTTTCCAAGGCCTACCTGATGCCTCCTCTGGGTCTTCCTCTTCTACATCAATTATTGTTTGTTTCAAAGGTACCACTCTAAGACCCCCAGATGCCAAAGCTATATGGGTCCCGAGAGACGGTGATGATATAATTTATTTTTGTTTCTCAAGGTTACTAAGAGATGGAGGCCATGGGGCTCTTGTTTCTACAAATGAAGCCTGCCTTGTTTCCTGAATTTCTTGGACCTCTTATGTCTCCTCTTCAACTTCTTGTGATTTTCTTGGAATACTGCTAATATCTGGGCTTGAGACTAGAGATGGATGCCATTCATCCCAAATTGACTCCCATGTCTCATCTGTCTCTACATTTCCAAATGTGTGAGTCAATTCAGAGATTTCATGTCTATATTTCTAGTAGGCCTCAATTTTCTCTGTACTCCAGTCTTTACTTTTCAATGTTTTCCTCAAACCCTGGGTCATTTTTATTTTAGGGTCAAATTCCCTTTCTTTCACATAGAATGTTTCCCAGGACCTGGGCCCCTCATATGGCAAGTCACTCAATTCCACATAAAATGTAGGGTCATCTTCCTTTGGAGATCTTCTATCTTCCCAGAAAGGGCATCCCTCATGAACAACTTTAGCAAAAACCTTGTGGTTGATAATCCAGGAAGCTAGGAAACTATCTAGATCATATCTCCATCTATCTTCCACAATCAAGAAACCATGGGTAGCTAACTTCCTCAACAAGAGATTCTCAGTACCTCTAACTTCAATTGTTACCTTCCCCCTTGTCCAGGGGACATCATACATCTTCTTTTTCTTCTTCTTCTATCCAAAATCATTGTCTATAATAGACACTTGACGAGCTACTTCCAGAAATGTGACCCTAGGAGTCAAGACCTTTGGCAATAAGATAGGTTCTCCACTAAACCCATGGACTCTAATTATAGTTGTGTGAGCCCCAAAGAAATAGTCACAAAGAATTGGATAATTTGTTAGAAAACCCCTAAGTCTCTGTGTCATCATGTTTTCTACAGGCTCAGGGCTTAAATGACTAAAAGTAGGAGCAACAAAATATTCTAAAAATTCATAAGGATCTGAAGTATCAGATAGAACATGGGTCCAGGTAGACACCGATATGGTTCTATTACTAGCAAACTCTGTGTCATACATATTTAGAGACATGTATTGCTTAAAGAGACCATAATTTTGATACAACATCAGATGGAACAGATATGCAGAATGCCTGAAAACACGTTTTGTCTAGAAATTTGTGAGTTGGTTTATCATAGCTGCTGTGATTTGTTCTAAAAAATCTAGCTGATACTCCTGGGACTTATCCACAATCTTCAATCTAAAAATGACTGCAAGTTGCCAATCATGTACCATGGAATCTTCATTCTGACCAAAGATGAAGGCCAGCATAGCAAGGGCTTCTTGGATGTCAGAGTTGAATTGAGCACGACCAGTGGGTAACACAAGTAACTGAGTATTATCTTCACCCAGATGCATTTCAGCGTTTAGAAACTTCACCTTATTAGTGACATTTGTCCATGTGCCCTACAATTTAGCAATATTAGGAAATGTGGATGTTCTATCATACTGCAAAGCCATCATATCCCTAATTTCCTTAGGAGTAATTTGAATCATAAATGGACCGCGTTGAATAGAATTGGAAGGTGGGTGAAACAATTCTGCACACAAGTCAATCAACTTAGGGCACAGGTGGACATTAGGAACTAGAAACTGTGCCAACTGGGATGTCCATATTCTCATCCTGAAGGTTTCCCACTCTCCCTTTGCCACGCGGGTGAGGCATCTCTGATGCGCTCCCTCCCTGAGACTCTTGGTATTCTTTTGCATGTGTGTATCGAATATGCCATAAGCATAATTTTTTAGCTGAGTTGGGTCTACGCTTACCCCTATTTCTGGGACTCTTGTCCTCGGATAGTTTTTCCTCAGCTGTGCGGGTGCAGAAGCGTAGGATTTGCTATTCATCAACTTATCTGATTCTTCGAAGATCCCTAACCCCTCCTGCAGTGATTGTGTCTCTAACATTTCTGAATCTATTGTGAAAACTCTAATACTCTTGACATAGAAGATGAGAGAACTGCAAAGGAAGATGTACTTAACTTAGAAATGCAAGTGGGGAATGAATCTTTGAAACCCAGACAATAATTAGGAATGCAAAATAATACTAGCAAATGTAACTCTCGAAGGGAACAAAACTTAGCTCAGTGAGGCATAATGAAACAATAAATGACACATCATGTCTTATTAATGGCATTAATGCCAAGAGATAGTTAGTGTAGCTTTTGATATCCGTATTAGACGGAGCGTCAAACTCGTACTAAGAGTGGCGATCTTCTAAAAAGATGGGTACTTCCTTGAAATTAAGGAACTACTGAGCGACCTCAATAAATGCAACTGCTAATGAAAAGGAACTTTTGTGCTACTGACACATGTTCTGGGAACACTTTTTAAAATGGAAAAAGAGGGAAAGCAAGACAAAAGCGGGAAATGAAATTAAAAACACCTAACTAACTATGATACATGGTAAGTCTCAGACTTAGGTAAAATATTTCAGAAAGATCCCATTTACCGAAATCTCTTCTAGCTCTCCATCCATAGTCTCTAATTCGAATGCATTTTACTACTTACAAGAATGAATCCTAAAAGGACCTATCCATAATGATTCAAATTTGATGTGTCAGCCTAGCTTGGCAGCTCTTTCATCCCATTTCAGCACCAGAGACCCAGCTTCAAAGTTTGGATTAGAAGCTTTCTTGTCAAACCAATTCTTAACCATCTATTGATGCTTCATTACTAATTCATGTGCCTTTTCTCTCTTTTCCTAGACTTCCAGCAATTCGGTGAGTCTGACTTGCTTTGAGCCATTTTCCTCAATTTCCAACTGTAAGCTGAGAATCTCTATACTTAGCAACATCACTGCATGTTTGCCATAAACTAACTCATAGGGAGACATTCTAGTCACTTGCTTCGGTGTGATTCTATCATCCCATAGTACTGTGTTAAGTAACTTGTACCACTCTCTCTGATAATTAGTTCCTATTCTCTTTATAAGTCTAATCAGGTTCTTATTGGTAGACTCTGCCAAGCCATTGCCTTGTGGATAGTAATTAGAAGAATTTTTCAGATATATTCCATTTCTTAAAGCAAACTCAGATAGTCTAGTCCTTAAGAATGCCTTCGCATTGTCTGATATGATAGTACGGGAGGACCAAACCGAGTAGTTATCCCTTCTAAAAACTCTAGTACCACTTTTTCAGTAGCTTCCTTGAGTGGTACTGCTTCACTCCATCTTGCAAAATAATCTGTTGTAGTAAGAATCTATTTGTATCCCATATTTGACACTGGATTGATCATGCCAATAAAATCTAAACCCCACTGAGCAAAGGGTTCATCTACTACTATGGGACTTAAAGGCAATGCTGCATTTCTTCTCTTCCCAATATAGAACTGGCAAGCTTGACATTCTTTAATCATTTGATAGCAGTCTGCAAATAATGTAGGCCATAAATAACCAACTTGTGTCACTTTAATTGCAGTAGTCTTTACTGAAAAATGACCCCCTAAGGTTCCAAGATGAAACTCATGTAATACCCTTTGAGCCTCATCCGTCTCTATACATCTTAAGAGTATTCCATCAATATTCTTTCTAAACAAGACATGATTAATTAATACAAAATGAACTCCCTAGTGTCTATAGTATCTTTTCTTATTAGGGGAAAGTCCATTTGGGAACACACCAGTTCTCATGAACTGTATTCTGTCTCTTACCCAAGAGTCTTGGTGAATCTGTTGGAATCTCAGCACCTTTTCATTTTCTGCTTCTTCAGGAACTAATTTTTCTATGTCTTGAGCCATATATTGGTATAACCCTTTGCCTCTAACCAATTTGGTAGGCCTTACCTCTACATCATATTCTAAAACCTTAGTTATCCAATTGGCTCTTTTTTCAGTGATCTCACCTTCCATGATGTATTCCCTTACACTAGGATGGGCTAGTAATATAAATAATTTATTCCCTGTTACTAGATGTCTGAACTTCTTAAGAGCTTTTACCATAGCATAATCTTGCTTTTCAACAAAATTATACCTTGACTCATACTCCCTCAGTGTCCTAGAGAAGAATGCTATTGGGTGTTCCCCTTCCTCTTCGTCATCCTTCTAAATTAGAACAGCTGCAACACTGTGTTCTCCTCCATACACATACATTATAAAAGGCTTAGAGAAATCTAGGTTTCTCAATACTGGCACAGTTGAAATGGCTTTCTTGACCTCTTCAACTGCCTCCCTTTTGTTGTCCATTTGAAAACCAAATCTTTCTTCAATAATAGAGTAATGGGCCTGACTAGCCCTACAAAATCAGATATAAAGCAACTGACAAAATTAATCTTTCCTAAAAAGGACTAAACTGCTTTCTTGTTAACTAGGAAAGATAGATTCATTATAGCTATGACTCACTCTGGATCAATGGAAATTCCATCCTTTGAAATTATGTGTCCCAAAAGTTTCCCCTGAGGCATAGCAAAGATACATTTCTTAGGATTTAGGGAAATCCCAAATTCCTAACACTTTTGGAAAACAGCTTCTAGGTGATCAAAATGATCTTTGGAATCTTTGGTAAATATTGTCAGATCATCCAGATAAATCAAAATAATCTTATTTATAACATCCCTGAATGCTACATCCATGGTACGCTGAAAGGTAGCCCCAGCATTTTAAAGACCAAAAGGCATCTTAGTGTATGCAAATGTTCCCTACTTAGTAGTGAATGTTGTTTTGTGTTGGTCTTCATCTGCTAACCAAATCTAATTATACCCTGAGAAACCATCAGGCAAAGAAAACCTCTCAGACCCAGCCACAGTTTGCAAAATCTGCTCCATAGAAGGCAGGGGGTAGTGGTCTTTCAATGATGCTTTATTCAGGTCTCTGAAATCCACACAAAGTCTTATGTCACCATTCTTTTTCCTTACAAGTACTAGGTTAGACACCCAAGTTGAATGTTTAATTGGAAAAATGATCTTTGATTCTAGAAGCTTTTGTAGTTCATCTACCATTAATGGCTCAATTCTGGGATTCGCAGGCCTTTGCTTCTGACGGACTGGCTTTAAACCTTCAGCAAGTTCTATGGTATGTTGGATGATGTCTCTATTATAGCCATGAAGATCTTCATAGGTCCAAGCAATCACCCTATCATACTTGTTACATAAAGCAATTAGCTTGTCCTTTTCCTCTTGGGTAGTAGCATTGCCTATCTTTAGCTTCCTTCCTTCACTAACCTAAATTTCAGAATAATCATCTTTACTTGCCTTAAGCTTCCTTTTGTCTAAGCTTACATCTTCAAGGTCAAATAGATTCTCTACAGTGATCAATCCTTTGAGGAGCTTATTTGACTTTAGTTGAATAATTTGATCACCATAAGCTTCTTCAATCTTGAGCTATAATTGATCAGCAAACTCTCTTGACTGTTGTAAAAATGAGAGTACTTGAAGATCATTATCAAAAACCTGCCAATTCTGGTCATTGTCTAAAATTGTTGGTCTTACTATAACTTTAACTGACTCACTATTAACAAGTAGGTCACTTGTCGAGTCAAAGTGAGAACCAATTTGTGTCATTTTGTCTGCTTCAATATTTTGGGATCTAGGGACAACTTCAATATTGAATGAATCAAAACTATCTATTAGATCCCAAATTTTGTGACAGTAAGACCTCATTCTTACATTCTTAGCTACAGCTTTCTCTCTAATTTGTTTCACTACTAGCTCTGAGTCCCCTTTAACTACCAAATTCTTGATTCCTCTCTTCTTGGCCAACATAAGACCATGCACCAAAGATTCATACTCAGCATCATTATTAGTGCAGGCAAACTAAAAGTGTATGGCTCTAAGGATTTTCTCACCATTTGGGGTAGTGAGACATATACCTACTTTGGCTCCATTCTTTCTCCTAGCCCCATCAAAATTTAAGGTCCAGATTTCTGAGTTTTTGTTAGGTTCTTATTTCTCAGATACTTCTTTCCTCATAACATTTGGTACTTCCTAGCCTTCTTCAAAAATAACATAAGTGCCTAAACCAGTAGAGTCATAGTTTCCATAAGGGTCACTTTGCATCATGGTCATTAATTGACTATTTTCTTCTTCTTCTTGGTCATGTTCAATCCAATCCCCTAGTTCTTCAACAAAGACTCTCTCTTCCTTGTTCATCATGGTGTGGGATGCCTCAATCCTTGGGGCTAGTTCATTGGTGATATGGTCCTTGGACAAAGGTTCAGACAATACCTTCATCTTTGTCCCATATTCAGTTCTTAAAATTAGATGTGACCAATCCAGTGACATGTATCCTTTTATCTTGGCTGTGAAATCTCTAGATAGACATAAATCAAAGACAGGGGGAATATCTATGACTACTACATCTTGTCTGACAGTTATATTGGGGTAGGTATATAGCTACTTTGGGAGTTGTTTAATCCTTCCTATAGTTTGGACAAACTTCCCATCTAATTGCATGACTTCTCTAGTAAGTGGCTCATATTTTATCTCTAAAGCATCTGCTATTTGTTTTGGCATAATTGTAGTACTAGCCCTAGAATCTATCATTGAGTTGTGCAGTAATTTCTTTCCCACTATTAAAGTTAGATAAAAAGGATCTAGCTTAGATTTACTTACCTCTGGTGTAGAATTCAACAAAGTTATTGTTTGCAAGGGTGTAGTGTCTTTATTTTGAGTCTTTCCTTTATTAGCAACTCCTTCTTTAGCACTGGCAGATTTAGGGTCAACTTGGCTCTGTAGTGCTTCTTGTAACAGTGTCTTTTGCTCAGGAATAGCCAGCATATCCCAGATTGATACATGCGCTGGGGTCTTTTTCAGTTGCTCTACCACATTCATGGGTCCTAGCACCTATGTCTTTAGGTAGTAAGGATATCTTTCTCTTTCTAGCATCTGACCAAAGACTACTTGATTCTAAACTCGTTGAGGCATTTCTTGCCTGCAAACTGGATTATAATGATTCTGGAAAGGTCAAGCTCCAATAGTCTCATTATTTGTGGCTTCAATTTTCTCTATCATTCTTCTTTTTGATCTAGTATAATAGTCAAATTGAACCAAGGGCTTCCTGGAAGTAGATGCTTCATTCAAGAACATTGAATCTTCATCTTCAATCCATGAAAATAAAGCATGTTCAGGGGCAATTTCTTCTTCTTGCTGAATAGACATCCCTTGCATCTGAGCCACCATTACTACATTCTAGACACTAGGTGACTAGTATGGAGGAGCATTAGACACCATAACTTGACCTTCTACCCTTCTCTGTTCTGCTATCTTTTGTTGTAAATTGCCTATAGGACAATCTCTGGGCATATGGGCATTGTTACAAGGAAAGCACCAAGCATTGGTATCCTCTGCTAAATTATTTTGTCCTAGGACTATTTCTCTATTTGGGTTATGAGGGACAACCTATAAATGTGTGGGAACTGTGACCAATTGGTTTGAAGGTTGAGGATTATTTGGTCTTTGAGGACCTTGCTACTGATTTGATTATTATGGGGTTCTATTTCCTTGGAAACCTTGATAAGGAGGCCTTGGATAAGAATTCTATTGCCTTTTAATATTAATGATCTCATTTGAGAAGGTCCTAAGAATGTTCTTCATATCATCCATTTCAGATGGAGGGGAGAGGGTGTTGGCACAGCAGCTTGTTGAGGTGTTGGGAAGGTATACATAGACATAGGTGTAACTGTAGAATTAGGGACCTCCTATGGCAAGGGAATTGAAATCTCTGGGAGCATAGGCATGGGAGGCCTTGGAGGCAACTTTCTAGCATCTATTAGATTATTCTTAGCCTTAACGGCCAACTCATATGCTTCTGGTAGGGTCTGAGCTCCTACGGACTGAACCATTACAGATATATCAGAATTGAAGGCTTTGAGATAGAAAACAATGGCCATACCTGATGGTGGTCTAGATGTAGCAGGGATTCTATCCCAAGTCTTTTGAAACCTAGTGTTGAAGTCTGTTATAGCTTCTTGTGGTGCCCTCTTTATGGTGATTAATTGTTGTAGAAAGGAAGATTTGTCACCCTTCTCTTTGAATCCTGCAAAGAAAGCATCACCGAGATGATCCTAGGTAGATATTGTATTCGGGGTCAAAGATCTATACCAGTCTAGAGCCTTCCCCTTGAAAGAAGTTGCCAATAATCTGATTGCCACATTTTGTACAGTAATAATGTATACTGCACACACATCTGATACATCTTGAAGATGCTCAGCTGGTGTCTTGGAATCTTCTCCACTAAATTTGGGTAAAGCTTTCAAAGCATTAGCTGGAATTGGATCCCAAGTAGCAGGTGGTACAGGGAGAATGAGAGGACTGTCAGTGTTCCAATTTGCATAGTTCCTTGGGGCTACAGGTGCTCCCATGTTTACTCCTAATGCTATTGTAGCTTGATTCACTCTTCTTCTTGGAGTAACAACTAAAGGTGGCAATAAAATACATAGATTAGCAGCAGACTAAGCTCTCATTGTTGGTCCAAAGCTCTAACTCCTTGTCACTCTCTGGTTCATACGATCTTGATCAAGACTTCAAGAAAGGTCCCACCAAGTGTGCCAAAAACTATTGATGCTTAAAATTGTGCAGGTGCCAACACCAACATGGGAAGTTTCAAGAATGAGGGACTTGCTACTTGAAACAACCTCCAGATTTCAAAGAAGCTAGCTCTTCCTATTTAAATGGGGTTTTGAGTAAAGGGGAGAGAAAGAAACAAGATTTCAGATACAATAAGAAAAATCTAATACTATGGCGATGTGCCTAAATGATATATATTTCCTTAACTAGCACAATGAACAGATTCTTCATATTCAGCTATATTAAAGAGCAAATGATGCATGATTAATATAAATAGATTGTAAATGAATTAAAAGATCAAAGGCCAAACTCATAAGAACTCACAAAGACACAGATATTATTAGTAACGACATAGAATAAAGCTTCTTTCATTAATAGTTCAGAAAATACAAAAGGCATAGTGTCATGCATAGGTATATCAACTTTCTTATCAGAAATAGCTAGGCTAATGCAAAAAGATACAATTTGGTCATAGAAAAGTCTCTAAATTTTCTAATCAACTCTCAATATCTCTTAATTCTATATCAAACTATTACAATTCATGAATATATATAGCCATAAACTTGGCTCAAGATCACCTGCAACAACCCAAATCTTCAACGACAAACAAAATTGAAGCTAACTGAGAGTCTTTGACCGATGAGATCTTCTAAATCTGCAACTATTTTTTACCACGCGTTCATTGGCTGAGGAACAAAATATGTGGCACTCTAACTATATTTCCATTAAGACACATGGTGACACCCACGGGCTCTAAAACTTCAAAAATGTAACACATGGCACTGTGTGCTCAATTAATAACTTATTACCTTCAAAAATGAAACACATAGAAAAGTGCCACTTGTCGCCATCCACTAGATCTTGGAACTGATACATGTCTCTTTCCATTGAACACTTAAAATTTTATCTTTATGCCTGAGCAACTTATCGCTATGACATTTGGCACTCTCTACTTGACTTAAAGGTTGAAACACAATTATGGGACCCACTGTATATGTCACTTTACTATCCACATAGAGAAATAAAAACTAGGACACATGGCGCCTTCCGCAAGAAACACAACTAGACATGTGTCGCTATCTGGCAAAACAATAGCTTGTGAAGAAGACTCTAAGAAAGTCTGTGGAGATTGACACTTGTCATACTCTGGTACAACTAAAAACCATAACGTGTCTTTACTCGAGAGCATTGAAATAAAAGAAGTTCCCTCCTCCGCTTTTGCCACATGGTGCTCTTCGCAAGAAGTAATAAAATGTGTCTTAAAATTGTGGGCCCATCATATATATGCCAATAGTAACAAGCCTCAACAAAATAAAATCCATGCGGCAGCGTCTACTCAAAACTCAAAATGACACATGGCAACACCCGCTAGAAAATGGCATTTAAAGAAACTGGCTCCGGTATCAACACATGGAAAACTCTACTGCAAGCATGAAACTTAAGAAAAGGAAGCCCACTACTACTATGTGGCACACTCCGATGCAAGCAACAACTGAAAGGAAAGAAACACGTGGCAGCATTCACTTAAAACTATTGCTCCATAAGGAAATGACACATGGCGTGATCCGCACACAAGAAACACATAGCCACAAATATATAGCCACTAAAATACTGCAATTAGAAATATGTTGTGACAATATAGTTGAAACAAAATGTAGAGTTTTAGCTCTACACAAACCACACAATGGAAATCTAATTCAAACCTTATTAATGTCCTCTAAATAATGTAGAACCAATGGAGATTGCAACAGAAATAAAACCCACTACATAGAAATAAAATGCATCAAGAACTAAAGACATAACATAGTATGTAATGTGAAGAAAACCATTTTGGGTAAAAAACCCACCAAGAAAAGAGGCTCCAAGTTGTATTATCTTCAAATATGAGATTATACATGCACTTTCTCTTTTTCTTCAGTCTTCAATCCAATGGTGCTTGTTACTCTCAACTCTACTAAAAACATAGTACAAATATCCTTATAAAAGGGGGTTGCCTTCTAGGGCAAGAAAACTGACATAATATCGACTATTAGATCTGTGACCTAATGATGAACGGTCTAGATTTACAATGATAAAATATGTAAATAAAATTTGGTTTCAGGGAGGTAGCCCCCGAACCCCCACTGGGGCGCATGGCTCCCAAACCCCCCACCGAGGGGATGATCCCCTTGGACCCCTCGAAGGGGGGAAACCCCCTGCAACCCCCCATCATGGACGAATTGGCATTAAGTACCATATATAAACATGCAGCTGAAACAAGATCGCTATTGGTGAAACCTCTCATCCCTTATGGGTGATATACAAACAATAATAGAAATAATAAATTACATAGGATTTACAAGGTTGATGGCACCTTAATCCTAACATACCTATAGATATTTCTCATTAGAGATGATGAATTCTTGAGTCTAAAGTTTGAATACAAACAAGGAAGAGGGGACAAGCCAAGATCCACATCTTCAACAAAACAAAAAAGAAAGAAATATTTGGTAAGGTTCTACGCAACTTCAAGGTGAATTTCATGTAGGAACCAAGCCTTTTTGATCCAATCTTTAAGAATACTTTTAGGGGGGGTTTCCCACAAAATATCCTATTAATGTAAAGTTCCCTAACCAACAACATGCATTGTCAAATTCTTGAATGGGAAGAAAAACATCTAGGCTTGTTTCAGGGAACATACCTCATGGAACACCTTGGTAAAAAATTCCTAGATCACTTGAGAAAGGGTGCCATTGTTATGTGTCAATGAACCTTCTATTAGTGTAGATATTTTGTTACTTATTTAAGTAATTATGCATGTTATTATCTACACATGTCATAAGTCATCTTAGGTGGTTTTATGAGATGACTTGGAGAGTTTGTCAAAACTCTTCCAAGACTTATGTGGTAGTATGTGGCATGTTCTCTCCATAGTTGGAGAAACAAACTAACCACCTTGTGTTGGACACTCCTAGAGTGACTCAAATTCTATCACCTATATGTACAAGCTTATTTGACTATCAATCTACTTCAAATTTGGTAATCAACATTCTGCTTAGTCAATTTTGTAATTTCTTACATGGTATCAAAGCCATTTTTAATTTTTTGCTAGTTCATTTGTCATGTCAAAGTCTAATTGTAGAGCTGACCCTCGGTGAGAGAAGGTCACACACTCATGGAAAGAGAAGGTCACGTTGAAGGTTACGTTGAAGGTCTCTGGTCAAAGTTTTTTTCAAATCTTGTTTCCAAGGCATTTGAAGATTGGAAGGCATTCAAAAATCTTTTGGAGAGGCATGGAAAACCTTTGTTTCTATGTTTATAGAAAGGGATGACCCTATTTTGCTGGTTGTTCACCACTATGTGGTGTCCAAAGACCTCCTAGATGCCTCTACCCAACCCACATGACCTGAGAAGGCTAGCCTATGGCTTTTTCTAAGGCCTAAAAGGTCTATGCCTTGCGTGGGGATTTATTGCCCTATTTGGTGTATAGTTTTGGTGTCGCTTTCTTCTATGGTGGAAATATGCAGCCATATAGACTAATTCTTCATAACCCAATAAGAGATTTTATATGCAACAAACTAGAAATCCACATGCAAGAGAAATAGACAATCATACCATCAATGGTGACACAAGATATACCCTAGGAAAACCCTGATAGAGGGAAAAACCTAGCCTCCAAAAGCATGCATCTCTCATGTATTATTCAACAATAAAGATTACAATTCATATGCAAAGATCACTTCTGAAACATCAACCTCTCTATCTACACTCCATGTGAACAAGTATGTAATCACACATCAAATGCCATGCTTCAAACCCTCACATATGCAACCTGCAAGAGATACTCAAACCTAGCCAACAAGCTAAACAACCAACTACCCAACCTCTACAACTACCTATGTGTTTACTTTTATAGACATAAGCTCACACAAATATAACATGTGGTATTGTAATACCATTTTCCCCAAAACCATGTGTCTACAAAACCATTGACCCCACATTTGATTATTGGTACTAAATGTTCCCAAATAATCAAATAATTACAAATAAAGTAATTAATTAACCCAATGTTACATATAATGCTTACAAGTGGCATCTAATAAATATTTAATGTGGATAAACACATCGCCCATGATGCACCACAAATAAATATTTATTTTACATAATAAAATAATATCAATTTTATGCAAGGTGTACAACACACCTACTCCAACATTCTATGAGGGCATGCTTTTGTCAAGAGGTGCCACATAATTCAAATTCAGCCCCATTGATCCTACATTTTGAATAGATGGTTCAAGGCATTCAAACCAGATGCCTGTCCAAATGATACTTAGGAAGGTTGAACTATTCGTGAAGGTCAAACTCCTGATCTCCCATTCTTCTCTCTATAGCTAGGGTTTATCTCGATCTAGTGAGCTCACTGTGTGAAGGGTGGCCACGAGTAGTATCTCATTGTGTGAAGGGAGATTTGCCCTGTATAAGGTCGTAGGCCTACAAAAAGAAGGTTGTGGGCCTGTAAAGAAGGGTCGCACCCTCTAGAAGTTTGTGGGCCTCCTAAGAAGGTTGCATGCCTCTCACAAAAGGTTTTGGGCCTCCACAAAAGGTCGTGGGCCTATAAAAGGGCCATTCCCCCTGCATTCGCCCTTTCTATGAGACATCTATCCTATCCTCCTCTCACACAAACTAGGCACAAATCAACTCAGAATTGTTTTTTTATGTTGGCCCCTCTACATCCGCCATTCTGCCCCTGTTCAACTTCATTTTGGCCACCATTACTAGGTTGCCCTCCCAACTTGTCGTCATTGCAATTTTATTGCATTTTTTGGGCTTTATACCCTAATCTAGCCCTTAGCCCTAATTTTAGATGTGTAAATATTTTGTTTTGTATTTGTAAACCATTTAAATTATGTTTTAATGTTAAAATTAGGTAATTTTTTTAATTTTCTAAAACACTATGCAATACAAAAATATAAAATAAGGGGTGCATTTAAAATTAGGGGTAGAACTAGAGGTTCTTTTAAAAATTGTTAGTGTTAAATGAAGTCATTCTTGTAAAAAGGCTAAGTATTAGGGCACAATTTTAATCATCATGCTTAGTCTTAGAGCACTACATGATAAAGTGCCTAATTCAAGGGGGGTAAATAAGCCAAATTTGGGGCACAAAATCTTCAAGGGGTGTGTATTTGGATTCCTATGGTGTCTTCAGATGATTCTAAGATAAATTGATGGGTTCTTCACTTTGGTGCTATCAATCATATGTCTCCTTATCTAGAGGTTTTCATGTCACTCAGTCCTACCGATATATCCAAAATATTGATAGATGATCGTTATCATATTGTTTGTGGAAAAGGAACAGTACAAATAGGTAATGGATACATCCATAATGTCTTATTCATTCTTTACTTGACAAAAAATTTGCTTTCCATATATCAACTCGCTTGTTCAAATAAGACAGTTGAGTTTACATCCACTTTAGCATTGATTCAAGATTCTCAGAGTGGAGAAATTGTTGCAATTTAGAAGATTTGTCACTTCTCATGTAACTTCACATTTTCTCACTTTACATCTTGTAGGGATGATGCTCCTATTATCACTTCAGAGCTTAATGTTACTTCTCTAAGAACTTCCATTGGTTCTATGCAGAAGGATCATTGAATTGTTCTCTACCAAACATTTCTTGTTCGAACAGTTCTTCCTTTTTGTTCAAGATTGCACTTCTAAGTTGTACCCATTACAACTTAAGATTTGTATGTTGCTTCTTCATGAGCTTCCAGTAATTATTTACAACAAGCTCATCTTACTCTTTTGACAGTACCTACATCTCTTGCTACATGAGATTCCAAAGATGCTCCACAAGAGAGCATGCAGAGATTCTTTTTGATAGTTGTTCTTGCTCCTTTTCTACATGAGATTCTAAAGACGCTTCCTAGAGAGCATCTAGAGATTCTTTCTAGCAGTTGTTCTTGCTCCTTTGCTAAATGAGATTCTAGAGACACTTCCCAGAGATCATCCAGGGATTCTTTATAGCAGGACATCATCTAGAGCAGTTGGTCAGCATGTTTAGAGAGTTCATCCTCTTCAGGGGTGCCTCTAGTTCTTTCTTTTCTCTCTTTTGGAGGGTAGTTTCTTCCCATGTGGTTTTCTACCTTATCTCCACTTCATGAAAGATTTTTATTATATATGGGTACCTGATCAAGCCTAGTTGTTAGGACCCATCCATCTTTGTGCTAATCTAAGCTAAGCTTAAGGGGGTATTAGTGTAGATATTTAATTACTTATTTGAGTAATTATACATGTTAATATCTATTGTAAGGGCTAAAAATCAAGGATAGAAATCAAAATAGCAAATATTCAAAGCCTAACTAGCACCATGAAGTACAAACTAGTATGAAAATGAAAACAATGAACTCAAATGCAAATTGAATCCACACTAGACTTGACTTATCTCCATGGCTCTTCTCGATCTTGCATAAGAATGCATGATTTTGAAGGGTTGTTTGTTGATTTCTCACTATTACAGTAGCATAACAGTGGCATAGGATGAGTCTAGACTGATTTTGGCAGCATGAGGCTACTTGAAAACTTGATCATGCAAATGGCTTGTGAGGGGTTTGATTTATAGAAAAGGCTAATTTCAATGATATGAATAGTCTAGATTGATTAGGTTTTCCCACTTCAAGAGGGATTGTAGTCATGTGACAAGTGTGCAATGGAGGATAAATGAGACCTAATTTAAATAAAAGATTATTTAAATTAGTTGTTCATGTGAAGGGATTAAGTGGAAGATGTAGCATGTGACATGTGTTGCAATGTGGTGAGAGGTGAGGGATTTAATTCAAATATTTAATTTGAATTATGTGAGACATGTGACAAGGGGGAATTAATTAAATAAATGGATTTATTTATTTAATTGGATTAGGTGATTAAGTTGGATAAGACTAGGACCTAGGGCAAAACATTACAAGGTGTCTCACTAGGTGATGGACAATTTTAAGTGTCTACATTTTGCCCCTCTTTGAGATGACGTTCAAGATGATGTGATTTATTTTGAGTAACATCATTTGAAAGAAGCTAAGGTATGGATAGAATAAAATGATAGGGTGATGATGCCCCCTCGAGAGGATAGGCGGGTTGGACAAACATGGGTAGGCTCTCGAAATGAAAATGAATTGGTCAAAGGATGAAAGATAAGGGCATGGATAGAAAAAAGGGAAGGATGTGTTATGCTACAATGAAGGTGAGAAACCATGATGTTTGATATAGCACTAGACGTTATGCACCAAGGTATAAGGACCAAGGTGACGATGTGTTTCATGCCCCAGCGTAATACAACCTTCTCTAGATACAAGATATGAATATTAGTTGGGTTGTATTTGGATTTGATACAAATGCAAGTTGAAAATGATAACACACAAGAAATCAAGCAAGCATGCACAAATGATACAAAAACAAGCAAGGTATTGCCCCTTTCAAGATGTAAACCAATGATTAAGTGATTGTTTGATTGATTGATAATGATGGTGTCTGGTTTTAGAAATGAAACATGTCGACTAAGACGCCTAGTCTAGTTTCAACAATGCAACATCATGTCTAAGACAATTTATTGATTGGCACTAGTGTTGTTGGCCATGTGAGCAACACCAGGATTTGATTAATTGATTGATTTGGTTTACGTCAAGATTAGGATCAAGACCATTGAATGCAATTGGATAATTTGACTTGATTGGTATGGATTGATATGACTTACATTTGGGTCATTGCTTGGATCGATTTGATTTGATGATTTGAAGAATTGGATGATGTAATTGAAGAATTGATGAATTGATTATTAGATTGAAGAATGATTTGATGAGTTGGATTTGAAGAATTGAAGATGTGATTGGGAAATTGATTTGATTTGGAAGAATTGATGGATTGATTTGATTTGGTTGGATAGAACAAATTGAGTTGATGATTTGGATTGATGAATTGATTGAATTGAATGATGAATTGACTTGGAACAATTGATTGAATTTATTGGTTGAAGTGATTTGATTAGAGTGATTTTGAAGAATGTGATGAAATGATTTGAGTGATTGGAAGAATTAGATTGATTAGGTTTGAATTGAATTAAAGAAGTTATTTGATTTGATGAGTTGATGAGTTGATTGATTTTATTGCTTGGATTTTTGTAGGATATTTAATTTTTTTGTGTTTTGGGAATATTTTGATGTTTTTGGGTTTTTGGAATATTTTGATTTTTTTGGATTTTTGGAATATTTTAATTTTTTTGGATTTTTGAAATGTTGTGATTTTTTTGGATTTTTGACATGTGATTTTTTGGATTTTTGAAATGTTGTGATTTTTTTGTATTTTGAATGTTTTGAGAAATGGCATTGGATTGCAATTTAGATAGCCTTTATACTAGATACCAATGACAAGGGAGAAACCAAGTCTAGGTGCAAGGAAGTAGGTTAGGATGAATGGATAAAAGGGGTGGGCGAAAGTGGATGGAAGGAATGTATGCATAAGAGGGAAAGGATGTGATCTCCAAAGACTATGTCGCATAGGAACAACATGCCCCATTCTAGGTGAAATACTTAGGATTTTTCATGACAATGCTTATGACAATAGGGTAATGATAGGCTTGTTCAGAAGGATGAAGTATATCAAAAGATATCTAAAGCATGTTTTAACATTTTGCCCCCTATCTTTATCAAGATCAAAAGGAGGAAGAGATGATGAATGGACCCAACATGACAAGTATGGTAGGATAGGATATGAAAATGGTAGGATAGGATATGAAAATGATAGGTTGGATGAGACAACGTGCCCCCAACTGTAAGTATCATAGAAGATCAACCTACACATGATGCCCATTTGCTAGGTTTTCATCATGGTACTTATCTAAGGCACCACCACGGGTGGTTTTCACCATTTGATGAAGGGATTTCTCTTTACTTTTTTTAATTTTTCTTTTCTTTTCTTTTTTCATTTTTGACTTTTTGAATGGGATAGGTGGATATGGATAGGGGAACTCACGTGTCTAGTTCCATGAAGGTGATAGTGTCCCATTAGAGATGAATGTCATCGCATATCAACCATGTCAAATGTCATTATGCTCATAGATGTTGATAAACGATGACATGAAAGAGGTAGATGGAGTAGGTAGATAATGGATTATGATGTGGATTATGAAAGGAAAGATAGTGGATTATGATGCGGATTATGGATGACTTATGCAAGGATGGAAGGTTTATCCAAAAGCATGGACCATATGAAGGTGATGAGTGAAATATGTAGGATAATGGGTGAAAGATGGGGAGACTGAGGTATGTGGAGTTACAGAATGGAAGGGAACCATAACCAATGGTTGCACACACCATGTTAAACATTTAAGCTTTTGATTGGAAGGTGGAGTAGGAAGAAATGAAGATGTTTGCTTAGGAGATGGATGATGAAGTTCTTTAGGTACCCACATAGACTTAGTATTTTTATGATTTTTGTTTTTCTTGTGAGATTTAGGAATTTGAAACTTTTGAATGGAGTGGGACTTTTGGATGGAAGAGGTTGGTTGGTATTTTTGTGATGTGGATGCCTCATTTGACTTGCTTTCTTTTTTCTTAGGTACCCAAACCATTTTAGTTTTAGCCTTTTCTTTTGAAGGTATGGGCTTGGATAGCCTTTTAGATGTACTTTGTTTTGACTATTTAAATTGATGTCCTAAGGCATGAGGATCCTTAGGATTTTTGGCTTTGTGAAAGGAGGCATCAAATTTTTTATTTTTGAATCCCTTAGAATGGGTGGAATGGGTGGAAGCTTTATGTTTAGCGAATATGTGTATTTGTTGGTCATGATTAGGAGTGTGAGGGAATGTGTAAATGGATGGATTTTGCATTGGGAGAAGTGGTGGTAAAGTAGATGGAGGGATATTAGGAGTTGGAAGAAGTGGGGGTAAATTATATGGTGGAAGGTGTATGATCACATGCTTTTGACATTTGTAGGATGATGGAGGTGGGATGGCAACATACGTTTTGGGTGTATGATAGGATTTATGATGGAAAGTGGTGAACTTAAGAGGAATGGAGGTGGTACCAACATCGTTAGATTGTTGACCTTGAGGTGAGTATCCAAGGTCATATGAGCGTGGGGGGATTTTGACATGTATGAGCTCCAAAATACCTTGTTCATGAAGGCCTAAGCCTTTATCATGATAATTCATTTTTTGGAGTATGCGGTGGACTATGGGACTAGGTGTGGTTTGGGAACTAAACATGAGTTCTTTATTGGATGAATAAGGGAAAGTGGATAAAGGTTGTTGTTGTCCCAAGGAGAACTACTCATGAATGAAGGTAGATAGGCCAAGAGGATATGATGGTGGACTTGAAATGGGGTTGATAGTGGATGATACATCAACATGGAAGGATTAGGATCTTGATTATGTTTATTAAGATCCAAGTTATTTATTTGATCTTCTATGCTTGCTTGGGAGGCAAGTGTCTCATCATGACAAGTGGAAGTGATTGAATCATGGATTGGGCTAGATGGAGGGGAAGTTTCTTCACTTCGAAGGAAGACCATGAAATGGGGTGAATGCTCAAGTAGGTTGACAAGAATTTTATTAGATGAAGTATGTAGGTCTTGGATAGATTCTTCATCATGAATAATGTCTTGATCATGGAAAAGATAAATGTTATGGATAGGTTGAATTAAAGTGATTTAATCTTGATTAAAATAAGGGCTTGATGTTTCCTCATGCTTAGGATTGTTCTCTTGACATACCTCTTGGTTTGCTTGAATAGAAGTGGATGACTCTTGGATAGGTTCTTGGTCAACAACATGAGAGGGCAATGAACTCATGGGAGGAAAATTTTCAATAGACTCGAGGGATTGTGGACCACATGATGGGGTTGAAAAAGTAAACATGGCATTCAAAGATTCTTTGATAGGCTCATCAATGGGTGCTTGACATGGGGGTGGTTTATTCCTTGCTAGTAGCCCTTGGAGAAAATTGTCAAAGGATTCTTTGTTTGATCAACTAGAGCTTGGGAAGTTTGATGGTGGTGTTGGTGTAGGACTAATAGGATTTGGTATAGGCATTCTCTTGGATGATGATGGAGAACTAGTAGATGGATTGGTGTATGATTCCAAACTTGAAGTGGTACTTCCCTTGTCAAGAGTATCATTCATATGTCTTAGGGATTCTTGATCTTGGTGTGAGGAGTGGCTAGTACTAGCATTTTCATGTTGTGAAGGATTTTGAGATCGATATTTCATGAGTTGTTGGACTTCGACTAGGAGTTGTATTTTTGGTGATCCGTTTTGTTGAAATTTTTGAATGAGGGCTTGGAAACTTTGTATGATCTGTTGATCTAGGGGTTGTCCTAGTTGGTGAAGTGTTTGAATGAGGTCTTGGAGTTCTTGTGCTATGATCTTTTGCTCTTGTGTTGGGATGGAGTTACACATAGGTTGAAGTTTTTGGATTTGGGTTTGTTCCTCCAAGTATGCCTCAAAATCTACAAGATCCTCATCATCACTAGGATCTATTTGAAGTTCTCATCATCACTAGAAACAAATTTTGGGTCACCTCAGAGTATGTAAGGTTTTGCATTGCCGTCATGATTAGGAGGAGGGGCTCCTCAAAGTGTGACCTTGGGCTTTGGATTAGGATTAGGATTAGGCTTGCTTAGGATTATGACCATTTTGACAAGTGTTGACTAGGATTAAGATGATGATGTGGAATGACGGGATGATTAGGATTGGGTTAGGATGAAATTTGACTGGATATGACAATGATGATTGTGTTGGAAAGAAATTTTAGAATGACTTGTTTATGTGTTTGGTGTTTATAGCTTGATTTGGCAATGATCAAACAATGAATTACACATGTACGCACACGATTCACTCATGCAAGACACATAAGCAAATTTGAATTTAAAAATGAAATGTTGTGATGATTAAGTAAGAATGTGATGAAGACACATCAACAAGCCTATAACTAGTCAAGTGGGGTATGGCCAATTAGGTCTTACTCTAGGTTGTACAAGCTGACTAAGGAAATGAAATGAAAGCGAAATCCTGCCACACAGCCAGGAGAAAGGGGTAACCCACCCTTCACCTTCACTTCCCAAAGGTATAAAGTTCTTTGGGGCTTAGCCAAGAGTGAGAAGATTTCAACTTCCAAAGAGGGTGTCTTTCGATTCACACCTCAGTTGAGGTTGTCCCTTGGAGTGGTGTGTCTCTAAGCAGGCCTCCTAAGAAGGGTAAACAAAAGTGAACCAAGTGAGGTGTTTTTGATCTCCAAAATCACCTTGTGGTGCAAGGAGAGAGCATACACATGTGCACTTGATTCACACTCACACTTGTTAATTGTCCTTAAGAAAATTGAAATGTGTGGTGTGAAATTGAATGGATAAGAGGTTTTTTTATTCTCAAGATCGCATGAAGTGCATGAGAAGAGAATACACACCCCTAATCGTAATCAAATTCACCAAACAGTTCAAGCACTAGTTCTTTTTATATCCCAAGTTAAAATGTGAGGAAGACACTTGTTCATTTTAATGCCCAATTTTGATGTGAATGAAGACAATGATTCATTTTAGGAGCCCAAATTAAAATGTGTGATGACAAGCAATGACTGATTGATTGAAAAGATATGAAAGATGAAATGAATGCACTTGATTATTTTTCTTTCCAATCTGTTGTGTGTGTTGATGCTGATGATGTTCCAGCTTCGTGTGATCACCTACGAGCCACAAATCCCAAGAAGAAAGAAGTAGACTTGCATAGAAATGTATTATGTGAAAAATCAAGAATCTCATGAAATTTGATTTAAATCAATAGATGCAAGAAAATGGATTGCATGAACAAAAGTACACAAAATTCTAAGCACTTTTTTAAAAAATCATGAAAAAAGGATGAAAATTGCAAGAGATATGAGCATTTGAAGTTTGAAATCAAGTTTGACTTTGACCAGAAAATAATCTTTTAAAATGACACATTCACTTGATAAAACCTTCTCCACTACAAAGTTTGTTAAGCCATCTTTTCGATGAGTCCTCGTTTGCATGATTTTAATAACGTATGTGAAAGTTATGATAAAAATAAAACAAATGCCCCTCTAGGGCATGTGAGGGCAAATGGATCAAGCTGGTTGTTTGATCAAACTGTTAGTGGTTACTATCTTCCTGGTCACATGGTCGCGGTTTACTGTGTCAGCTAACAGTTTGCGGTTAAGTCTTAGATTAGCCCCTAGTCGCCCATATGACCAAGGGTGAAATCTAAACAAAAAAAATTTAAAAAAGAAAGTGAAATGAAGGTGTGAATGTGTGTTTAAATGAAAACCCTAGGGTTTCTAACTAATCAGTTGTATGGAAGTTAGGACATTTGTGGAGATTTTCAAGTATGACCATCGAATGGAGATTAAAGCTCATGATTTGAATGGAAGTTAGGGTCGATAGTTTCAAGGCCTTGTGTAAGGGTTTGAATAGACTGCGACCATGAGGAGATGCTGGGTGGAGGGATGTCGACTAGGTGATGATCAACGAAAGGAGGAGGCAACCACAGTCTAGATGCACATGCGGAAGGTTTCAAGGTGGTCGGTGGAGCATTAAAAGTGGTGGCGATAGGGCACATAGACGGCGGTGGTGGGAAGTGCCAGCGGTGACGGGGTGGAAGATTGATGGTGAGGGATTGAAGGGTAGTCGACCAGGGTTTCGACTAAGCTAAGGGATGAGTGGCAGAAAGGAGATGACCGAGGGTTAGGAAATGGAGAGATGGGGTAGTAGTGGTTAGTCAATTTTTAGGGTTGTGACACAGAGAATAGAAATCCGTAGGGGGTGTCGACTATGGTAAGGATGGCAGAAGAAGATAAGACCGGTGGTGATGAAAAGGATTTGTGGGTGACAGAAGCGGAAGATGAGGATTTTGACCTAGGGTTTTGAGATTTTGATGAGTTTAGGTCTTAGGGCCTCGATCAATAGTTATAAACCCTGCAATCAATGATGATAAGATTAAACCTACAGCATATAATCAAAGACAATCCTGTAATATCGAACCAATACCTACAACACAACTAAAAACTAGAATCAGTAATGACAGAGGAGTCTGTGGGATTGTACGATATGGATCCGTACAGATCTTTAATGTACAAATTCACAGGCCCTAAAAAACATTTCAAAATTTTTTGAAGAGCAAAAAATGAGAAATTTTATATGTTTCCTAGGGTTTATGGGTCTTCCAAACTCAATGGCGGGATCAAATTCGAGCTAGGAGACATCCTGCAAAAGTTAGTCACCAAAACTCAACCAAAAATGTTAGATCTTTGCATGTTCACATCGGGTTCACCATTTGTAGCTAGGGAAAATCAGATTTAGTGTCAAAAACAACAAACTAACTAAACCCTAACAAGTACCATAAATCACAAACTAGCATGAAAATGAAAATAGAAATGCAAAGCAAACCCATCTTCAGGATAGGTTTGATTTATCTCCATGGCTCTTCTCGATCTTGCATGAGAATGCATGATTTCGAAGGGTTGTTTGTTGATTGCTCACCATTGCAGCAACATAACAATGGCATAGGATGAGTCTAGACTGATTTTGGTAGTATGAAACTACTTGAAAACTTGATCATGCAAATGGCTTGTGATGGGTTTGGTTTATAGAAAATGCTAATATGAATGAACGATTGTGATCGAAAGTTATTTTGAATGATCTGAATGGTCCAGATTGATTAGGTTTTCCCACTTCAAGAGGGATTGTAGTCATGTGACAAGTGTGCGATGGAGGATAAATGAGACCTAATTTAAATAAAAGATTATTTAAATTAGTTGTGCATGTGAAGGGATTAAGTGGAAGATATAGCATGTGACATGTGTTGCAATGTGGTGAGAGGTGACGAATTTAATTCAAATATTTAATTTTAATTATGTGAGACATGTGGCAAGGGGGAATTAATTAAATAAATGGATTTATTTATTTAATTGGATTAGGTGATTAAGTTGGATAAGACTAGGACCTAGGGCAAAACATTACAAGGTGTCTCACTAGGTGATGGACAATTTTAAGTGTCTACAATATCTACACATGTCATAAGTCATATTAGATGGCTTTATGAGACCACTTGAACAGTTTGCCAAAACTCTTCCAAGGTATGTGGCGGTATGTGGTATGTTTTCTTTACATTTGGAGGAACAAACTAACCACCTTGTGTTGGACACTCCTAGAGTGACTCAAATTTTGTCATCTATATGTACAAGCTTATTTGACTATCAATCTACTTCGAATTTGGTTAACTTTGAATTTGGTAATCAACATTCTGCTTAGTCGATTTAGCAATTTCTTATACCTTCAACTCCAATAGAAACTATAGAGTTATAGAAGGTTGGGGTCATTTAAAGGGGAAAGAAATACCTACAGACATGGCAACCAAAGAGGTGCCACAATAAATGCAGAAAAAAAAAAAGACCAACTCCTACTTTAGAGTGAAGTAATATGACATCTTGAGGGGACCCAACCATGACACTAGCAAAGCCTATTTCAATCTTTTTTCCTTTCAAGTAAACTTTGTAAAAATTTGCTAAAAGTCCAATACCATTATTGCAAATTTGATCCCTTCTTTGTGATGAATTTTGTCTAACTTACTAATTTTATCTTGATCATAATTTTTGAGAAGGGGAAACTAAAAAAGATTGATCAAGATCTTTGTATTTTCTTTAGCAACCATTCTACAAGGGGAAACTACATCAAGATGAAATTTCAAATACTATTGTATACATATGCCTTCAAAAGATAAAGGAATGTGCCATTTATATAGACACTCTCAAGGTAGATTAAAGATAATGCTTTGAAAGCCAAGGATACAAGTGATTTGAATTTGGCTTTAAATTTTGGATTGAATCTCTACTCTAATACCTTGGATGTAGTAGTAGACAATCTCATTCTTAACATCAACGAAGACTTTGGTGTATCAATACTAGGCAAGGCCAATGTGCATAATGGTTTCTTTCAAAGTAGTCTATACTCCACCTAATACATTGTTCACTTTAATTTTCTAGAGTATATCTTGTGGGTTTTTTGAAGACTAGCAATTTAATTGATATAAAGTAAGTGGGAACACTTCATATGTAAATCACATGATAGGAAAATGATTAAGATAGCATACCATAGCTAAAACTAGAAGGCAAGCACATATGATAGGTCTGAAATTTTGTTTAATGGTCACAAAAGTTTAAACCAAATGACTAAATGAGATACCTTTTCATGGAAAATAATGACAATCTTATAGAAGGCATGACCTTCCCTAAGAGGCATTGGCATTGTTTCACCAAATGCAACAAATAGATGCACAAATTGATTAGTTCACCTTTGCAAGCATACTCCCAACTTGTAGAGAATAATTGAAAATGTTTCATTTTAGATGTTTTGGTTGATAATGCCCTAATAGATATGTATACCAAATGTGGAAGCATATTCAAGGCACATGAATGGTTTGACAACATGCATAATGCCAATGCAGTCCCATGGAGGACTACTACTATTATTTGGTTATATACAAGATAGTAGTCTAAATGGGTCTTTGAGGATTTTCAAAATAATTATAAATGAATACAATCCTTTAGTAAGTGGCTTCTTTGTTTTCAATTTATTTTCAGTTTCTAAGATATGATGAAAACAAGTTTATACTTTCTTTTAGTTTTTAAATTAATGTATTTGTTTAGGTGGATTATATATATATATATATATATATATATATATATATATATATATATATATATATATATATATATATATATATATATATATATATATATATATATATATATATATATATATATATATAATTTTGAAACAACTACAATGGTGTTGTTATGTTGTAAAATGTCCCCCTAGGACTTTTACCTCCTATGTTTAGCTCCTCGGTCCCTTGTTTTGCATCTTGCATGATCATTTTAACTCCTGGAAGAAAATGGCCTGAAACCCATGTCAAATGGGGCTTGAGGGACATTGTGTCATTTGACCCTATCCAAAAATAGGCCCTGAGGACTTGGGCTCTCATGCCCTAGTCCCGCCCTATTTTAGGCAGGTCCCCAATTTGAATGTCGGTTATGTGACTATTAGAAGGTTCCGTTGCCGACATCTAAAGTTTGGATTGTGAAATTTAAAGTGGGAATGCATATATAAGCATGTTTAGGACTTCATTTGAAAATTGAAAGATGACTAGAAGATGATTATGAACTTTTCACAAACTTATGATTTTAGAACATTTAAGATATTCATTGCTGCAAAGAAGAATATTGTTGTTGTGTTTGTTATGTAGATTTGGCTTCATCTTCTCATGTGTTGAAGGATTTTCATCTACATGTGAACTACATATCCAAGGTGATATCTATTTGTGTTTGAATCATTTATCAATTTGTTTTGCCTCTATCTCACAGGGATACGCACTCTCTATCTAACAATAGTGTTCAGGAGACTTGAATGTCCTTTTGGGGCTTGACTGCTCGTCAAGCTCCTAAACACCAAAACCCCCAACCACACTCCTTGTGATTGCAGGTTACAGGTGCCATATCCGATGAAGTGGAATTGCAGGGAATAGTAACAAAGTGTGTAGATTCTAGATCTTTGAAGAAAGGCATTGCTTGGACTTGGACGCTAGGGGTAGTGTCCTCTGAGGTTGCAAACATAGAAATCTCCATGACAGTGATAATCAGCATCAAAAGAAGTCCTGACATCCTAAAGAATATCCTGCCTTGGACTATGGTGCGAGCTCTAGTGTCCTCCACATCTCTTGTCACGAAAATAGACTGAACAGTGATCATCAGTGCCAAAAGGAGTCTGGAACCGCCTGAAGAAAACACTGCATTGGACTACGGTGCTAGCTCCAATGTCCCCAAACATTCCGCATCACAAACTTCAAAAAATGGTCAGTAACTAACCTCTAGCTACTATCTTAGTCTACGAGCATTTGTCGTAATTTGTCAATTTGCTTACAATTTTGCATAATTATGGTTTTGAGCATATTTGAGGATCAAATTAATACATTAACTGATAATTTCTGACTTTCCACATCGTTACAAGTGACACCCACCTGTAGGTGAATCCTCTTGCAAAAGGTGTGATTCAACTTGGTTGAAATGTCCTTGAATGTTTGTAGTGAAAGGAGGATCTAGCCATTTATGCACATTTCCCCCTTTTTCCTATTAAACCAGTACTTCAAAATATTTTTTTAAATTATACTTTATCCTTCTAATGGTTAATAATTATTGTAATAATGCTAGGTATCTTTGAAAATAATCATCAATATTGACAAATGATGTAGTTTATAATGGTTTTGTTCTATCACTTTAGCATGGTTTTTGACATGTTAAAAAATAAATTATATTCCTCATTTTTTGTGTGCATTGATTTATGAAACTTAGTGCTTACGATATTCCTCTTTGTCTCAATATTTTTTATCTCTATATTTTATGGACACAATTTTGTTGTCATTACCTTAAATTACAATTTAAATTAATTATGTGGTTATGCTCTATATATTTTACAATACAAATATTAGATGTATGTTATAATCTAGATTTATGTGCATGGTAGACAATCAAAGTAAATGATGTTAATCATGTGTCAATAAGTGATTGCATAAATTATAGAGGACTTTGTTGGAATTATTTATAAACACAATCTAATATATTGTATATGGGATACTCTTTTGCTATGGCATTTAAATCTTTAATATAACTTTAGTAATTTTATTTTTTGAGATGCTTGACACAATTTTTTGTGTATAGTCTCTTTTTTTTTATAAAAAAAGAGGGGTAAAAATTATTAATAAAATAAATCAATAGTACATAGCCAGAAGGGCAACCGCCTCCAGAAACAACAAAAGTCCAGAACAAAGCACCATCATAACAACCAGCCAAACCAAAACAAGGGGAACATATATAACCCCAAAGCTCCAAACAGGAGCCTCGACTATCCATCCATATCTGCTGAGATCAACCTTTCCAAATTTTGAACACCTTCATGGGACAACTGGTCCCAACTATCAGCATTCCAAGCTCTCTCCTGCTCTAAACCCCACTTGGCCAAGCAATCAACCACACAGTTCCATTCCCTAGGGACATGGACAAATGAAATAAACTCCATTGAGTGACTCAACAGACTAATATGTCAAACCACAGATGTCAATTGCCATTACACCCCATCCACTACATGCTCATTCAGAAGATTAATCACCACCTGGGAATCAGATTCACAAATAACCCTACACCATCCCAAAGCACACCCTTTTTCCAGAGCATAGAGAATAGCAAGAGATTTCATCAAATTATTAGTTCTATGTCCCTTATAGGTAGAGAAGAAAAAAAGGATAGCACCATGGCTATCTCTTCCTATCCCCCAATCCTAGCATGACAAGGATTCCCCCTAGAAGAACCATCCATATTGATCTTAATAATACATGTAGGTGGAGGGGACCACCGACCATCTCTCTGAATCTTACTCTTAAGTTGACCCCTTTTCCTGGACCAAGTAGAGCATGAACCTCCAACAACTAGACTTCGATTTTGTGCAATGTGCAACTCCCCAATGTCTAACTAAGTAGAGAGATCACACTTAGCCACAAGGGTTTCCTGAAGCATACTAAGAATCCTCTACCACACATGTTGGACCACCAACTTCATCCCCTAAAAAATCCTCTGATTCCTTTCCAACCAAAGCTGTCATAAAATAAAAGAAGGACCAATATTCCAAGCCACTTGCAAAAAAGAAGCTTTAGCTGGGGATCTTCCCAAACTTCTCCAAAAATCAACTAAAGAAGAAGCATGAACACATGTCTGCTTCCAAGCACCCCACCATAAGTGCAAAATCTCCCAGGCATGAGGACACTAAAAGAACAAATGAACCTAAGACTCCTCCCCCCATTACAAAGGAAACAAATAGACAGCCCCTAAAAACCCCTTTTTTGAAGATTATCACAAGTGAGACAACGATTCTGAGCAACCAACCAAAGGAAGTAATTACATTTAGGCCACCCAAATTTATTTCACACAAAATTCCACCAAGGAGATTCCATCTCCCCAAACTTCTGCCTATCCAGCACCTAATATCCAAAAGCAACAGAATACACACCTTTCAGGTTTGAACTCCAGGCCAGAGAGTCATTCTCCTTCAAGGAACTACAAACTCTACCAGCTAGAATATGAACTAACTCCTCCTAATCTGTCAGTGATCTCTCCTGCAACCACTCAGTAGAATCCTTCCATCTACAAACCTCCACTCGACCCAAACACTGAATCAATTTGAAATGACCCACATGACTCCAACTAGCATCAAGAAAGAGGTTGCACAAAGGTTTTAAATGTGGAAATTATGACAAGATAGGTGGATGACTGTCCCAAGAGTCATACCAAAACAACGCCTCAAAACCCATATTACAAATCCAAAACAACCATTGCTTAACAAGGTTGGCCCCCCTTTTGAGAGTAACCCAAACCATAGATCCTTTACCAGAGAGAGTAATACTAGGGATGTCAGCACTTCAACTCCCCCTAAATACTTGTAGTTGAGGATCTTAGCCCAGTCCTGATCTTGACAAGTGCACGACCACTAATATAGTTTGGTAGCTAAGACCTGCCTAGTAAGACTGGCCTATTGAAGACCAAGACCTTCCGCTTGTTTTGGCCTATAGACAAACTCCCACTTGACCAAAATCCACTTTGAATATTCCAAATTTCTAGTCCATAAGAATTGTATGGACAAAGCATTAATTTCCTCAATGAATCTTGAGGGAGCTCCTTAAACAAAACACCTATAAATGGGAAGAGCTTGAATCACTGATTTTAATAAAGTAGCCCTCCCAATAGAGGACAATCATCTACAAGTCCAGTGACTAACCTGCTTACGAAACTTGTCCAGGATATCTTGCCAGAAACCTCTAGACACATTGTCAACATTAATGGGGATCCCAAGATAAACAAGAGGAAGAGTCCCAATCTGGAATCTAAGAATCCCAGCAATCTTGTCCTAAATACATTGAGGAGTATTAAAGAAAAAGATGAAGGACTTGTCTTCACTAATCTTTTTGACCAGAAGCAACTAGATAAATATCCAAAGTTTTTCTTAATTTAACTGCTTCATTGACTTTGGCTAAACCCATCAGAGCAGTTTCATCAACAAATTGTAAATGAGAGTGAGGAGGCAAATTACTGCACCAACTCCAACCATGGATCAAACCTTGATCCACATGAGATTTTATGAGTCTCCCTAAACCCTCATCCAAGAGGATGAACAAGTATGGAGACAAAGGGTCCCCCTGTCGAATACCCCTTGAAGCACCAAACAAATCAATAGGCTCACTATTAATAAGCACAAAAAAGGAAGTTGGAGTAACACAACTCATAACCCAGTCCACCCAGTCAGATACAAATCCAAAAGCCAACAACACCTTTCAAAGAAAAGTCCATTTAACTTGATCATAGGCTTTGGCCATATCTAGCTTAATGAACATTGCTTTCTCCTTGGACACTACCATTGAATGAATAGTCTCCGTTGCCACAACCACACCATCCAAAATTTATGTACCAGCAACAAATCGCCCTGCTCCTCTAAAATCAACAAGTTGAGCCAAGGTTTAATTCTTTTTGCGATCAGCTTCATGATAATCTTATAAACCACATTACATAGACCTATTGGCCAAAAATGATTCAGAGAGTTAGCTTCTTCTCTCTTAGGGATAAGAACCAGGAAAGTAGCATTCAAAGCTTTCAACATCTGCTTGCTCCTGTGTGACTCCCTAACCACCTCCAAAAGATCAAATTTAATAATCTCCCAAAATTCCTAAAAGAATTCAACTGGAAAGTCATCTGGTCCAAGAGCCTTTCCATGCTTTAATTGAAAAACAACCTTCTCCAATTCCTCCATAGAGATGGCTCTACAAATGGACTCATTCCTCTCATTTGTCACCAAAGGAGGAATGCAATCCAGAACACAATTTTCCTCCTCCATAGCTAAAGGGGTGTCCTCTGTAAACAAAGAAGAGAAGAACCTAGAAGCCTCAGCTGTAATCTCATGGCCAGAAGAAAGTAGAACCCCTTGGGAGGACATCAAGGAAGAAATGCCATTCCCATGTCTCCTATCTTTGACAACATTATGAAAGAAAGAGGTATTTCTATCTCCTTCCTAGAGCCAGTCAATCCTTGATTTTTTCTTCCAAAAAATCTCCTCTCACAATTCCCATTTAGCGAACTCCTGTAAAGCTTATGTTTCATCCCTAAGATTCTCCATAGTGATACCAAAGTCTCTAATCTGGTGAGTAATACGATCCAACTGAGATTGAGCTGCAACCTTAGCCTAAAATATATTCCAAAAATAGTACTTGTTCCACTCCTTAAGCTGTAACTTCACATACTGCAACCTCTTAACAAAAGAGTACATAGCAATACCAAAATCTAGCTTTCCTTCCCTCCACCACCCAATCATATGATCTTGAAGAGACGGTTCATGGAGCCACATCAACTGAAACTTAAAGGAAGGATTCTTAGCTAATCCAAATAGGGAAATTAATGATTTAATAGGCTAATAATTTGATCCCCACCAATCCAAAATCTCAAAACTTGTGGCCCAATTACTGCCGATCCAAAAACTAGAAATTTGTCTAGCCTTTTTGAGATACAATCAGCTCCACATCTTCAATTGTTCCAAGTAAACAAGCCATTGGAGGGCTTAACATCCACAAGGTTTACGCCAAAAATATTATATCTAAACATTGTAGAAGCATAATCCAATCTATCCAATCCCCCTTCTTCTCATCCAAAGCAACAATCGCATTAAAATCCCCAGCCATAATCCAAGGAAACAAGGGAGCTAAGGACCTTACATACTGAATATGAGACCAGAGATAAATCTTTCCCTGAACATCAACTGGGGCATAAACATTGGTGAAAAGAATATTCTCTCTAGATTCATAACTAGTCACAACCATTGACAAAGAGAATTTACTAGAGATCCACCAGATAGGAGAAACCTTACGCAGGTCCCATAAGAAAACTACTCCACCAGAACTGCCCTGAGCTCCAATACACTACCACTGACCTCTACCCCATAAACTAGAAGCTATGCTAGCCATACTTTCCATTGACAACTTCAATTCCTGAATAAAGACCAAATCAGGAGAATGAGCACGAATCAACTCATGAACAACCTTTTGTCTAGGGATATTATTAAAACCCCTTACATTCCATGAAATCACAATCATCTATGAGAAGCAGTAAAGTGGAAGTCAATGGTTTTAACTAACCCCAATTCCACCAAATTCTCACCTGTCAACTTAACTTTCTCTTGATCCTTCTTCCGACCCATCTTAGGGAGCACCTCCCAAGTAGCCTTTTTGAGATTCTTCTGTTGAATCCCAAGGGAGGGTTGGGCACTACTACCCACCTAAGAAGAAAGAGTTGGCTTAACCAAAGGAAGGCTTGTGGGATCCTGAATCAATCCATCTTCAGCCTCTACAACCTCTAATTACACCACCAGCACCTGATCTGATTCCATCTGAGAACCAGGAACCCCTTCTAGAATGCTAACACAATAGACACCTTCTTTTAAGCCTTCCTGAGTCCTCTTTGATAGCAACCTCCCTCTTATATGCACGCCTACCCGATGCAATACACCAACTAAGATTTTGTCTCTCCAGATTTAACAATCTTCTACAGATCTTCTATCATTAAAGAGACAAGAACTGATTACACATTAAAGGTAGATTATAAACAATTTTGATTATGCGACAGGGACTTGTGAGTAACCCATTCGATAGCCTAACAAGCGATAGGAGCTTAGAGATCAACACAAAAATCTTCAAAACAAGAAAGATAGTAAATGCAATCTTCGAACAAGCTAGATACCCCAAAAATGACAGAAACATTAATAAGTAGCTTTTATTAACTATGTGAAGACAATGTCATAAATAGATTCTTCATTCTTCTATAAATATGATATTACATAATCCATGGGCCTGCAGCCTCACTCTATACTCAGCTTCATATCTTTTGTTCTACTATTTGGTCTTCCTTACTTCTTGCCCAGAGCTATTCTCCCTATCGATCCATCTTCTTCCACCTCTTCCTTTTCAAGCTCTTCCTTTGACCTTCTTCTTCTTGATGTAGCCACTGTTCTTCCAACGGCCCTCTGCATACGATCACTCTCCTTTATCGTGTTCAGGATTTATTAGTTTTTCATCAAAACTTTATTCATCTTCTGCTTCAACCTCTTCTTCACCCTCGGCCCTCTCTTAGATAATGTGATCTCAGCTAAATCGGTCGCATCTCTTCTCTTATCAGCCTCTTCACTAACTCGGCCTCTCACCGGCTTCCCACCTCTCAACTCGACCTCCTTTTATCCTTCCTGGTCATTCTGTCTTTTATGCCTCTTTTCTTTCTTCTCTAACCGTCCCTTTGTTCTTGCCAGTTGATGATTTCTATAACTATCCTTCTGCTTCCTTTCTGTGTCTCTTCACATATATCCCTTTACAAGTTGTTGTCTCTTCCATAGTCTGATTGTCCCCCTCATTCTTCTACAGCTATTACAAGATGATACCATTTCTGAACTAGAAATAGTTCCAACACCAAACGACTACCCACTAAAACTACAACTGTTACAAAGAATACCTTTGCCTTCAAACTATTATGTCTCTGTCGTGGGTGTTTTCTAACTAGCATTCCCTTGTCTGCTACGTTCACCAATTTCGGCCATCCTTCTTTCTTTTGTAACTGACCCCCAACGGTCAAGAAGATATGTATCTGTCAATAACATTTGTCATGAGTAGCTAACCTTTTCATTATCAGCGACAGGAAGTCTACAGACTGGTGATAGGAAGATAGAATGAAATGTGATAGGAAGTTACACCACAACACCTCTGAACACTCAAACCAACAAAACACCTCAGAAACCTAACACATAAAAACCAAAATTCAAAAGCTAACATAAATTTTGAAAATTCATGAAATGCCCCTGCATCACTCTCCAAGGGGCCTAGCCCATCCTGCATCTCCTTTGTGATCATCCCCTGCTGCTTATCCTCACATAAGGCATCAAACTGGTTGAATAATCCATCTATCTGCCTATCCTTGAGAGTTCTGTTCTAACCTCTACCTTTATTGTGGGGCTTTACAGAAATAAACCCCTCCTTGTCTATCTCACCAGCTGAAGTAGGGGCCTTCCCCTTATCTATCTTAGGAGCAGGTCTAGAATGCTTATCCGACTGGGACCCAGTACGATTAATTCTGGGGCACCTCTTTTGCAAATGCCCATACTCATGACAGATATGGCACCGAAAAGGGAGAGCCTCATAATCCAACTGCTGAGTCCATGAGGAAGAGCCTAACCTAATTTCCATAGAATCTGGCAAGGGTTTGTTTAAGTTAATTTCAATGCAAATGCGAGCAAAAGAGATAATTACCGTTTTATCTAGTGTCTATTGCAAAAGGCCCACCGGCTTGCCCAATAGCATTGCAACCATATGAAGAATATCATTCCTCTAAAATTCCAGCAAGAACCAAGGAAGTCAAACCCACACCAAGATCCGGGAAGGGAGCTCCTCCGCTGGATTAAATCCTACGTGCCAAGGCTTAATAAAAATCCCAATCTAATTATGAAAGTATGGGCCCCCTTCAAACGCCTTGTTATGATCCATCAAGTTAGAGAAAACCACCAAAAAGTAATTATTAGCTGCCAACATAATCTCCATATCCCCTTCAGGATTCTAGGTACTTCTCGTATAGGATTCAATAAGGGCAAAGAAACTTTGATCCCCATAAACTTGCAAATTAAGGCATGATTTGCCAAATAAGTCACATCCTCCTCCACAGATTCTGGCTGAATCACCAATATAGGTCTTTCCTCACTCCTTTCAAGACACCCATTCACCTTAGAAACCCAAAGGCTTCTAAACAAATCCACACGTGCTTCCTTCAAATCCAACATCAACTTTGAAGGAGAGGGATCCTCCCTATTGAGATCCAACTGAAAAGAAACCCTAGGGCTCTCAAACAGCTCCGTGCCAAATCCCATGGCAACCGAGACAACAAACGCCAAAATCTGGCCAAAGAAAAAAGCACAAAGGCTGCCCCGCAATCACAAATTACCAAGTACCATAGAAAAAAATCTCCAATAAAAACTGCCCCCGTGAACCCCAAATCGTCCCCACAAAACCCTTGTACACAAAAAAATGCCAACAGAAAATAGAAGCCTGCATGAACACCCTCAAACAGCAATAAACAGGTGCCAGAAGTAGAAAACATGAGGCTAGGGCAACGCTCAGGCTTGCCCTAGTGTGCAAAGCTCAGACATGCAGCGCTCCATCCTCTCATTACTTTGTTTTTCAAAAAACACTTCATGCTTTAATTATAGTATTTAAATCATGTATAGTCTCATTTTTGAAGTGTTACTTTGTTTCTCTATTCCATCATTGAAATCTATAGGTAATTATTAAATTGGGTGGAGACAAAAGAGACGATTGAAGCATTACTAGTACACATTTATTTCATTTAGCTTGATGAAATTGAAATCGATAGTTCATGTTAAATGTACAAACCTTTTCCAAATCAAAAGGGTATTTTACAATTAAAATTACTTCTAATACTAATTCATACAATCTAAGATTATTCCTGTGGATGACATTCTAATTATATACCTTAAGGATTTATATTGCACTCCTCTCTTCCTTTATTACTATTGCAATGAGTTTTTTATCTAGTGATTAATCTATCTAGAGTAAACCAATCAAAACATAGTATTATTTTTTATGTTGAACAAATTTTAATTTTTCCTAAGTCTATATGAGAAAATTCTAACAAAAATTAGTCAGAAAATCATTTATATGTGTTGTGATTGGCTCATAATACTTTTTTTAAGATATTATGTTTCCACTTTTTAAGGACACAAATGCCCAATTTTAGCAAAACTAACAAAAACAAAAATATGTGCCAAAAATTTAATCTGATTTGTTACATCTAATAAATAAATACATTTTTTTGGGGTGGGGGCCTAGCTCGATTGGCTAAAAAATTCCATTGTGGTAAAGAAGGTCACAAGGTCTAGTATCCCCCGTTTTTTTCATGATAAATTAAATTGAGGCAGGAAATATTTGGATTCTTATTAAAGCCCACACATAGATTTAAAAAATATTTATTTTTAACTCATTAATTATTTATCTTTAAAAACCATTATGTATTATTTTATTATTTATTAGACATCACAAGTGTCAAGTCATTTATTATTTATTTTTCTATTTTTTAAAAATTAATATAAAATATAATATTAAATTTTGTAACATATTTCATTAATTATAAATACTATAAGTATTATACTAGTAATTATTTCTATTTTTATATCTACAAAACATGGCATGTTTAAAGTATTTATTATAGTTAAATTTTCTATTTTTAGAAATGGACATAAAGTTTTATGTAAAATATTGTCAACATTCTTATTAATTATGTATAGTAAACTATTATAACTACATTATAGTAATAACTAAATTATTAAGAATTTTGATATTCTACAATATCTATAATATATATTAATAATATTATAGTTATAAATATAATTCATTTATGAAATATATAATTATTTCTAAGTAATTATATAATATTTTATTTTACTGAAGATAATGAAATATCCAAAAAAAATTGACAATTAAATAATTATTATAGAAGATTTTGATCTCAAAATCTAAAAAATATATAACTTAATTAAACTACTAACACATAATTTAACCAAAACTAATTTTCAACCATACTTATTAAGTGACACTTGTTATAGCTTTAAAAAATATTTATTTTTAACACATTAATTATTTATCTTTAAAAACTATTATGTATTATTTTTTTATTTACTAGACATCGCAAATGTCAAGTCATTTATTATTTATTTTTCTATTTTTAAAAATTAATATAAAATATAATGTTAAATTTTGTCAACATCTTTCATTAATTATAAACACTATAAGTATTATACTAGTAATTATTTCTATTTTTATATTTACAAAACATGACATGTTTAAAGTATTTATTATAGTTAAATTTTCTATTTTTAGAAATTGACATAAAGTTTTATGTAAAATATTGTCAACATTCTTAATAATTATATATAGTATAACTATTATAACTACATTATAGTAATAACTAAATTATTAAGAATTTTGATATTCTACAATATTTATAATATATATTAATAATATTATATTTATAAATATAATTCATTTATGAATTATATAATTATTTCTAAGTAATTATATAATAATTTATGTTATGGAAGATAATGAAATATCCAAAAAATTGACAATTAAATAATTATTATAGAAGATTTTGATCTCAAAATCTAAAAAATATATAACTTAATTAAACTACTAACACATAATTTAACCAAAACTAATTTTCAGCCATACTTACTATGTGACACTTGCTATATGAACTTTCTTGGTACATTCTAACTATGTGACACTTGTTATATGAACTTTCTTGGTAAATTCTAAAATTTGGTATTACCTTATTATACTATAACTATTATAACTAGATTATAGTAATAACTAAATTATTAAGAATTTTAATATTCTACAATATTTATAATATATTTTAATAATATTATATTTATAAATTGATTCATTTATGAAATATATAATTATTTCTAAGTAATTATATAATATTTTATTGTTATTGAAGATAATGTATTATCCAAAAAAAATTGACAATTTAATAATTATTATAGAAGATTTTGATCTCAAAATCTAAAAAAAAACCTACTAACACAAAATTTAATTAAAACTAATTTTCAACCATACTTACTATGTGATACTTGTTATATGAACATTCTTGGTAACTTCTAAAATTTGGTATTACAAAAATAATATATAGCATTCACATGATCTATTCAATCAATCCAACTCATATAAATTTTGTAGTACTTTTAGAAAATTAATGGACTATAAACATTAAATATTTTAACGAAATACTATACTTAAGTTTTGATCTTTGGATTTATTAATTCCCCAAATTTTAAATTTTAGAGTTATAATTAAGAAAAAACAAAAACATCATTACTTAATAACCACAACACACATACTATTAGTACTACACTACAAACGCACTTGTTAGTTTATGCCAAGGAAACTATAGGTGAGGTATGTTCTTAACTAGTTATTAATAATTCTTTTTGCAACCAATGAGAACTAAAATAGTTTTTCTATTTAAAAAATGTTTAGCTATTATTATTGTATAGATTCAAATATTATAACAAAACATATTTGAAAAATATTTTTTCTTTAATCTAATTGGCAAAAACTTTTACCTGATAATGGCGATTAATGCACATCCATTACAATAATGGCGGCAATATTGGCTTATGGAAAGGGAGTGGCAGATTGACCAATGAGTTTTATTATCTAGTAATTATTCTAACCAATGACGAGAGAGTATTTTTTAAACATTAAACAACTATTAAATTTTTCATAAATCTATATGCAAATATTTGTTGAATAAACCAATGACAAGAGAGTATTCTCTTATTAAATAGAACTCCAAATATTAAATTCTCTTTCAACTATTCAAATATTCAAAACAATTAACTTACAATAAATATTTATAATTTATCAAAATTTATTTTATTAAATAAAACTCCAAACATTAAATTCAATGTCAACCATTCAAAACATTGGAAACAAATTAACCTACCATAAATATTTGAACAATTAACCTATATGATTTATATAGTTCATATGGCTAGACAATAACTTAAAGTTCTAAACACACCTACAAAATTATGCTATTTTTTTTTTAAATTCAACTTATGTTTAAGAATTTGAAAATTGTTAAATTAGAGTGCACAATTAAGGATCCTTTTCCTTATTAAATAGAACTCCAAATATTAAATTCACTCTCAAATATTCAAATATTCAAAACAATTAACTTACAATGAATATTTATAATTTATCAAAATTTATTTTATTAAATAAAACTCCATACATTAAATTGGATGTCAACCATTCAAAACATTGGAAACAAATTAACCTACCATAAATATTTAAACAAATAACCTATATGATTTATATAGTTCATATGGCTACATCATTGATTCCTTATTCCCAAACAATAACTTAAAGTTCTAAACACAATTACAAAATTATGTTTTTTTTTTTTTTAAATTCAACTTATATTTAAGAACTTGAAAATTGTTAAATTAGAGTGCACAATTCAGGATCCTTTTTCTTATTAAATAGAACTCCAAGTATTAAGTCACTCTCAAATATTCAAATATTCAAAACAATTAACTTACAATAAATATTTATAATTTATCAAAAATTATTTTATTAAATAAAAATCCAAACATTAAATTGGATGTCAACCATTCAAAATATTCAAAACAAATTAACCTACCATAAATATTTAAACAATTAACCAAAAAATTGACAAATTTTAAGATTATTATAAAGTTATTATATTATAAACATTGTTACTAAAACTAAGCAAACACAACAAATTAAAACATGATTATTCATGAACATTTTGGCAGAAACTTAGTTGTTGTGTAGCTCTTGTTATAATGGTTTTTATTTGAACATATAATTTGAAGGTTTTTAAGTATCACCTTTTCACAAACCAAATGACATTAAAAAGCTCTTAAAATACTAAAATAGAGTTCTAGGCTATAAATGCTCTCAAAACGTCATCAAAAGTAATGAAAGTTCCTGGTTAGAAGTGGTTAGAAGTACTTGTTACTTTTTTTTAATCGATAGAAGTACTTGTTACTTATTCCAGCCTTGAAATTATCTTTACTTCAACTCATAGACATTCTTTGGCTTACAATTCTCTTCTTGAATGGGAATATATAGATTCATGATGTTGCTCTTGAAAACTAATGTTTTTGTGATTGATACTATATCTATTTTGGTGTATTTGTAAATAATATCCATATTCATAAATTATGATACATTTGGAGTCACTTTTTTTAAAATATATTCATCAATAGCTCTTAAATTATTGTACCCATAAGATTGTTATAAACTAGTAAAAGCACCTAAAGATGTTATTGGATGGCCCATATAGACATATAAAAACGTTGGTCAAACATTATATAAATTAACTTTCACAAAAATAAATAAACATAAAGTGAGTGGCCAACTTGACTATTTATATATCCATCAACCATCCAATAACATTTTTAAATACTTTTAAAAATTCTTATAGATAAAGATAACCTTAATGAACGGGATTTACCGTATATGGGAATCTCCTTACATGTTTTTTTATACATTAACATACCCACGGGATTTACCACTGTACAAGTGCACTAGCGCTTTCTCTCTCTCTACTTCCAAGGAAAGCAATAAAAATAAAAGAAAATATCATTCTCCAATGCTAACACATGTTTAATCTGTATTAAAAGACATTAAAATACCCAACAAGCAAGGTTTAGTCATATACACAAACGCGCTGCAAAGACTTGAAAGAAAAGCATAATTAATCTCATTCTGACAAAAGCAAAGCCGTAGCACCAGCAGCCGGAAGAGGAGATGAAAGCAAGCAAGCCTATACACGTTTATAAAAGCCCAGACGCTCTAAGCCTAGGTAATGCAACGGCCTTATAATTATTTGTTACTTGAACTTTTTGTGAGAAGATTCATGGAGGACACCAGAAAATCCTATTCTTATTCCCTCGCCACCTCAATAATGAGAACAGGGCTGCTACGTCTATTCACAGTCCTTGTCTCTTTAATAGCCTTACTCAGTGTATCAGAATTCAGACAAATAGTTAAAAGTTCATCTAGTTTTATCAGAGTATTGCAGTATAATTCTAATGCAAATACTCTCAATTCATCCTCCCTACCATTTTTTCTGAGAACGGATGAGAATACTTATGTGGGTTCTCAAGGCAACCAGGTCTTCATCAACTGTAGCTGCCCACATCAAGTTCAGAACTGCACAAAGGATATTAAGGAGAATGTCACTGCAGACATTGACGTTGATATGAGCAATGACTCGAAGCCTGGCTATGAGTTCAGTATTCTGATTGGAGTCCTAACAAAGGCAGATCTGTATGAAAGAAGGCATTTTCTTCGTATGGTTTATGGAAGCCAATCCACAGTCCACGCAAAAGTGGACGTGAGATTTGTGTTATGCAATCTGACCAAGGATGATCAAAGAATCCTTGTGGCTCTGGAGATCATGAGCTACAATGATATCATCATATTGAACTGTGATGAAAGCTTGAAAGAAGGTAAGACTTATACTTATTTCTCCAGTCTGCCAAAGATGGGATTGCAGTATAATTATGTTATAAAGGCTGATGATGATATTTATTTTAGGATTGATAAGTTGGCTTTGTCACTGAAGCCTTTGCCAAGGAATGACACTTACTATGGCTATGTTTTACCTTGTGAAAAAACGGATCCTTCTGCCAAGCATAAGTCTGATATGGGATTTGCCCTGTCATGGGATTTGGTGAAGTGGATTGAGGAGTCTCCTGTGGCTAAGAATAATACAGTGGGGCCAGAGGATATGATGGTGGGGATTTGGTTAGATGAAGGGAAGAAAGCTAAGAATAGGTTTAGCAATAAGCCTGCCATTAATGGCAAGTGTTCTCATGAATTCATTCCTGATACTATTGCTGTACACAAGCTCAAGGACAGGGAGGAGGATGTCAATGGGGAACTTTTCTTTTTACTTTTGAGTCAATGGTCGCTTCAGCATTTGGAGAGATCATATAGTTCGAAATCTGATTCTTATTGATTTCTGTCATTTTTAAAATCATGCATTGGGCTATCAATGTATAGTTCAGGAAAAAAATAGTGAGAAAACCAAGCCAGTTACATGGTGCTAGAATGTTATAAATAAAACACAACATTTCTTTTTCTATTAATGCATCTTTTCCAGTATCTTAGGCTTAGACGAGTAAGATACCAATTTGTAATGAAAGGAAGATCAATGTAGAGAGAAACTTGTTTGTTTATAAGGTTTGCGTAGGACGAAAAGTATATATTAGAAAATTTCTTTTAAATGTTTAGTATTTTAATTTATTAGTAGTATTTTAATTTATGAGGTACAATTTTATTTATTTTTAATTATTTTCAAATTTAATTATTTTTAAATCTGCATTATATATATTAGAATATGATTATTTTTTATATTTGGACTTTTTTGTTTTTTGGTTTATTTTCAGTTTTATATGTTATTCTAGGGTTAGCATATCATATTCATGTCCTTTAGATAAAACTGTACAGCCTCATATCCCACACATTCAAAATTGAATATCCAAACTTCTACTTTTTCACATCCCCAAACCTCATTCCACATTCAAGAGACAAAAGAGACATGGCATGCTTATAAAAAGGGATGTTAATTGAAAAATGAATACAGAAAGAAGAAGAGAGCACTTAAGGCACACACTTGAACTCTTAAAGCATCCTAAAGAGTAATCTTATATAACAAGGCCTGCATTGTAGATCATCATTGTTGTAATACTACACAGCCTCTTACACTTAGAGATTTTCATACACATTTCATGAATTTTTCAATATAATTGTTGAATTAATTAAAAAATCTTATTCAGTGAGATCATCAGGTTAAAATCATTAATGATTAAAGATTACATATTGGAGCTACTTACCTTGTATAGAAAATTGTGCAAGAGATATGAATCGTCTACAAGCATTGAATTAGATATAATTAATGCATTTAAAATTGTATTTAACATTTTTTTATGCATTAATTAGTATACAATCAAGTCATATATGACCTATGAAGATCTTAAAACAAGATTATGCCCCACATTTCAAATTAATCCTAAAAAATGATACAATAGATATTGGGAGATTCACAGTGATGGGCCATGCAAGATAGGCAGAAAGCATGCTCTAGACAAATTAATAATATTTTCACTACAATATAAGCTATATTTGCAAGGTGATTGACACTTGGATCAGATTATGTGGTTGATTGAACAAAAATCCCAAGTGGAAGTTAGATTGGAGAAGGTCTTTTTAGGGATTCTATTTGGTATCTATGTTTCTAACAAAAACATGTGTGAAGGGTTGTCTCTAAAATTGTAAGACACAAGAAGACACAACAAAAAAAAAAATCACTCTTGTTGGAACTCATTGTTCATTATTGTATTTTGGTTGTTGACATGTGTACCATTTACTACATTGGTTAAAAATGACTCTGTTCTCCTAAGAGATATTCTTACAAGATTAATGGTTAATAAAAAGAATAGAAGCATGCATATATAGATATGTCAAACATATTGAAGGAAGTTTAAGGTTTAAAACTTTAAAGCTTTGTTTTGTGGAAATATCAATAAAACTAGGTTGGCGGGCCAACATATGAGTGAACAGGAACTCCATTTTGAGATATGGCTCCCGTGCTATGTAGAATTGGACCAAGCCTAATTTCAATGTAGCTGACAAATTGAACCTGAGGTAGCAGTCTTCAGGTGATGAAGAGAGATGACTTACAAGAATCAATGAAACCTAGATCAGTCCTTATGCCTTAAACTCAGAGCTCTTCGCTAGCTAATCTTGACAGGCTTTATCTAGTAAGCACAGACAGACCAAAACTAGACCCTAGAATGCGCTTTGTGTTCATTGTAGGAAAAATTAAAACATCAAAGACATTTTTTGAGCTGTATATTTTCTAATCAGCTCAAGGCACAAGCATTCCAAAGATATCAAAGCATTTTTCTCCACTGTATTCATTCAAGAGCTGAAACAATTGGTGACCCTTGGTTTTGTAAACAAGGTGTTTGGTCCTTTTTGTATGTTCTTAAGCTTTAACCATACAACGCTTTATTTAAAACATTTAGAATTTTATTGATTTTCATAATTTCTTAAATGACTTAAAAGTGTTGATAATTGATGCCTCGCATGGAGAAATATAGAACGAGCTATATTTAGGAGTTTTATATTTAGAGTTGCTGCTATTTTTAAGAGATTAATTTTAGAAACTGTTGTTGCATATCACTTAATTTAAGTGCTACATGGATAGTAGTTTTTTTAATGCTCTTCTCTGTTATATTTAGAACCATTGCAATCTCTATAAAGAGATGTATTGAGACTGTTGTATTGTAAGCCAATAATGAAAAGAGGGCAATTTAGTGTTATATTTTGCATTGTGTAATATTTGTCTATAGCTCAATTCTGAGGAGTGCTGTATGGAGTTCTTTTGTATTTTTTGTTGTAAATGGATTTAATTATTTTTTTCAGATTGGATAAAGAACTGTAAGTTGGGTTTCAAATTCTACATTTTGGTATCAGAGTAGAAAGATCATGGGTAAATTGCACTAAGTTTATCAGAGCTAAGGTTTACAATAGATCAGAGATTTGGAGGAGAAAGATCGACGGCATTGTTTGAAAGCAGAAGCCGCTAGAAGGAAATTGAAGGTCTTTGAAAGACTATTAAGCCGCTCCTACAGGTTAAATAAAGGAATTTGTAATCAAGGTAAAAAAAAAAAAAATCATTTGTGCTTTTGTTTAGACATGCAGATCTAAGGAAGAGGAAATAAGGTGCAGATTTGGAGAAGTCAAATTGCAAAAGAAGGTCAATCTAACATATGTCATTGTTGAGGTCACAAGCTGCCAAGATTGTGTTTGCAGATTTATTAAAACAAGTTGTTGTACAAAGAGGATAAGTGCAGGAAGTAGGTAAATCATTTATTTTCAATGGGAAAAGTTGGTAAAAGAGTTAAGAAAGAAAATGAAGGTTTATGGGGTGAAAAGGAATTTTTGGAAGAAGAATTGAAAAAAGTTAATAAAGAATTGATGAATGTTAAAAAGATTAATACATAATAAATGGAAAAGATAAAGGGGTTAGGAAAGGAAAAGTATGAAAATTTATGTGAAAATGATATTCTAGAAAAAGAATTGGTGAAAATTTAAGAGAAAAATGAAGAATTAAAAGAAGAGATGAAGTTGTTTGATAAGGTTAAAAAAAGGAATGAAGATTTTCAAGAAAAGTTGAAGAAGGTAGAAAAAGAAAATTCAAAATTGAAGGATCAGAATGATGAGTTTTAAAACAATTGTTTGCAGCATGCCAAAAAGAAAATGAATGTTTGAAATCAAACCCTTCAGTTTGTGAAGTCTCATGTGACACAGATGATTTGTTGAAGTTGCTTTTGGTAAAATGATGATGAATTTGCTAACATAGCTAGTTGTTTTGATGATAATGTTGGCTTGAAATTCATGAGAAAAATTGGTTATAAAGGTGAATGTTTGGGTAAGCATGAGAAAGGAATCAAAGAGCCCATTGAGTCAGTTGTGAGGACTAAATATGAAAGTTTCAGGTATCAAGATAAAGGAAAAGAAAAGACAAATGTTTTTGTAAATACTAAGAAGTCATTTCAAAAAAAGGAGATTTTACATTGTTCCCATTGTGATAGAGAAGGACATAGAAAAGAAAGTTGTTGGGATTTACATCCTTGCAAAATTTGTTGTTTAAAAAATCATTGTGATTGGAATAAAGAGTTGAAAAATGAATCTATGACAGGTTGTTTGAAAATGAATTATGGTTGGAAAAAGGTCATAGGTATGTTCAAAATTTTTTATAGACAAGTCTTCTCATGTTGAGAAAAAGGAAAAAGAATTGAACAGCAGAAACACCAAATACAGTGAACAACCAAGTGCAGTGAATAGTAAAGAAATTGAAGAAATTGAAATATTTTAGAATAGTGCAGAAGCACGAGGAAGATAAAGTTTGGTTGCAAGCAATGAAAGAGGAAATGGATTCCATTGATAGGAATGATTTTTTGGGAGTTTACAAAGCTTCCATGTGAAAAAAAATGAATAAGTACTAAGAGGTCTACAAGACTAGGCAGTGAAGTTCCATGATCAACTAGTTGGCTCAGCATCAAAGGAGAGTATGTTGATAATTGATGCCTTGCATGGATAAATATAGAACGAGCTATATTTAGGAGTTTTATATTTAGAGTTGATGTTATTTTTTCATGCATGATGCATGGGAAAAATAGGGAAAAGAAGAGATTAATTTTAGAAACTGTTGTTGCATATCACTTAATTTAAGTGCTGCATGGATAGTAGTTTTTTTTGGATGCTCTTCTCTGTTATATTTAGAACCATTGTAATCTCTATAAAGAGATATATTAAGACTGTTGTATTGTAAGCCAACAATGAAAAGAGGGCAATTTAGTGTTATATTTTGCATTGTGTAATATTTGTCTATAGCTCAATTCTGAGAAGTGTTGTATGGAATTCTTTTGTGTTCTTTGTTGCAAATGGATTTAATTATTTTTTTCAAATTGAATAAAGAAATGTAAATTGGGTTTCAAATTCTACAAAAAGCTCATGTTTGTGCTAAGCTTCATCTCAATAGAAAGTGGTCTTGCATCTGAATACGTAGAGGCTCAATCTGAAACAATTTATCTCCTTGGTTGGATAGGGCGAAAAATTAATACTCTCTGAAGTATGTATTTACCGGTAAATATTTATTAATTTAGGTAAGGTACAAAGCACAAACAAATACGACCGTCTACCTCATCCCATAGGCTGCTTGAGGAAAATATAGCTAAAAGGCTAAAATTTTGTAAAATAATCGCTAATTGACTTTGCAGTGGGACCAAAAGCAATCAGGGAGTGCTAATAAACGAATTACCTGAATCCACATTTTAATCTGTTCCCAACATGCTGACATGATATTACACAAACTCATACTAGACACGGGAGAAGTAAACTAGCTTATGAAGCCCTAACACAAAGGTAAATTGGACAAGATTCCAAATAATAGCAATTCCACTAGACCTCCCTGTATGATTGGTAGTAATCATGGTTACTAGGCAATGGGAAGTACTGGTACAGGAGAGAGTCAAATTCGGGCTATGCAACTTTAAACAGAAATAGATGTCAATAAAAGAAAAGATAAATTATATCAATATTTGATAATCCAAAATCATCATCCTGACATAATTATTAAAGTTTAGAGATAATAACACTTAAGGTCCAGGGACCAAGGTTGTGTCAATAGTAAAAACTACATATTAAAATGCTGACAAATAAGCATGCAAAAACAGAAATCACAAACGTGAATCATCTATCATCCAATGAAACAAGGCCAGCTCCCTCATCAGTTATGCCATCAATCTCCAGGTCCTCTATTGGGATTTTCTCCAGATACTCATCACTATCATGGAGTACCCCTCTTTCCCTTTTTAGTCAATTGGTAGGCATCTTGTGCATTTATTGCATCTCTTCTTTTTAGTACTTCTTTGGCCTTTGATAATAAAATTTTCTGCTACAAAAAACTCATAAATTTTCATATAAAAAAATAGAAAATTACAAATTTTGGTGTATTTTTTTATTTATTTTAGCTCTTGTCAAGCAAATATCAGCTTTTGTGGAAAAACACAATGTGATTCATATGATATATCAAAGGAACTTCTAAAGGAAATTTCGCAATTTTCAAGGGGAAATTCCAAGAGGTTTATAGAGACATTAAAAATCCGCATCTCAACTCCCATGACATTTAGAGACATCCCCATATGTATCTTTAAGACAGCAAAATGTTTCTGATATGGGAGTTGAGAAACAAGGATCAGTGTATAAGTCTGTGGGTAACTATGGCACTAATACAATCTACACATGGCCCTATTTTTAGAAACCTCAAGTTGCTTCTTTCATTTTTAGGAAACATCTATTTTGGAAATCCCTAGTGGTTTCTTGCAGTGTCTGATTTTATATTTCATTCATATTTTCAATATTTTCAATTTTCAATTTCAAATATTTCAATGTTGAATGTTCATACTATTAGGCCCTTATATCTCAATAAAACATGTTTTTCATTCTAAAATAGCTATAGAAGGTTTAAAATTTCATAGTTCTAATTTATCCCGAGTGGATTCCTGCAGTTTCTGATTTCAATCTTCATTTAAATTTAAAATGTTCTTTGTTTCATATTTCACTTCTTTAATTTGGATTCTCAAATGTTTCAATGTTGAGCGTTCATTCTCTTAAGCTATTAGCTCAATAGAATATAAGGATTTTTATTATAAAATAGCAATGGAAGTTCAAGCTTTCATTTTTTTTTTTTTAAATTATATAATCTAGGGGGAAGAAGACATAGCAGAAACTTGTCCTGCTATCCCCTACAATCCCTCTCCCTAAAACTCCATGTAACATTGGGTATTAGACAATTGGTAAGTGACTTTCACATTTTCAGTTGTGTTGCTTTTCCATTAATTCCTGGAGAAAAGAGAAGCAAAATAGATGCAAAAATCTAAACATATATGTTTGTTGGCTATAAGGGAGCAGTCAAAAAGATACATATTACTGGATGTCTATATGAACAAAATCATCATTAGTAGCTATGTTATAGTAGATGAAAAAGACACTTTTCTTCTCGGATTATGGTAAATCTTCTGATAGTCCTGTATCGCTAATGAAAACTACTTCTGATTATTTGCAAACAAGTCTGATAATAAAGTAAAACAAAGCCTCGGAGCTAGGAACATCAGAAGAGTGAAGTTCTAGGGGCTTTGATGAAGAATAGATTCCTACTACAATCCCATAAACAAGTCAAAAGTTCCAAGTACAACTGAAATGATATTATTATTATACCATTGTGAATGATATTCGAGAGGATGAATTGCCACAAGCAATTGATGGTTGATCTACACAATAGGGAAAATAGATATGCAAGGTTCTGAGCAGATAAATTTTGCTATTATTTTGTATGTTAAAAAATATATTATATTCCTCATTTTTGTGTGCATTGATTTATGAAACTTAGTGCTTAAGAGATTTTTTTTGTTTCTATATTTTTTATCTCTATATTTTATGGACACAATTTTGTTACCATTACATTATACTAAAATTTAAATTAATTTTGTAGTTATACTCTATGCATTTTACAAAATAAATATTAGATTTATTAGATGTTTGTTATAATCTAGATTTATGTGCATGGTAGACAATCAAAATAGATGATGCTAATCATCTGTCAATAAGTGATTGCATAAATTATAGAGGGTTTTCTTGGAATTATTTATAAACACAAACTAATATATTCTATATGGGATACTATTTTTTTATGGCATAAATCTTTAATATAACTTTAGTAATTTTACTTTTTGACATGCTTGACACATTTTTTTTGTGCACAGTCTCCTTTTGAAGTGTTACTTTATTCCTCTATTTCATCATTTAAATCTATAGATAATTATTAAATTGGGTGTAGACAAAGAAGATGATAAAGCATCACTAGTACACATTTACTTTATTTCTCTATTTCATCATTTAAATCTATAGGTAATTATTAAATTGGGTGTAGACAAAGGAGATGATAAAGCATCACTAGTACGCATTTATTTCATTTAGCTCGATGAAATTGAAATTGATAATTCATGTTAAATGTACAAACCTTTTCCAAATCAAAAGGGTGTTTTACAATTAAAATTGTTTCTAATACCAATTCATACAATCTAAGATTATTCTTGTGGATGATATTTTAATTATATACCTTAAGGATTTATATTGAACTCCTCTCTTCCTTTATTATAGTGGTTTTTATTTGAACATATAATTTGAAGGTTTTAAGCATCACCTTTTTCACAAACCAAATAACATTAAAAAGCTCTTAAAATACTAAAATTGAATTCTAGGCTATAAATGCTCTTAAAACATCATCAAAAGTAATGAAGGTTCTTGGTTAGAAGTACTTGTTACTTATTTCAGCTTTGAAATTGTCTTTACTTCAACTCATAGACATTCTTCGGCTTACAATTCTCTTTTTGAATGGGAATATATAAATACATGATGCTCTTGAAAACTAATATTTTTGTGATTGATACTTTCTATATTTATTTTTGGTGTATTTATAAATAATTATCCATATTGATAAATTACGATACATTCATAGTCACTTTTTTAAAAATATATTCATCAATATCTCTTAAAGATGTTATAAACTAGTAAAAGCACCTAAGATGCTATTGAATGGCCCATATAGACATATAAATAATCATGTTGATAAAACATTAAACAAATTAACTTTGAAAAAAAAAAAAAGCATACAGCTATCGGCCAAATTGACTATTTATATATATCCATCAACCATAAAATAACACTTTTAAATACTTTTATTAATTTTTATACATAAGCATACCCTTAACGGACGGGATTTACCACTCCTTACAGGTTTTTTTATACATTAACACACCCACGGGATTTAACACTGCACGAGTGCACTAGCGCTCTCTCTCTCTACTTCCGAGGAATAGCAATAAACATAAAAGAAAATATCGTTCTCCAATGCTAACACATGTTTAATCTGTATTAAAAGGCATTAAACTCCCATGTGCAGCTTAAAATACCCAACAAGCAACGTTTAGTCAAAGAGACAAACGCATAATTAATCTCATCCTGATCCTGACAAAAGCAAAGTCGTAGCAACAGCAGCGGGAAGAGGAGATGAAAGCAAGCAAGCCTGTCTATACACGTTTATAAAAGCCCAGACCCTCTAAGCCTTATAATTATTTCTTTCTTGAACTTATTGTGAGAAGATTCATGGAGGACACCAGAAAATCCTATTCTTATTCCCTCGCCATCTCAATAATGAGAACAGGGCTGCTACGTCTATTCACAGTCCTTGTCTCTTTAATAGCCTTACTCAGTGTGTCAGAATTCAGACAAATAGTTAAAAGCTCATCTAGTTTTATCAGAGTATTGCAGTATAATTCTAATGCAAATGCTCTCAATTCATCCTCCCTACCATTTTTTCTAAGAACAGGTGAGAATACTTATGTGGGTTCTCAAGGCAGCGAGATCTTTATCAACTGTAGCTGCCCACATCAAGTACAGAACTGCACAAAGGATATTAAGGAGAATGTTACTGCAGCCATTGTAGTTGATAAGAGCAATGACTCGAGGCCTGGCTATGAGTTCAGTGTTCTGATTGGAGTCCTAACGAAGGCAGATCTATATGAAACAAGACATTTTCTTCGTATGGTTTATGGAAGCCAATCCACAGTCCACGCAAAAATGGACGTGAGATTTGTGTTATGCAATCTGACCAAGGATGATCAAAGAATCCTTGTGGCTCTGGAGATCATGAGCTACAATGATATCATCATATTGAACTGTGATGAAAGCATGAACGAAGGTAAGACTTATACTTATTTCTCTAGTCTGCCAAAGATGGGATTGCAGTATGATTATGTTATAAAGGCTGATGATGATATTTATTTTAGGATTGATAAGTTGGCTTTGTCACTGAAGCCTTTGCCAAGGAATGACACTTATTATGGCTATGTTTTACCTTGTGACAAAACGGATCCTTCTGCCAAGCATAAGTCTGATATGGGATTTGCCCTGTCATGGGATTTGGTGAAGTGGATTGAGGAGTCTCCTGTGGCTAAGAACAATATAGTGGGACCAGAGGATATGATGGTGGGGATTTGGTTAGATGAAGGGAAGAAAGCTAAGAATTGCTTTAGCAATAAGCCTGCCATGTATGACTTTCCTCTCACTAATAGCAAGTGTTCTCATGAATTCATTCCTGATACTATTGCTGTACACAAGCTCAAGGACAGGGAGGAGGATGTCAATAGGGAACTTTTCTTTTTACTTTTGAGTCAATGGCCACTTCAGCATTTGTAGAGATTATATAGTTCAAAATCTGATTCTTATTGAATTCTGTTATTTTTAAAATCATGCATTGGGCTATCAATGTATAGTTCAAGAATAAAGTAGTGAGAAGACCAAACCAGTTACATGGTGCTAGAATGTTATAAATAAAACACAACGTTTCTTTTTTCTATTAATGTATGTTTTCCAATATCTTAGGATATTGGACGAGTAAGATACCAATTTGTAATGAAAGGAATATCAAAGTACAGAGAAACTTGTTTGTTTATATGGTTTGTGTAGGACTAAAAGTATATATTAGAATTTTCCACTATTTCTTTTAGTATTATTTCTTTTAGTATTTTAATGTATTAGGTATGATTTTAATTTTTTTTAATTATTTAGAAATTTAATTATTTTTTAATCTGTGTTATATATGAGAATAAAACTATTTTTTATATTTGGATATTTCTCTTTATTTATTTTTAGTTTTATTTGTTATTCTGCATGTTAGCACATCACATTCATGTCTGTTAGATAAGACTACACTCTCTCTCTCACGTTTAAAATTATATTTTCTTGTCTAAACTTCTACTTTGTCACATCCCTAAATCATATTCCACAATTAATAGTTAGAAGAGACATGGCATGCTTATAAAAAGGGATGTTAGTTGAAAAATGAATACAGAAAGAAGAAGAGAGCACTTAGGATACAGACTTTAACTCTTAAAACATCCTAAAGAATAATCTTATATAACTAGGCCTCCATTTTAGATCACCATTTTTGTAGTAGTACATACCCTCTTACACTTAAAGATTTCATAGACATTCCAAGAATTTTCTAATAGCATTGTTGAATTAATTAAAAAATATGATTGAGTCAAATCCCCAAATATGCTACAAGCATCATTCTACCTAAAAATGGACATTCTAAGTGTAGGTATGAAACAACAAAGTTTTCAAGTAAAAATAACACATAAACACTTTACTACTATAATGGTGAAATGGTGTAGGAGCATCCCATTCCTAAAAGCAATCCTACATCAAATATTTTCTATAATGTTCGTTTGTTTTGCCAATATCTATTAAGTTTCCTAGTTTTTTTAAAAAGTGTGGCTAATTTGTGTCATCATGCATCTCACCACAAATGCATCTATTTGTTTAAGATTCATATATGTCGTGCTAAAAGCATAGTCATTTGTATTTCATGTCGTATTTATTTTTGGTTGCATAATTGGAGTTGTGGTTTAAAACACAATCTTTACATAACATTCTTTATGTTTCTATCAAATTTCATGAAGATCCAATCATTGTATCTATGTTATCATCTTGAGGACCTAAACCAAAATATGCATGGTATAATAGAACCTTAATTTGGTAAAATAGAACCTTATTTTGGACTTGTAGCAAATATTTGAATCTTGAACCAATTCCTAAAATTCCTAATTTATATTTGGGTCCTAAGAGGGGTTATGTACAAAATTGCATTGCATTTGAAGGCTCCTAACTTGAGGTGCGTCACTGAAAATGAATTTGCATGTTATCATTGAAACTACACACTACAAAAGGTGATACACCCAATTCCAAGACTAACTAAAGACCAAATCATTTAATATTGGGACTATTTATCCTTATTGCATTCCCCTAAGTTGATGTACTATGTGTTTAAAAGGTTCATATCATTCTACATCATCTATATAAAGAGAACTTAATATCATTTGAGGATGGCAGTACATAGAGGCAAGAAAGTGAAGAATTAATAACGAAATTAGAGGAAAAGTCTAGACAAGGCCAAAACAAGAATATAAGATTGCGCATATCTTTGAGTTTCTAAATTCTAAAAGATCCTACTTGATCTGTTTGTAATAAAATGGCTAAGGCCTAGCATGTTGCAAGCTCATTAATGCTTCTTTGTAATTGAATTTGCAAAGTAATAAATCAAATCATTACTATGTTTTTATGTTATTTTGTTGTGTATTTGTGTGTGTTTATTTTAGTTGCATTGTTAGACAATCCTTAATTGGACACTCTAATTACAATTGCATCAGATTGTATCAAATCCAAGTTTGTGAACTTGAGGAGTAATCATTAGATAGTAATTCCCAATATCTAAAGTGCAATTATACTTGGCATTCTATAAAATTCACATAGTTTGCACCAACACCTTCATTGAGAGGGAAAATATTGAAAGTGGATCTCCAAGCATTAAGTCTTTTAGCATTGTATCTTCCAACACTAAGTTGTTGGGTAGAAGATTCATGTTGTGAATCTTCCAACAATGCATTGATGGGAAAAAGATTCATTGGTGAATCATAAGTTGGTTGTGAACAAATCACAGAATGTGAGATAGTTTGCACTAAATAATCTTGAATATAGATCTTGAAAATGTCATCTAGAAGGATTGATAGAGATCGAGATGTACTCCATGTTGCTAAGTGAATTTAGGAAATGTTTAACATGATGAAAAATGTCCAAATCAGACTAGATGTTGTTGAAGAAGACTGCAAAAGAGGTCTTAACCCTAGAGCTAATGAAAGTGATGATGAGCAAGGAGATGGCTTACTAGATGAACACATGGTTATTGAAGAGAAATATAGAGAAAAAATAATGTTGGAAAATATCTCTAGAATCAGTTAGAATTATAAAGTAGGTGTTCCTAATTATGTTTTTTATTATATAGGTAAAACGGGTTTTGAAGGGGCCCTGAAACCCTTTACAACCAACTAAGAAACAAAAAAAATTACAAAACAACAACAATGAACGAATAGAAAAATGCTCACAACTACTGAACCCAAACCACCCAACAAACAGAACTATGAAACAAGTAGAGACAAACAGAACACCTAGACCTTACAACTTCTTCAATATTTTAGCAACCTCTAACTCCTATTGGTAGAATCTTTCATGCAGCTACATGAGGTCTTGGAAATCTTTTTTCTACTCCTCATAAGTTTTCTTCTTATCTCTCTTGGTCTTAGCACTAGGGTCCTCTTTGACATTATTGCCCTCCACACAAATGGCTTCAAGACCTTCTATCATTTTCTTGAGTTTTTCTATGAGGATTTTAATCGCCATGGTGCTATTTTGTATGGTTCACTTGCTAACCTGAATTAATTTATTGAGATTTTTCTTTATCCCTAATAGCTCCTTCTCTAGAGTAACCAGTCTATTATTGTGGTCTTCTTTCTATTATTCTAGCTCAACAATCATAGTGGCACTATTGGCTTACAATTCATTGAAATCTTGGTCTAGCTTGTTGATTGTGAGAATAGCCTCCCAACTCTAAAAATCCTTGCATCATCCTCCCTATGCACCTTAGTTTGACCCCCAATCTTCTTCTCCATTAAGTACAATTTCATGTTCAACCTATTTATCTCCCCATAAAACCATTTGGTAAGGGAGTGTTGAGCATCCATAGCCTCCTAGGTATTCATAATTATGTTGGTAGTTTGAATCCTAAAGAATTGATTGATTAGATAATTGATTTAGAAGAATATTTTGAGTAAGAAGATATTGTTAATTGTGGTACAATAAAGTTTTCTATGACTAAGTTGAAAGGTCATGTTCCTATTTGGTGGAAAGAAATCTAGTTAGAGAGGAATAGAAAAGGAAAACCTAATGTTAAAAAATGGGATAGGATGGTGTACAAATTGAAATCTAAACTTGTTCTTACAAACTATCAGTTAGAGTTGTATGCATGTAAATTTGAAATGTAAATATAAGACTCAAATCCAAAGATGTAAATCCTACTTTCAAATTTAATTACAAACCTCAAATAAAGCATAAGGAAAAGCAAACAATAATGAGTGAAACAATATGCAAAATCTTACCCAAGCTCCTCCTTGTTGCACCAGCAATGGCGGTTGTGCTCTAATATTGATTTGGTTGAGGTTGTATTGATATAAGGTGCCCATTTCAGTAGCATAAGTTTGCACTCAAAATTCTGATTCCAATGATTATGGCTTGCAAGAGGTTTGATTTATAGATTTTTAATAGATTGATTTTGTGAAAAGACAAGAGAAGGATAATATCCTTGATTTGTTTCCATTCAACTAGTTGTACAAGATTTAGAAATGGAAATAAATCAAGAGGGATAAGATAGGATGTGAGTGGATAGTTAATGGAATTATCTAATTATTTTAATTAATTAGATGCACATGAGTTAAGAATGGAAAGAAATCATGAGGGATATATGAATGGATAATTAACTAATTAAATAAATATTTAATTTATTTAATTAATGTTTGAATAATGATGAATAATGAATTGATTAATTAATCATAAATTATTTAATTAAGGCTAGGAAGACTATTGGTTTGATAATTAGGTGATGGTAAGACATGGGAATGTAGAAGGAATTAGGTGGCATTAGAACATAGTCAAATTTAGATGTCTACAAGAGTTGAAAAAATTACAAAATTTAAGGGAAAAAGACATAACTATAAAAGGTTATATTGAAGAATATTAAAGGCTAAGAATAAGAGTAGTTCATCATGAAGAAAATCAAGAAAAAGTGGCTAGGTATATAATGGATTAAGAGGGTCTATTCAAGAAGAGATTAGTATGTTGAATATGCAATTTGTTAAGGAAGCATTTCAATTGGCCCTTAAGGATAAAGATAAATCAAACTATAGATGCCAAAGTAAATAGAGCAAGGAAGGAAGAGGCAGTAGATTCCCAAGACAAATATATCAAGGCAAAATTAGAGAAGCATATAATGATGAAGTATAAGCAAAAGATGATAATAGAAACCACCACAGATATAAATCTAATTCCTTTGGTAATGATATGAATAAATGTAGATCTAATTATGTTGATGATGGAAGATATGAAATAAGTAGAGTAAGCTATGGAAAAAGTGAAAAAAAATCCTTTAGTGGAATTTGTTTCAGCTATGCAGCTGAAGGTCATAGAGAATTTGAATGCACCCAATCACAAGGAAGCTATGACAAAAGATTTGAAAGATCACAAGAGCAGTGCATGTTGATGAAGAAGGATCACCACTTGAAGAGGTAAATGTGTCAAAGAAAGGTGAATAATTGTTAATGAACTGAAACTTATTGAGGCCTACAAGAGATGTGAATGAACCAATACAAAGAAATGTTTATTTAGGAACTATATGCAATTTTGAAGGTAAATGGTGCAAGGTAATCATTGGTGGCGGTAATATTGATAATTTGGCTACAAGTGAAACGATTGAAAAGTTAATTTTCAAAAGGTTAGAGCAACTTAATCCTTATAGTGTCTCTAAGTTGCAACAGGATCATAAAATTATGGTTAATAAACAATGTCTTGTGAAATTTAAGATTGGCTAATATGAAGATGAAATTCTATGCACGTGATTTCATATCTATGGATGTTGTCATATTTTCTTGGGTAGATATAGTAATTTGATTAAAAAAAATCTATACATGATGGTAGAGAAAATATTTGAAAACTGATAAAATATGGAGTGAAACATATACTAATGTCCTTGAAAGGGTGAAAGAGTAAATGGTATTACAAGAATATTGTTGGTAATGGTAAAAAGAAATTAAAAGACCTAACAAGAGAGAGTTTTCTCTACTATTATTCCTAAGTGTTTGCAAGTAAAAAAGGCCACAGAGGCATATGTAATGATTCATCCATATATTTCCAAGCTGTTGATAGAATATAGTGATTTCATTTTTTATAATTATGGATCTAATTTCTATAGCAATCTTACCTAACAAAGTAGCTCATAGATTGACACCAATTGAAAATATAGAATTGACTAGGCAAGTGGAAGAGTTGTTAAAGAAATAGTAAGATAACTTTTAAGCCCATGCATGGTACAAATGTTTAAGCACCAATAAAAAGAGTAGAATGAATAATGTATACAAACCCTAGAGTAATAAACAAGATTACCATCAAATATAGGCTCTTATTGTTAAGGATGGATAATCTTATGAATTGTTTGAGTGTAACAAAATATTTTAATAAGATAGACTTAAAGAGTGAATACTCCTAAATCAAAATTAGAGAAGATGAGTAAAAGACTCCATTCAAGACAAAAGAACATTTCTATGAATGGTTGCTTATACTATTTGGGTTCACAAATGCACTATTCAAACCTCAACTTAGTAAATTTGTTCTCGTATATTTGAATGACATTCTAATTTTAGTAAGAATAAGGAAAAATACTTTGAGCATACCAAATTAGTATTGTAGAGATTAAAGAAAAATTATTAATTAATGTGAAGAAATATAGTTTCATGAAGAAGGAATTATTATAATTTGGGCTTTTTATTTTTGTTAATGGACTAAAGATGGATCCTAAAAAAGTTAAAGCAATGTTGAATGGCCTACACCTGTAAGTATTTCCAAAGTTAAATCTTTTCATAGTTTGACAAGTTTTTATAAGATAATTATCATAAAATTTGGTGAGATATGTGCACCAATTACTAAATCTATAAGGGGAGATAAGGAGGAATTCAAGTGGACTACTACAACTAATAAAAACGTTGAATTGTTGAAGAGGAAAGTAATTGAACAACCTATGTTAACTTTACCAAATTTTGACAATTTATTTCGAGTTCACTATGATACAAGTGGAACTACAATTGAAGTTGTTTTAAATAAAGAAGGAAGACATATTGCATACCCCAACAAAAATCTAAATAATAGCAAGGAGAAATAATTTTGCTAGAATTGCTTGCATTGAGATTACTTTGCTATATCTCTTTTTGATGCAATTATTTACCAATTTATTTGTGTAGGTTGCTTATGTAATGTAGAAAAAAAGGGATTTTCAATTCAATGTAAGGTGTGGTTAGATCCTCCTTTCACTACATGCATTCAAGGGCATATCAACTAAGTTGAATCTCCACTAAGCGAGAGCAATCACCTATTAGGTTGGGCTGCCACTTGGAATGATGCAAAAGTTCAAATGTATCAAACAATATCTCAATTTAATGCTCAATTACTCTTAAAACCCTAAATAAGAAAAACAGTAAGCAAATTGATGAATTATGACAAATCCTTTCAAAGTAAGGTGAAGAACAGAGATTGTTAACTCGCCATTTTTTAAAATCTAGAATGCGTAACAATCGAGGACACTGGCACTAGCGCCCCTATCTAAGGTACAATTTTTGTCACAGAATCTAAATCTCCTTCTGACACTAATCTGCACTGTATCTTCCATTTCTACCCTGGAAAAGATGGAGGACACTGGCACTAGCGCCCTTGTCCCAAAATGTTCACCTTTGTCCTCTTTCTTTCAGATCCTAAATCTTTGTTGTCTGCAACCTCCTTTCTGCAACTCCCCTCCGTGAAACAAAGTACCTATCACCTGTAATCACAAAGGAGTGTGGGAGGGGGTTGTGATGTTTAGAGGCTTACCTTGGTCAAGCCCCAGAGAGACATTCAAGTCTTCCAAACACCATTGTTAGATGAGAGTGTGTATCCCTGCAAGATAGAGGCAAAATTCAAATGATAAATGATCAAAAACATAATAGATATCACCTTGAAGTGTAGATCTCATGGAATGAAGATGCTCTTCATGCCATGAGGAGATGGAGTCAAATCTACAACAAACAAGCACAATAACAACAAAATACTACTCTGCAACACAATGAATGCCTTGAATTACTTTAGCATAAGTCACAAGTTCACAATATCCATCTAGTTTGCAAATGAAAACCTAAACATGCTTATATATGCAACTACAAAGATTCCCGCTAAGAATTTCGTAATTCAAACTTGAGATGTCGGTATAGGACCTAAATAACGGTCATAAAACTGACATTTAAATTTAGGACAGACCCAAAATAGGGTAGGACTAGGGTGCTAGCGTCCAATTCCACCCTCCCATTTCTGTTCGGGGATCATCAAAATAGCACCCCCTAGGTCCTATTTACCTTAAGACTTCAGGGTTTTCTCATCGAGATTCAAAATTAACACACAAGATGTTCTAAATGCATTCTAAGGACCTGGGAGCTAAACCTTAATAGGGAAAAGCCCCCAAGGGGACATTTTCCAACATAACATTTAGCCCCCACTTTAATGTATGTATAAACGCAAGGTCAATACATGCATTAAAATAAGGTCAACAAACACAACAAACACACCAAGCACAGTGAAGACACGCCAAACACATTGAAGACAATGACGGACACATAAAACACGGAGAAGATAGTTACAGTCATGCAAAACACAGAGAAGACAGCATTGAAGACACGCAAAACACAATGAATACAGTGAATGCAGTGATTATTTCTTTTTTATTTTCTCATATATATGAAATGCAAATGCAAGTACAAGGAAAGTAAACACACAACCCAAATGCAGGAGGAGCTCATCACCACCAGTCTTGAAACTGCATAAGGGGCAAAAGACACACCAAACAAATCTCAAAATGTAGGAGGACCTCATCGCCACCAATCTTGAAACTACACTTGAGAACAAACATGCCATACAAATCCCAAAGGATAGGGGGAGCTCATCGCCACCGATCTTGAAACTATGCTTGGGAACAAACATGCCATATACACACACATGGAAGACATGGAGAAAACACGACAAACAAGCGATGGAAGAAACCTATTGCTAGGTTCGCAACCATCTCAAGCACATTATAGGCACACATCAACAATTGGGCTTCACCACAACAACCACCAAAGACATGCTTAAGGGTTAGGATAGTCTCAAATCTACTCACCACCTACTTGGAGGACTTTTAGAAAATGATGGAATGTGCAATCTCTTCAAGAAATACACCATCCCCACCTCCGCAGAGGGCTTAAATAATTGTAATATAGAAAAGAAAGATGTGCACTTGCTCAAAGATACAATATCCCACCTCCATAGAGGGCTTCAAACACACTTCGTTAGTACCAAAATCATCAGACAACTTACCTTATATATGCCCCCACCTTAAGGTGGTTGATATCATGTAGCGATATCAAGCATGTTAAGGTAGAGAGAGAACACACAAGGGAACACGAGCTCTCGCAAAGCCCATGCCCCCTAGAGGTGACATGTACTTTACGATTGCTAAATGTTCCCACAAACACATAATTCCCTGCAAGAAAAGGTGTTAGAAACCATATAATCATGATAAACAATAATGCATGTAATCATTCATATCAAGAGCCAAGCAAGGCAAGATCCAAGATAGACAAAGTGCACAGAGCAGCAATATTGTTGTGTTTTGTAAGTGCAATAAGACAACATCAAGATATCACATGGAGTGATTCTACTAGCCAAGTGTCGGATAATATATATCAACCCCATCGTCATGTATGGACTAGGTCCATTTTTTTATTTCTTGCTAAAGGGACACTAGGTCCGTATCAGTATTATATGTTTTTCATCATCCGCCAGTTAGATAGAACCACTGGAAGAAGGTAAACAATAAATCGAGAGAGGAGAAACAAGTGTCATAGGGACAGTCACGTAGGAGGGTGCCCCCAAGTCACCAACCACAACGCTATGTCCATAAGACACAACACACAACAATGAAAATAGAGGAGACGCAATATAGAAGAATCATGATACAAATAGAAGAAGTGTCACAACAGAGGCGGTCTCCAGGTATCCTTGACCTTACAAGAGTATCAAGGGTCATTCTAGGAAGCCTAAACAACACATAACACATCACAAGGGAAACACAACACAAAGGTAAAGGGTTAGAAATACTTACCTGATAGATCCCAACGTTAAGAACATACATATCTAGGAAGAGGCCACCCTTGAGAGCAACTATAATATTTTCTACAACGAGTGTGGCTTGTCAGATCAGGATATCTCACATGTTGATTTGGTCTTGTTGATATTTCATTAACATTAAGTCTAGGACAATGAGAGGCTTTCTTTTCTTTAAAAGGCTTATATCCAATGCCACTTGAGTAATTTCTTGAAGTGGATTCTATAGGTACTTGAATCCCTTGTTGTTTAATTCCACACCCCTTACCTACATAGTCACAATTGTTATAAAGGATTTTAAATCCTCGACCATAAAGGGATGTCATTTCCTTAGAAGATGGTGAAGCCTCATAGGTCTCATAATTTGTAGTATAAGTAAGAGTATTATTGTTGTTTTCTATCAAGGAGACTTTAGGTTTCTTAAGTGTTTCTAACGATTACTTAGACGAGATCGATGTGACTTTTGATGTGTCAGGGTTATTAAGTTTATATTCCCCTATACTACAAGGATTAAAATCTAATGAACCCCAATTGTCACCTAAAAGTGCATTTGATGTTTTAGAGTCTTGTACAACAATATCTGTGGCAAGAAGTGTTGATGAATCCACTCGTAAGTTGTTTAGACTTTGTTGATTTTTAACTTGTTTTGACATTTCAATATGTAAACAATTATCCAGTTCAAGATCGGCTTTCCAAGTGTAGATCTTATCTTGATAAATAAACTTTATTAATCTATGAAGGGTAGACAGAACTACTCCCATGGCATGAATCCACGATCTATCGAGAATCATATTATATGAAAGTGAATCGGGCATGACATGAAAAAAAGTAGACAAAGTCGTAGGTCCAACCTTTATAGGTAGAGTTATAGTACCCACAGATTGTCTACCAGCATTATTAAAGCCACGAATGCTAATCCTATTCGGTTTGATTAAAGATGTGTCAATCTTGATTTTGTGTAACAAATCCATACCACAAACATTCAGAGCTGATCCATTATCAATCATAACATGCTTGATCAATTTATTTTCTACTTGGATAAATATTATAAGAGGATCATATTGGTTTTGGACTTCAATTGATGGTAATTCATGTGATTGAAAGAGAATATCCATTTTTGTCGCATGCATAGAATCTAACAAGGCTGCTACATCATTCGGCTTAACAGCAGGTGGTACAATTACCTTTTGTAAAGCTTCTTGGAGCATTATGTGGTATGTAGGTGATGTTTGTATTAAATCCCAAAGAGAGATCTTAGCCGGAGTAGCGTGAAGCTGTTCGACAAGATCGTATTCTTGACCACTTTTATGAGTAAGATGAGGCAGTGGGGGGAGCATAAGTTGAGAAGCTAGGAGGGAGATAGGAACATGAGGTGCTTGCTTTGCTTGTTATTATGCGTGTTATATGTGTGAGCAATCATGGGATGTTGCGGCACATTCTGAACACCTTGATTTTTTTGAGTGATTTATCTTGCATAATTTAGAATGTAATCCAAGTGTCGAGGTGGTTTTTGATCTCCTTGAACTGTTATAACTAGTTTTAAGCAAGAAGGTGCATTAGGTGCCCCCTGCACAACCATCTTAGGAATATTGCTACACTTGTCTAGGAACCCCTTAGTGGGTGGGATAAGTCTATTAGCGAAGATTGAATTAACATTGTTTTCCTCTTGATTAGCCTCACCATCTATCCCTAAAGGATTTAATGTGAGAGACCTTTTCTCATCCACTAATGCTACATCTTGGCCAGGGAGAGCATTGGAATGAAAGAAAGGTAAGGTGTTGTTAGGAAGGTTAGGTGTTATATCATTAATAGGACTATCCATAGTCTTCTCATCTAAGGTTTTTGGACATTCAACTATAGGAGAAGTAGGATAACTTATGGAATCATCATCATCATCACCATTATTTGTTTTAACTATTAATTCCAAAGCATAAAGAGAAATTTCACACTCATCATTCTCAATGTGTTTTGTTAAATCTTTGACTACCCAAGGGTATGTATTCATGAGAGATGTGAAGTTGTCAAAATCATATACATAGTCAAGGATTTCAAATGAAGAGCATTTAAATATATCCTTGTGATACATAACTTGTAAATAAGTGAGAACATGAGGATTCATATCAAGAAATTTGTAGAAACTCTCAAAGTTTTTGATATATGCGTGTAAAGATACCAAATAGAGATAAGATGAAGATGCCATAATGAAATGTCTTGCAACATCAATGTCCAATGAGATCTAGTAATACAAGACATGCAAAGTTTTATGTTACTTGATACACCCTAGGTGTGTGACTATTTCATTCCTAAGCACTTGTTTGAAGGAAAGGGCTAAAAGGACACACCAAGTTCATAACAAACACAATGAATATGAGGAATAGAGTACAACACAAAAAGGCCCAATTGATAATTGTAGGTTTTTAGATTGAATGCAATGAAACAACACAAAATATGCTTGTTTATGCACCTAAAATGTTCACTTTTTCAACCTTTTTCCACAATTTTTTAATGCAAATGAGTGAAAGAAGAGGTGTTGTAAGGAAATTGATGGGGGGAAGCAAATAATATGTCTAATATCAGTCCAATAAACCAACAATATCCTTCACAACACACCTTTGATGCAATCCTATATGCCCAATAAGTCAAAATCTAGTGAAAATACACTAAAAACATGCCATTTTTCACCAATTTTCAATGTAAATCACTAACAGAAGAGGTGTTGTGAAAAATTTCAAGAGGGGCAGAAAATAATATGCCTAATAACAATCCAATGATGCAATAATATCATTCACAACACACCTATAGTGCAGATCTAGAGTGATGATAAGTCAAAACCTAGTGAAAATACACCTAAAATATGCAATTTTTCACCAATTTTCAATGTAAATGCCTAATAGAAAGGCTGTTGTGAGGAATTTAAGGAGGGGTAGCAGACTATAACCTTGATAACAGCCAATTAGTGCAGCAAAATCCTTCACAACACGCTTGTAATGCAATTCTAGGGAGACGATAAGGCCAAATTTAGTGAAAATGTAAGGTTTTCAAACCCTAGACATGAATTTTTGCAAGGATGACACTATGATGAACACTACAGTTAGAAATTAGACCTAAATGAGTGTTTTAAAAGGGTAGTAAAATCTGAAACAAGATTTTGACTACAAACCCTAGCTAATGCAAAACTAGGTTTTTATAAAAATGCACAATTTCAAGCAATTTTTGACAATTTAAGCATGAAAATGCAATGCAAATGAATTTTAAATAATGAATTTCTGTAATTTAAATCAGATCTGATGAAAATAGCAGAAATTAAATGAAATTAAATGTCAATTAATTCTTGAATTATGCTAAAATGCAAGCCTAAGATGCCAATTTTTTTTTTTTGTAATTTTTTGCATGCAATAAGATAAATGAATGCAAATTTATCATACAACACTTAGCAAGGTGCAAAAATTCTAATAACATGGGTTCACCAAAATTTAGTGTAGAAAAAGAGGGATTTTCAATTCAATGTATGGTGTGGTTAGATCCTCCTTTCACTACATACATTCAAGGGCATATCAACCAAGTTGAATCTCCACTAAGCGAGAGCAATCACCTATCAGGTTGGGCTACCACTTGGAACGATGTGGAAGTTCAGATGTATCAAACAATCTCAATTTAATGCGCAGTTACTCTTAAAACCCTAAATAAGAAAAATAGTAAGTAAATTGATGAATTACGACAAATCCTTTCAGACTAAGGTGAAGGACAGAGATTGTTAACTCACTAATTTTCAAAATCTAGAATGCAGAATAGTCGGGGACACTAGCACTAGCGCCCCTTCCAAGGTACAATTTTCATCACGGAATCTGAATCTCCTTTCGACACTGATCTGCACTGTATCTTTTTTTTCTGCCCCAAAAAAGATGGAGGACACTGGCACTAGCGCCCTTCTCCCGAAATGTTCACCTTTGTCCGCTTTCTTTTAGATCTAGAATTCTTGTTGTCTGCAACCTCCTTTCTGCAACTCCACTCCACGAAACTCAATACCTGTCACCTGCAATCACAAAGGAGTGTGGGAGGGGGTTGTGGTGTTTAGAGACTTGCCTCGGTCAAGCCCTGGAGAGACATTTAAGTCTTCCAGACACCGTTGTTAGATGAGAGTGCGTATCCCTGTGGAGTAGAGGAAAAATTTAAATGATAAATGATCAAAAACACAATAGATATCACCTTGAAGTGTAGATCTCATGGAAGGAAGATGCTTTTCATGCCATGAGGAAATGAAGTCAAATCTGCAACAAACAAGCACAATAACAACAAAATACTACTATGTAACACAATGAATGCCTTGAATTACTTTAGCATAAGTCACAAGTTCACAATGTCCATCTAGTTTGCAAATGAAAACCTAAACATGCTTATCTATGCAACTACAAAGATTCCTACTAAGAATTTTGTAATTCAAACTTGAGATATCGGCATAGGACCTAAATAACGGTCATAAAACTGACATTTAAATTTAGGGCAGACCCAAAACAGGGTAGGACTAGAGTGCTAGCGCCCAATTCCACCCTCCCATTTTTGTTCAGGGATCATCAAAATAGCACCCCCTAGGTCCTATTTACCATAAGACTTCAGGGTTTTCTCATCGGGATTCAAAATTAACACGCAAGATGTTCTAAATGCATTCTAAGGACCCGGGAACTAAACCTTAAGAAGGAAAAGCCCTCAAGGGGACATTTTCCGACATAACAGCTTATATGTGGACCTATTTTTTTTATTGTACATTCATACTAAAATGGTTGGTCTCTTTGATGTAGACTTCTTACTCCATTATTTTTTAAAAATTTGCAATTGTCATTAAATGAAGTTTAATTTTATACTATACTTAATTATTAAATCTAGGATCGCTTTCTCCTTTCAAGGTAGTGATGCTTAGTTTCAATTTAATTATGAAAATAGTTGCTTCTATTTCAGCTAGATCATTTTTAGCCAATAGGCTTTTATATGTGGGCATTTTCTCATAATTAAGTAATTCTCACGTCGTATTTTCTTTTGTCACCGGTTTTTCATAAATTCAATTGGAAGACCGAAGCAGATCCGAGTGAAATAGATATTACATCGACTCCGTCATTAATGGCATCATCTAGTCCAGCGAGAATGTCAGAGTCGAGACATCCTTCCTCAGAGCACACTTTATAAACTACAATTCTGGAAGAGGGAGATCCACTCTTGCAGTTCTAGTGGCAAGCCTGTGATAATTAGTGTCATCAACAAGGGACCCTGCTACCGTCAATGCCGTGTGCATTTCATGCCCTTGGGAATTTTGAGCAGAGCTATGATTCCCCTTGTAATAGCACGCACCTATAATTTTCATGCCCAATATTTATCTGTATGAGAAAACAAATCTTTCCCTTATATACGTTCAGTGGAATATCCATACCTATTACACATAAAATCATGTCCTCCCATGCATACGTCCTTCCACCGAGATGGAACTAGACCAATTGTTTCATTGTTGTAACTCTCTAATTTAGGCCACATGTCTAATGAATGTAGAGGAATTGGATCTGTTGGGGGAAAATCCAACAATGTTTCAATATCAAAGGTTGGAGGTAGGCACCTCGTCAAGGATGTTCTTGGTCCACGAGGAAATCAATAAAAGGATGAAGTTAATAAATTCTAAGGAATAATTAAAGAGCATCGGGAAGAAGATGCAATTGTACAAGGAATAGTTGAATCATACAAGGGGGAAGCTTTGGGCTTATTTGAAACCAATGATCAGGGTAGGGGAGAAGTGATAGGATTGGTTGGAATCAAGGATAAAAGTAAGGGTCAAACATTAGGATCTATTGGAATTCCCAATCAAAGTATAGCCAAGTCTCAGGATCAGTTGTCATTCATGATCAAAATAAGGGAAAAATGTCAACACAGTCAAATAAAGCTTTAGGACCAGTTGTTGGGGGAGCATTGGATCCTTTTTTAAGTACTCCGAGGAGAGGGAGACAAATATCATGCAAAATTATCGAAATTATTCAATCACCAATTTGGTTACCCGAAGGATGGTTTACTGAACTAAAAATCCAAGAGATAGGTTCAAGTGTAGGTATAAAATGTAAATTAGCTAGTCTATCCCATTTATCTAATATCTACTAATTTTGGATAGATGTTCATACATTGTTCTAGAGCTCCTATTTTGGAACAGGCAGGGAGGATGCTGACAAAGATTGTGGAATTTGGATTTACACCTGCCAATTACATTTGCTTGAAAGTTTTGAAGGCCTTTTCAACAAATCCATTTTGTGCATATCTTGCAATCATTGTAGTCCAAGAGGACACATCTCTTTGAGGCATTTTGTCAAACAATTCATGTGCCTTGTGTATGCTTCCACATTTTGCATACATGTCTACTAGGGCAATTACAACTATAACATTTGTAAAAAATCCCCCTTCATTTATCCTTTGATTGAATCTGTCCATACCATGTTCCAAAGCTCCCATTCTAGCACAAGTTGGTAGGGTGCTGGCAAAAGTTGTAGAATTTTACTACGATTCTAGCACAAGCAAGTAGGATTCTATAAATAGTTGTGGAATTTTTCTACGATTCTAGCATAAGCAAGTAGGATGCTAGAAACAATTGTGGAATTTGGTTTTACACAAGCAAGAAACATGTTGGAAATAATTGTGGAATTTGGTTTTACACAAGCAAGAAACATGTTGGAAATAATTGTGGAATTTGGTTTTACACAAGCAAGCAACATGCTGGAAACAATTGTGGAATTTGGATTTACACTTGCCAATTGCATTTGCTTGAATGTTTGTAAAGTCTTTTTTTAAATCAATTTAATGTTCAATTTACCTATCACTGGATCTTAATTCAATTTACATTTTTGACACGATCATAATTGTTGACTTTTGAGTCCCATGGGTCTCAAATGGTCATGAGGTGCATTTAAAAGGAAATAAGTGTCATTTCTGAAACTTTGTTCAAACCTTATGTATGTCCAATAAGTTTTAAAAGGTCTAAAATATTTTGTAATGCATGTATCATGTAGTAATGTGTTAATGTTAAAGTTTTCAAAAGTCTTAAAAGTAACACATGCAAGGCACGTTCATTTATTTTGTCTTGCAAGGAACTAGAGTTTTAAAAGTAGTCTACATCCTAGGTTCTAAGGTTTTACATCTTTTGGTTTAAGGAAGGTTTCTAGGACTTTTCTATCTAACCTACAGGTTTCCAGTTTCATGCAAGGAGCATAATAGAGAGCTTTTGACTAATAAATTTGTCGAGATCAAAGGAAAAGCCATGGAGAAAAAGGAAGAGCCTATTTTCAATTTTACCAATCTATTGAAATACACTATGTATTTCACATATCAGTGAAAAATATAGTGTGTATTTTCATCATTCTAGGGTTTGAGAAACTAATGCATGATGTGTGTTTTACCACTTCAAGGGTTGAAGGTTTAGTTTTAGGGTCTGTACAAATAGACCATTTCAAATATTTGAAGGATCTTTTAACTAAAAGGTTTGTTGTTGAGCTTTGTAGAAGTAAGGAAATCCTAGAAGTAAAGAAACCTAGTTTAGAGAAGATTTTTCCATTAAGGATGGTCATTGCCACCAAGTGTTCATGCCATTTTCACTTTTATTTGGATCATTTGGAGGGGGTCTGGGACTGTTTCTCCTAATTGATTCATATTATCTACTCCAGTTTTATTTTCAAGGAAGCAGAAGTTTATTTTGTTTGATATCATGTTGGTGTAAAGTTTTTTGATAAAATGCTCATCAATGGAGCTATTTCATTACCTCCACAATTCAGTATCAATGCATCATACTTCAAAAATGAGTGGAAGCTTCAAGGGAATGACACTTAGAGGGTCATACACCAGACTAGAATGCTTTGTAATAACTAGTTGCATTGTGCTTGAAGGTAGTTTTTCTAACAGATATAGCATGTACAATTTTCTGTGTCGGAAGAAGAAAGAGGTAAAAGCTAGGAGAAAAGATACTTCCAAGCATTTTCTTGAGCATCTACAAAACAGTGAAGGGTTACCAAAACATATACAAATCTTTTCAAGTATGAAGGAACCTATGGAAACCTTAGAAACATTATACAAAGTATGAAGCACCATATGAGGCAATTGTTAGGTTTGTGCAGGAAATATGACAGTCTGTATAGTCACTATTTGAAGGGTCAAATGATGAGATAGGGCTACTATTTTGACAAGGGATAGGAATACTGCAACAAGCTCATTAATGGATTTCTTTTTTCATGGTTTTTAATGATGTGTTACCTTATATCACCTTGATCTACCACAACACCCTAAAGCCATCTACCAAAAGTGTTGGAACAATGCTTCTCCTATCAAACACATAATAGAGAGTTTGGTGCATGAGTGACCTAGATTTAAAATTTTCAATCAGGTATTCATGAAATGGATCAAATGTTAGTTGGGACAATAGGATTATGTGTTAATTCTATGACCAAAGAATGTTATTGTTAGAACAATTCAAGGTCTATCAGCGTGGTAAATACCCCTATGAGACCATTTTGAAGAGTTTGTATAACCATATGAAATCTTGTAAACCTTGAGAAAACTCTGCAGATGAAGACACGTCCATTTAAAAATTATGGAACTATCTAGAGCCTTGTACAGACTTATATAGGTTTTGTTAGGTCAGCATGACTATTAAAAACCCTGCAAAGTCATATAAGGTTTGTCAAAAGGTCTTAGAGGTTTGCAGAGTTATATAAGGTTTGTCAAAAAGTCTTAGAGATTTGAAAAGTCATATAAGGTCTGTCAAAAGGTCTTAGAGGTGTGCAGAGTCATATAAGGTATGTCAAAAGGTCTTAGAGGTCTGCAAAGTCATATAAGGTATGTTAAGCGGTCTTAGAGGTTTGCAGTCATATAAGGTTTGTTAAGATGTCTTAGAGGTCTATAGAGTCATATAATGTATGTTAAGAGGTCTTAGAGTTCTGATAAGTTTTAGAGTTCTGATAAGAGCTTTAGAAGTGTTATTAAATCATCTACATGCTCTATCAAAGAGTATAGAAAATCTGTCAAAAAGTATAAGAGGTCTATCAAGTTATATGCAGGTCTAAGAAGTCCCCTAGGGTCTATGAAACACTTTTAAAGCTTGTATAGAGACTTGGAAGCTTGAAAGGTTTGTTGAATACTCTATATAACCCTATCAGAGGTGAAGAAATTTACAAGCTCATGGGTGTAGAACCTTGTAGAAGTATGATTCAAGAAATTGCATAAAGAAGATTACAGCCTTCAAGAACCCACTCTCATTAAAGAACAATCCAAAAACTAAGGGGGGTCTTTGATTTCATTGGAGTGAATCATTATGGCATGTGCTATGTCCTTGTTTTATCTACTCATTAGGTTGCTAAGGAAAGAAGTTATATCAAAGATGCAAGTTCAAATCAAACAACACTACAAGGTGATGTGCTCATTGGTAAGCTAACACCATCTAGATTTCTAGTATTCCATGGAGATTGTAAGTATTATTGGAATGTTTCAACAACATTATGATAACCCACCTTGTTATAATCTATGAAGATGGATATTGCACCAAAAATAGCCAATCTCTCCCACTCTCAGAAGCATTAAATGAGTTTTGATGGTGGTAAGTGTAGGGTCAGTTATGTGGAAGTGATTTGAAAACACATGTTTTTTATGTGTTTTAACAGTTTTAATGATTTGCATGACCATTTCTAGGTCTATTAAGTTGTCTATGGTTGTAAATGATCATTCTCAGGGTTTGTATGATCATGAGAAACCTTAGAACCCTTGTGGAACCTTAAAAGACTTGCATATAAATCATAGTGAAACCCTACATAATAGTCTAAAGACCCTATGCATCATATACAAGTCTACAGAGTATAAAGAAGACCTTGTCAAACCATAAAGAACCTTTCTTAAACCATAAAGGGTCTCTAAGATCCATGAGGTTCTACATAACCTTTGCTAGATATTGTGAGAACATTTGAACTCTGTATAGTCCTAAAAACCCATTAAAGCATTGCAGAGGTCTGCATTGTCACTTAAGGGTCTATCAAGATATTTGAAAGCATTCTAGAGGTATGTGAAGTGATTGTATGGTTTATGAAAGCTTTAGAAATTATGCATAACTATTCAAATATCTTATGAACATAAGAAAGGCTTTGAGGCCACTAACAGGAAGAGGAAGCTCAATGTTGAAATGCACACTATGTATTACCATTTCAAGCTTGGTAAAAGCCCTAAAGGTTTGTGTAGTCATTTTCAAGGTCTACGAAGCATTTTAAGATAAGGCACTTAGAAATCTTCTCACTGGAATAATGATACACTACATGGAATGACAACATTTTCATGCACAAGACTAAAGAAGAACATGCAGAAAGATATGGCCTATGAATGGGTTATGAAGTGCAGTTAGCAATACTAGTGAAAGAGGACTTATTCCATGCCACCAAGGAGTAAAGACATCAAGGCAATTCAAAAGAGATAGGAAACATGTTCCTATTCTTGTGCAAGATCAATTTGAAGGAGATAGTGACTATTAAGAGTCTTTATTATTGCTTCTTGTCAACAAGCACTTGTTCAAGTGAATGGTGGCAGTTTTGGAGCTTTTCAAAGAGATATTTTAGCTTGAATACCTAGTCACACTCAACAAGCCATAGAATCTTGAGAGGGAAACAAAGATGAATCATTATTTAAACTACTTTCCTCTATGCCTTGAAAAAGAGTTTCCAAAGAGATTTTTTAGGAGCATGTTCTTTTGTATGCCCAAGAAGACCTTTTCCAATAAAAGGAAGTTGACTCAAGCATTGAAGGAGTAGTTAATCTTTATTCCCCACTAGAGGACAACTCCTAAATCTTCTCAAGGATGTTTTTTCTTGCTAGATATGTCAGTATATTCAGACAAGGATCTCTAATTCTGGATTTTTGTAATAGACTTTGATATTATGAGTTTGTAACAACTATTTTAGCCTTTACTATCAATAAAGAACTACATATTTTTATATTTTCATATGTTGTAACATTGTGGTTTTTAGAAGATTTATAAGTTTCTCTTGTGGACATAAGTCCCTTTTGTAAATATAATTTCTTCTCCTAACGTATGTGCAAGTATTCATGAGTTTGTACAAGTGCAAGGTAGATTCTTGAGATTGTTTTTGTGTTAGATAAACAGGTCCATAAATCTATAACATTGGTGCATCACCACTTAATATTTTTAGTTATTTCCTTCTATCTCTTTCCATCAACAAAAGTTAGAATATAATTGGTCTTAGTTTTGTTATCTAGATCTTAGGCTTAGATAGGAACCAACCTTCTCTGCAGGTCCAATCTCAAGTTTAGCAGGGTCCCACACCTAGAGATCATTCCCACTGTGTCGTTAGAATGTTGAACCAAGTTAAAAAGGGGACAATTTCATGTGACAACAGTTTTTGGCACACCTAGTGGGACAGGTTTGATGATCCTAACATCATCCATTAAAGAGTTTTGGTGTGTTCTTCAATGCATTTGTCCATTTAGGGTAGTTTATTCAACACCGTGGTGACTCCAAGATTAAATCTAATGGTTTAAGCAATCCAAGTGCTTAAAGACTATCAAGGATCAAGGTTTAGGTGATATTCTTGATCTTTCCTTCTTTTGAAGCATTCTAATCACCTAGTGACTCCTCTGGTATGTACTTAGTTCTCAAGAAGAAAATCTAATTGTTCTTATTTTAAAGTATATTTGAATGAATTGTAGTTTCTATGAAGGCTCTACCATGTCAAACTATCATGGGAGTTATGTCTCTTCCCCTCCACTTTGTGAAAATGTAGTTTTTATCCCTCCCTATCAGCCATATCAATTTTGAGAATGCTCCTGGTTTCATCCCAAATAGCCCTACCACAGCAAGATATCAACATTCTCATCATGATTACCTCCTTCCCACCCCTGCTTAACCTTCTTGGCAGCTTGTTCGTGCTTATAATCAGCCCCAAGATATTGACAACATGGAAATTGGTAGTCTCAGAGATATGGTGTTAGACTTATAAAAACAGTTAAATGTTATTAAAAGAGAGCAAGAGTATAACTTGCAACAGGAAGAGCTTGCTTATCAAGATTATCTTCACCAGCAAGAGATGAAGGAATAGGAAAGGTATGAAGAAGAATGTTTTGCTAGATAGGTTGCAGAGAAGGAGAAGCAATGAGGCAAGTGCTCAAGCCCAAATACAAAGGTAGGATACCTGATCAACCTCCTTCATTCCTAGTTTCAGACAAACTTCTCTTGCAACTATAGATTGACCTATAAAAGAAGAGGCTTCCACATTCAAAATCCCAAGATTCAAGCAAGGAAAGCCTTCTAAACCTTCAAGTAAGTCTCCTTGTTTCAAATTCCAAGTTTTAGAGGTCCTCATCCTTTGCAAGAGCCTGTACCTATGCAAACTCAGTCTATTATCCCTCAAGAACAACACTCTCAAAAGTGTATTCTTCTTCAAAAAACTCAACAAGCCCTTCAAGTACCATACCATTTGAACCTACTTGTCCTAGTACTATTTCACCTTTACAAGGTGGACCTGTTATTTAGCAAGCTAATTGGATGGATGAGCAAGAGAAGGAGGTGTTTGGAAAAAGAAGAGAAATCTGATGTTTGTGAGCCTTCATTGGTATGAAAACTAGAAAATTAGACCTTTTTGAAGAAGAAAATGAGTATAATCGGCTAGAACAATAGAATATTGAGCAAATGGGTAGTGATGAAGGGATAGAAAGTATTTTAAGCAAAGAAGAGATCTCTTGTTATAATGAAGAACACATTCTCCAAGAATATGAAGCATCTAACTTGTCTCCTAAGCCTCCTTTGTGCAAGAATGAAGAAGAGAATGATGTAAGTTGTTCTCAAAAGTTTTCATTAAATAACATTGACAAGGAGGAGTTGGTACTCTTGTTTGATCAGTTGCCTTACCTTGTTGGCAAAGATGAAGAGAGCATACCAATATCCACATCAGCAAAGGATTTGAAGCAACACGATGATGTTGGAGACCTTTATGAGTAGTTGGTTTCATGAAGACAAGTATGAGAATGAAGTTCTAACTCCTGAAGTAAAACAAAAGGCAGGTTTTCAATCTCCAATCTAGCTTAAATAAACCATTGTTCAAGTGGTTTGGCAAGAATATAAGGGCAGTCATGTTTGGGAAAATGGAGAGATTGATGTGCATAAGGTTTCTCATCAAGATGAACAAGATATCAAACAAGAACCTATGCTCAAGGAAAAAGATCTTGATGTTTCTTCAAACCTTCAAGGGAGTTGCCATGAACTAAGATGAGTCATCTCATGAAAAATAGTAAACACGAGCTTGAAGAAGACCTTTTTTTGGAATGAGCTAGAGGACTTCTACTCAAACTTTGACATCAAGCCAACATCTCCTAATGAAGAAAGTCATGAGCAGTATAAACATGAGGTGGAAGTGGCCTTGTTTCCAAATGAGTCACAAGAGTCAAAGCATCCCAACCAACAAGATGGTGAAGAATTAGAGCATAAGCATGAGGTTGAGGTTGCCAATTTTAATGTATGACTAGTTGTCCTTTAGGTAGTCTTGTGTTTTGTCTGGTGTGTTGTGTGTAGTTTGAGGTAGTTTTCAGATTGTTTAGTTAGTTGATCAGGTGGTGTTTCATTTTTTAGTTGGGTCTAGACTCTTTTGAAAGGTTTTTTCAGGCTCTTTATAACTCTTATGCCCAATGGATTGCTTAAGGCCACTAGATCTTAGTGTTTAGTAGGCAAACACCCCTGAGAGATCACAAAAATGTTGACTTTTGAGTCTCCTAGGTCTCAAATAGTCATGAGGTACATTTAAAAGGAAATAAGAGTCATTTTTGAAACTTTGTTCAAACCTTATGTATGTCCAATAATTTTTAAAAGGTCTAAAATGTTGTGTAATGCATGTATCTTTTGTCATGTAGTAATGTGTTAGAGTGTTAAAATTTTCAAAAATCTTAAAAGTAACACATGCAAGGCACGTTCATTTCTTTTGTCTTAGAGGAAACTAGAGTTTTAAAAGGAGTCTAGGTCATAGGTTCTAGTGTTTTATGTCATCAAGGAAGGTTTCTAAGACTTTTCTGCCTAACCTACAGGATTCCAATTTCATGCAAGGAGCATAACAGAGAGTTTTTTACTGAGAAATTCCTTGAGATCAAAGGAAAATTTGTGGAGAAAAAAGAAGAGCTTATTTTCAACTTTATCAATCTGTTGAAATAGACACTATGTATTTCACAAATCAGTGAAAAACACAGTGTGTATTTTCATCATTCTAGGGTTTGGGGTACTAATGCATGATGCGTGTTTTACCACTTCAAGGGTTAAAGGTTTAGTTTTAAGGTCTGTATAGACCATTTCAAAGTTTTTGAAGGATCTTTTAACTAAAAGGTTTGTTGTTGAGCTTTGGAAAAGGAAACCCTGGAAGTAAAGAAGCCCTAGTTCAAATAAGATTTTTGCATTAAGGATGGTCATTGCCACCAAGTGTTCATGTCATTTTCACTTTACTTTTGATCATTCAGAGGGGATCTGAGACTATTTCTCCTGATTGATTCATATTATCTACTCCAATTTTGTTTTCAAGGAAGCATAAGTTTCTTTTGTTTGATATCATGCTAGTGTAAAGTTTCTGATAAAATGCTCATTAGTGCAGTTATTTCATTGCCTCCACAACTTAGTATCAATGCATCATACTTTAAAATGAATGGAAGCTTCAAGGGAATGACACTCAGGGTCATACACTAGACTTGAATGCTTTATAATAACCAGTTGCATTGTGCCTGAAGGTAATTTTTCTGACAGATATAGCATGTACAATTTTCTATGTTGGGAGCAGACAAAAGTAAAAGCTAGGAGAAAAGATAGTTCCAAGCATTTTCTTGAGCATCTGCAAAATAGTGAAGGGTTTACCAAACCATATACAAATCCTTTCAAGTATGAAGGAACTTATGAAAACCTTAAAAACTTTGTACAAATATGAAGAACCATATGAGGCAGTTGTTAGGTTTGTGCAGGAAATATGGTAGTCTGTATATTCATTATTTGAAGGGTCAAATGATGAGATGGGGCTACTACTTTGACAAGGGATTGGAATACTGCAGCAGGCTCATTAATGGATTTCTTTTTTCATGGTTTTTAACAACATGTTACCTTATATCGCCTTTATCTACCACAAGACCCTAAAGCCATCTGCCAAAAGTGTTGGATCAATGCTCCTCTTATCAAACACATAATAGAGAGTTTGGTGCATGAGTAACCTAGATTTGAAATCTTGAATCGGGTATTCGTGAAATGGATCAGATGTTAGTTGGGATAACAGTATTGTGTGTTAATTCTATGATCAAAGAATGTTATTGTTAGAATCATTCACAGTCTGTATGTCTGTTAAATACCCTTGTGAGACCATTTTTAAGAGTTTGTATAACCATAATAAATCTTGTAAACCTTGAGAAAAATCTATATATGAAGGCCCAACCATTTAAAAGTTATGAAACTGTCTAAAGCCCTGTACAAGATTTTTTAGGTTTTGTTAGGTCAGGGTAACTATTCTAAACCCTGCAAAGTCATATAAGGTATGTCAAAAGGTCTTAGAGGTCTGCAGAGTCATATAAGGTCTATCAATGTAAGCACTAAAAATGTGCATGGGCCTACATGGTAATTTAATGATGAGTTGTAGTCATAAACACGTACATGTAAGCATGTAAATATGACCTCTCAATAGCATTATTCTTGGTGACACATGTCTTTGTCTGTTTTTCACTTTGTTTGTGCTTCTCTAACCTCCAAGCTAACCTTCCAAGGTCTTACACACTATCTTCCTAGTCACCTAACCCATCTTTGACAAACCACTCATGTCACTTGCCAGCCTTGATGACATGGCTAATCCACTTCACAAGAGGGGAAATCAATCTTCCCTAGGAGCTTTCCCATCCATTCTTTCTTCCCCATCCATCCAACTCACTTTCCAATTGGTTATCAAACCTTTTAGGGTCTAAGAGACTGACAAGATACCCTGAGAAAAAAATATCTAAAAGTGTAATTTTGACAATTTCAAGAAAAAATAATGACACCATTGTACAGTGCTTGAAAAATATGCAATTTCAAAAAGACAGCACCCAAAAAGGAATTTGTATGTGCCCGAACAAGCTCCTGGAAGTTCCATATGACCTATTCAGACCATTGTTTCTGGGTCACCCCTTGTCATTTCCAGATCCCATTGGGTGACCCTAAATCTCCCTCAAGGGTGACCCTAGATCCCTAAAGGCAACCTGCTTTGATACAAGGGGCGACCTAGGATCCCTAGGGGTGACCTGACCTACTAAAAGGGGCGAGCATGGATCCCTAGGGGTGACCTACCCTGGTAAAAGGGGGGATCTTGTCATGTTTATAAACATGAGTTTTTCTTCTAGTTCTAGCCCGAATTTTCTCCAAATTGAGCCCTGATTACATGAGTCATCTTCCCTAACTAACCATCAACTTATTTTGACTAATTCAAGACTCCCAATCACTCTATTTTAACTCACAAATCAATTCTACTCTTCTCTCAATCAATCTCATGCTAACTCCATTTCTTCTTCTATGAAAGGCTATCAAAGTTCACTCCCAATCAAACCCAGTTCACTCCTCAATCAATCATATTAACTCATCAATCAATTAAGTTAACTCTTTAATCAACTCTACCTCTTGTGAACTCTTCCAACCTATAAATATCCTTTCACCTCTTCATTATTTTTCAAGTTGGACAATGTTCTTCTCATTTTCACAAGCTTTTTCATAGGAATTTGAGCCTCTTTGTTTATTTCTTTAGTTTTCATTTTTCCAAAGCTCCAAAGCTTTCCCTTAGGAGGCAAATTCATTGTTGTAGACTCTTGCCAATCTTTGTTTTTTGTTCTCCATAGCATCTTCATGCTCTTCCCATGATGTATGAGCCTTTTTCTTTCATAGTATAGTTCCCAAGATTTCAAAAGCTTCAATAATGTTGTTACACTCGCACATTGTCAAGCCATAGTGCTTCATAGCTTCAAATAGCGCAATTCAATCAATCATAGCTTCAATAGCTCAATCATTCAATCAATTGACTTCATCCCTATCACCAAAAGGAATTCCTTGTTTCTACAGAGGAGAGGAGGTTGCCACAAGGACTTCTGAGGATACACCAGGGTCATGCGTCGAAGGATCCAAGTTTTTCATGTTTTCATAGTTAATTAGATCACACTTTGCTCTTGGATAAAGTAATCTTTGTATTGCAATTTCCTTGATAGGATTTATTTCAAGTTGATTAGATTAGCATTGTTTGAATTAGTTTCATTACAATTCATAGATTAGATTGCATTCATCCTAGCTTAGATTCAAAATTGTCTCAAGAAAAATAAAAAAATAGCTTAGATTACATTTGGGGAAATTCATGTTAAAGTGCATTCATATTTCAATTTGGAAAAATTAACCCAAAAATTGTCTTGCATTCATATTAGTTGTATTCATACAAAAATACAAAAAAAAACATTAGGAAACTTAGGAAAACTAAACCCTCGATTTCATCACAAGGTACAATTCAAATTCAAACAAGGTCAAACCCTCGATTTCATCACGAGGTATAATTCAAATTGAACATTGAATCAAAAGCAAAACAACCCTTTGACTACAAGTCAAAGTCAACAAAAGCCAAACTAGGTCAACACTTGGTCAAATGTGAACTCTCCCAAGCATTTGATGTGCCTAGGGATTAGAGGAAGTTAGATCAAGGCTATTCTATAAGAGATAGACGAAATCCACCCAAGACCACAACAAGCACAACAAACAAGAGAAGAGAAAGAACACACTCTTACGATCATTCAACAAAGAGATAACATTCAACAACACATTCAAGCAAATGAGGATAGGTTACAACGAGTTAGACTTATACCCACTACATGTTAGAACTTGAGAGATCCAAACAAATGACCTAGGACTAGTGACCCTTTGGGTCATATAATTATCTCAACCACAACAGTCCTAGAGTGAGCTTGTCAATTAAACCACGCTAGGCCCATAAACCAGCCAACCACTCTCTATGACGTTCTGCTTCCACAAGAACAGAACCACCCCCAAGTCTTGCCTCCACTCGACTAGCTTTTGCCACGAGAGAGAGAGAGAGAGGTGTCACCCATAACAAGGAGAGAGTTCATGTGTGATATCGAGGTTGACTCATCTGCGTTGTGTTTGTCATGTTTTGGAGCATATAGTCAAAAGGTCTTAGAGGTCTACAAGGTCATGTAAGGTATGTCAAAAGGTCTTAGAGGTCTGCAAAGTCATATAAGGTTTGTCAAAAGATCTTAGAGGTCTGCAGAGTCATATAAGGTTTGTTAAGAGGTCTTAGAGGTATGCAGAGTCATATAAGGTCTGTTAAGAGGTCTTAGAGGTATGCAAAGTCTATAAGGTCTGTTAAGAGCTTTAGAAGCACTATTAAATCATTTGCATGCTCTATCAAAGAGTATAGAAAGTCTGTCAAAAAGTTTAAGAGGTTTGCCAAGTTATATATAGGTCTGAGAAGTCCCCTAAGGTTTGTGAAACACTTGTTAAGCTTGCACAGAGATTTGGAAGCTTGCAAGGTTTCTTGAATGCTCTGTATAACCCTATCAGAGGTGAAGACATTGACAAACTCATGGGCGCAAAGCCTTGCAGAAGTATGATTCATGAAATTGCATAAAGAAGATTATGGGCTTCAAGCACCCACTCTCATTAAACAACAGTCCAAAAACTAAGGGGGATCTTTGATTTCATTGGAGTGAATCATTATGGCACATGTTATGTCCTTATTTCATCTACTCGTTGGGTTGCTAAGGAAAGAAGTTATATCAAAGATGCAAGCTCAAATCAAACAATAATGCAAGGTGATGTCATCATTGATAAGCTAACACCATATGGATTTCCAATACTCCATGAAGATTGTAAGTATTATTGGAATGTTTCAAGAACATTATAAATAACCAATCTCTCCCACTCTCAAAAGCATTAAATGAGTTTTGATGGTGGCAAGTGTAGGGTCAGTTTTGTGACAATGATCAAGCACAGGTTTAAATTATGTATTTTAATAGTTTTAAGGATCTGCATAACCATTTCTAGGTCTATTAAGTTATCTAGGGTTATAAATGATCATTTTCAGGGTTTGTATGATCATGAGAACCCTTAGAACCCTTGTGGAACCTTAAAAGACTTGCATAAATAGGGATAACTTTAAGAACCCCCCCCCTCGGAGAAGGTGTATAAACCTGGCGAATTATGTATACTTCTCGAGAAAAATATTAATTTTATTGGCAAATTTTTCATTTTTCTGGGAAAAAAAATAATCTCAATTGGCGAATCTTTTGTAATCGCTAAAGGTCTGTGGAAAATTTTGGCGAATTGTAATTTTTTTAAAACCAATAAAATATTTTCATTGGCGATTAAAACCTATTTTCAAACAAATAAAATATTTTCATTGGTGAATTAAAACCTATTTTCAAACCAGTAAAATGTTTTTGTGGGCGAATTAAACCTGTTTTCTAAATTAAAAAAATATTTTTGTTGGCGATTAAAATCTATTTTCAAACCCAAAAAATATTTTCATTGGTGAATTAATCCAATTTTCAAACAAATAAAAAAATCATTGGCGAATTAAATATAGTTTCAAACCAATAAAAAATTAATTGGCAAAATAAACTGTTATTCCAATAAAAAATCATATCATGTGTGGTGAAAATATCAAAGGACAAATTTTCCACACATCCAAATTCCTTCATAAAATGTCCGAACTGGGGACAAGTGTCAACATATTTATTATGTCTGAAGCAAGATGTCAGCGCAAATTAATATAACCGACAACCGTTTGATGAACTTTTGATGGACGGCTGTAGTTGCATTCCAGAAGAAAATGTCTGAAACACTAGACTTGCGACTTCAAACCTCCAGAATAACACTTGAACAGTTAGATTTCCAAATATCAATGGTTGATATTTCATATGAGAAACCTAGCTTTTAATTTACTAGTTTTTTACGTCTGCAAAAACTTGAAATTTCTTCTTTTGCTGGCCTGAAAACTTGTTGCACGTCTAGACTGTTTGTTCTTGAAGAAATGATGCAAAAAAACCCTAATCTTTTTCCTTTTGAAGCTTCGTAGCATAGGTTCTAAGGCATTAATGGAGGTAGCCTCGGCCTTAATCTCACATTCGTGTCACAGGGCACCTTCAACGTTCCTCATAAAAAACTTAAACCTGCGTCGTTGATCTGAATTTGTCCTTGTGAAATTAATGATCACCATTCACCTGCCAAATTTGAAAATCTGGGTCATCATTGTTGAAAAGTCTTCAACCAATAAGAACAAGACATGTCAGATGTACCTCCTTTACTGACTGCATCACCTTTTGTCTAATCTAGACACGTGGCATCATTTCATGACATCGCACCCAGAAATGGCCCACCACTTACCTACCCTACGCGGGTGTGCTAAAGCCTCCACGCATCTCCTTTTCATTTTCTTTTCATTTCTTTATTGATATGAGGCCACGTGTCGCTATCTCGTGACCGCGCGGCAAAGATTCCTTTCTAGAAAGATTCCCTTGCGAGCTTGTGCAACCGTTGGATTTAAGCTTCTTGCAGATCACTTCTTAGGTTAACACCTGGCAGCATACGGTTCATCAATCTGGGATCTTTGATTAAGGGGTTGTAAGCCCTTGATAGGTGTCACCTTGTCACAGCCGCACAGAGAGATGATGATGTCATCCATGATGTGTTGTGATACTGCGAAATACTTTACATAACACTTTATACCCTTACGAAGACTTAGGACATAGATTTAATATTTCACAGGCTATAAAGGGTAAACTTAGTATATGGGGTCGGTCATCTAATGAACATAAAGGCCTCAAGTTATAACTTAAGTAATCGGGGACTTACTACAGGTGGTCAATAGGGATTTAAAAGATAAAGCGCGTGAGACCTAGGGACTTAGGCTTAAAAGATTTTAAAGGTAAAGACTTGCAATTTTATGGACCTAAAACCCTAAGCCCATACAGGTGCCACCAAATTGCATACGTGGAACATAGTTTGGAAACTCTATATACTTAAGTCAAATCAAGTACAAATATTTGCATGCAGATTAAATTCACTTTTACAGATATCATATCACTTAAATATTGGCACGCTTGGAAAGATATCCCAAAGCTTTGAAGTCGAGCGCCATTAATGAAGCCTAGCTCTATTTAATGGAGCCCAACAACGCTTTCTCATACCAAAGATTGAAGCTAGCTTAACAAAGAAAATGGATACACCAATTTGCCTTATAGTGTTGCAAAGGCAAATTGCTTTCTTGGGTTTCATCACAAACTCGAGGCTTAAAGCGATAACGAAGCCTCACAGAATTGCCTAGTTGTGCTTCCTGGAGTTGGAAGCTATGAAAATGGTGCTTGGGAGGGATTTCTTAATAGACAGGAATAGATACAGAGTGAATTCTGACATAGCTTCTTGGTTCTTGGTGTCATTGCTGGACCTTGGAGGTGTGAAGGTGGATATTCTCATTCTGTTGCGAGAAATTTTCAAGCCAAATTTTCTGGGTAATGATTTGGAGGTGGTAATTGGGGAAGAGATGGGTGTGGGGATTCTGCGGTCTTCTGACCTATCATTGGTGGTTTTGGGGGCAGAGATGGGTGTGGTGGTTCCGCAGCTTCCCTTTCTTCTCAACATGACAGATGGGGCTCTCGCCTGCCATCGTCACTGGGTCACCATCGGTCAGAATTTTCTAAGGCGCACTCGAGCTCTTGACATGGAGCCAAATATGGAATAGGTGTTGCACTTTGTAGACCTGGTGGAAACAGGCGATTTCTATGGTTTCCCTTAGCCAGTGTTTTGATTTTTGCTATGTAATTTTGATGTAATATATGTAATACATGGGAATTTTTTGTAAGAATGTGTCGGGGCCATAGCTATCCCCCAATTGTAAGAATTTTTTGAATTAATATCAATTGAATACTCGCTTTCAGGGCTTAAATTTGACAGTTGTATAGTTGTATTTAGGCATTTTTGTTGTAAAATACAATCAAAATTTTAAAAAGACTATATCATATGAAAGGAGAGATTTTGGACAAACTGTCAAAATTTATATAAGATTATGCTTACATATATTTGGTTTCTATATAATCTACTTATACTAATGTATGCCATAGTATTTTAAAGGTAGCATTGAATAGATTACTGTCATAAGAAAATTGCTTGACAGGCAAGGTCGACTGTCAAATTTAAGCCTTGCGGGCCGCTTTGCAAATTTAAAACATAAAAAATATTTGCATGCAAATTTAAAACATAAATCAATACAAATGAAAAAGGAAAGTTGCCAGCAAATTGACAAATTACATTATAAATTGTTTATATCATAAATTACTCGACCGTTCGATGAACATTTGATGGATGGTTGTAGTTGCATTCCAGAATGAAATGCACAGAGCGCTAGGCTTGCAAACTTAAATCTTTGGAATCACCCTATAACCGTTAGATTTACAAAGATCAATAGTTTAGAAATTGTTGTGAGCTGTCAATGCAAGACAACTGTCAGCCATGTACTAATTGTGTAGTCTGGAAGCAACACATTGACTTGACGTTTCATTCACTTTAATATTTTTTTACTTTATAAAAAAAGTAAACTTTCTACTGCTAAGTGATTTTATTTTTAAGTGAGAGGGTCAGCACACGGGGAGATTTCAAATTGCTCGTTGCAGTGCACCAAGGAGATTTCAGATTGCTCATTGCAATGCACCAAGGATATTTCAAATTGCTCATTACAGTGCCACTTCCAACAAAGCCGGTAAGACAAAAGATAGAATTCCTAGGCTACATTTCATCGTTTCTTAAAATCTTATTTTGTCAAACTTTTTTCTTAAAATCTTATTTTGTCAAACTTTAGGTTTAGGGTTGAGAGACTTAAGAAAAAATAAGGACTTAAGAGGGAATTCACAATTTCACACTATATAAGCATGTCTACCACCACTAGCAGACCAGACAAAGTTTTTGGGAAAGGCAAAACAAGTTTCGATAGAAAAATAGATTATTCTGGATTGCTTAAAACCTTAGGTTTGACTGATAAATACCATGATATTTATGATCCTAACATCTATGGTAAACTTACCTCAGAACTTAGATTTTCATGTGAGAATAAGGCTGCCAAGAAAAGGCAAGTTAATAGTATCAATGCACCGTGGGTAACTGGATTAGGGCACATGATGTTACATAAGGTTTTCCCTTGTCTAGAATTTATCATGGTCTGTGCCCAAAATTATGATGATAACAAGAGCAATTGTAAATAAGGATACCAAAGAAGAAATTTTATCCATTAATGCAGAAGAATTTGGAAAAGTGTTGGGGTTTACAACCGAAGAATTTGGAGACGTTCACATTGACCTAGAAAAGATTGCTAGTGATTATGAAGCAGCAGATGAAAGGGACAAAAATGTTTTCCTAAATAAAATAGTTCAAGAAAAAAACAAGTTGAAAAGTAACCATACGCCTCCTTATCCTTTTGCAAATTTTTAAATCATGGGCTCAGGATACTATTTCCATGCTAGCATTTTGCCTCGGACTGGATAGCAATTGGGAAGTGGATGCAAGCCTCCTTGAAATGGTATATAATATCCATTATGGTATTGGTGTATATGTCAAATATAAATTTATTGAGCACATTGTAAAATCCATGCATAAACAATTTTTAATGATTAAAGGAGGTTCCACCAAGACATTTAGGTTCACAACCTACTTGTGCTATTTTTTTTCTATTCAAATTTAGTGGAATGTTTTAGACCAACAAGCTTTAGATTCAGCCCTATAGTAATGCTGAGGAAAATAAAATGGCTCCAGTATATGATTGGACCACTAAGATAAGGATGCATGATTCTCGAAGGAACTACAATCATTTTGTAGACTACTTTTGGCTCCATTGCATCAAGCAATTACAAATAGTCCAATGCCTAGATTGCCTATATCATGTAGAGATTTCATTCAACTAGGAAAAGAAATACAATTGGCTGATTGGTACTTATTGGAAGAATATACTGTGCTAAGATTTTATGGATCAGGAGTAGAGCCATACAAACTCCTAATACATGTGACAGAAAGGGTTTTTGTATTGGAATATGTAAGGCAGATGCAGAGTACTGATGAACTACACTTTGTTGGTCAGCAAAAGAAGACCTTATTTCCTTCTTTACATGTTTCATGTGGAGGGTTCACATTGGAGAGAAAAGCATTTAAGGTGGCACATGATCTTTTAAAAATTTTCAATTTTGATGTTGTCTATCACTGGCAGTATGATCCATGTGACACCATTAAAACAATGACTGTGGCTAATAGGAATGTTGCAAGTAAAATTCAACATCAAAGTAAACCCTTGCTTAAAAACTTGAGAAACAAGGATTCCTAGAATGAGGTCAAAATAGCAATGGAGAAAACTGCTACTGAGAAAGGTATTTCTTTTGAACAATTCTCAGCATAAATTATGGCATTGCACCAAAATATAGGAGCACTAGCAGAGAATGAAATCAAGAGGTACAACAATTTTCATGGAAAAAGTGATAAACCATCTATTAGAGTAAAAATGTCAGATCCTCTAGATGAGTTTGTTACAAACAAAAATTGGTCACGATCAAAAATTACTGCATTTTGGTCTATGAGGAAGGAGCTAGGTGAACCAAGAACTGTTGCAGAGTATGGAGAAATCAATGAAGATGAACAGTTTAGCAAATTGTGGAATATAGAGCATCCCAATGAAAATGAAGATGAAGAAACTAATAGTGATGATGAACCTGATGATGATAGAGATGAACAAAGCAATTTCAAACCTGGTTTTAGTGGTTTAAGTCAAGCCACAAAAAAGCATATACTTCAGGAGTAGCCATAGCTGAAAATATGGGTTATCAAGGTGGTGGTTTGGGGTCCCAAGGACAAGGCATTTGGAACCTAATAGATGTAGTCACCAGAAAACCAGTTGATAAACGAGGCCTTGGAGATGATAAAATAGACCAAGGGCATACAAGTACAACTAAAAGAATTCATTTTGTTACAGCTTCAAATCCTAATCCTCATGGTCAGATGCAATCACAACTTGGACATGCCCATCGTGGAGAGCCTAGTGCGACTGGTACTACCACTGGTGGAGAACTTAGTCAACATGAGCTACAACAACAGGTGGACAACAACAAATTACACACAAGAGGACACCAATCCAAGATACCACATAAAAACTCAGTGATCAAGGGATACAGAAGAGACAAAGGATTATGATAGGTCCAAGTCCAACTACCAGTTTCACTACAAAGGAATTATTTCCAAGCACACCCCCAGTTAGTGTAGCTGCAACAAAAATTGCAAGTACTCCTATTCCTTCACCATTCAAGCATTCCCTTATTCCTGCGTCCCCAAGTTTTGATTACATTCAAGAGTTTAAAAAGAAATCAGAATTGTATAAAAAAAAAAAGAAGCAACTGATGGAGAGTGTCTGTTGTAACTTCAGAGCCTACAACAACCATGATATTACCCACATTTGACACAAATTCAGAAATCATGGAGTACATAATTGTTGTTCCCACAATTCAAAATAAACGAGAAAATCAAATGGATCGATCTGAATTTCAGGTGAGCAGTTTGCAATTTGAATTTTCTGGATTAAAAAATACAGACAAAATTAATATATCAAAGAAGAACAATGAATTCGTGTACACATCATTGCTAAAGCATGATAGAGAAAAAAAAGTTGTGGAATCAAATAGAAAAATTACAGGCAGACTTAGCAAATGCGAAATCAAAGAGGAAAGCAGCAGATAACAAGAGCAATGAATTAGAAAAAAGAATAAAAAAATCTACCTCTACATCAACAAGAAAAGAGGATAAACAAACAGAGGTGGAATTGAATGGACTGAAACAAAGGTTAGATGAGAGCAAAAAGAAATATGATGGGGAAAAATCCACTTGAGAAAAATTAAGACAAAGCATTGGGAAAGCAAATGAACAGTGGGAACAAAAATTGGAGAAAGAGAGAAAAAAATGAAACATTGGCCGCAGAGCTTATGGAAGCAAAAAATGAAATAAAATCTTATCAAAATAAGTTAATTGAATTTTGTAGACAAACAATGAGGCACATGAAACAAAAGATCTGAGAGGAAATAATGCAGAGGATTGATCATTTGTGTGAATTGTTTCAATTGATTGATGCCATGAGACTACATCATAATAAGTTGAGCAAATATTTAATGGACAACAAAAATGTGCAACTGTAGGCAGAAGAGAAATCTGCAAATCAAGTTCTAGAAACAGTCTACAAAGTCAGTGACAATAAATTGATTTCAAAAGGCATTACTAATCAGATTGAAGCCTCAATGAAGGTGACATCTATCATTCAAAAGTGTTCAAGAATGCGTGAAACAGCAAAATTTGTGATTGAGGCTGCAACAAAGATTAAGGAGGATGAAAAGGTAAGGAACTTGACAAAGCTTGGTTTGCCATAGGCTTTTGACACAAATGAGTGATGCATTGGAAAGGATAATTTCAGAAAAAAGATGGAGGATGCAAGGAAGATTGACTTGGACCAGTTTCCTCAGAACCCAGATGAGGTGAACTTTTTGAATTGCATCAAACCACTGATAATCTTGAATGTATCTTTGGCTGAAACATTCAAATCAGGATCCAAATTGAAATTCGATCATACATTGTTAACAAAAATTCAAGTCAGGCAACATTAGCTAGAAGAAATGACAATTCCACCACCTGAACAGTGGAATTTGCTAAAAAAAGTTTTTAGAATGATTTGATATTGATAATATGAGTTTCCAAGTTCCAACTCAGCTTTGTGCAGAGTTGTCTATGAGCAAGATTTTACATTGCCTCTATGTATTCCTTCATTTCAAAATCAATAGAAAACTCAAATTCAGTAATGTGTTGATGTTCAATTATCTGTATTATTTATTTTATCAATTGAATATAAACTCTGGTTTCAACTACTAGAAGACAAACCCTAAACCAGTGGATCAAATGGTCTATTATAGAAGTATATTTCATTTTCTAACTCAGTTGTGGATAAGGCACTGATCAAAATAAATCATAAACTGTGAAAAATGATCTAGAATCACATATCAAATCAAAAACTAAAATTCTACTTTACTGCAAATTTTATGTTTTATGCACAAATCAACTTTAGCAAGGAAATATTAAGCATTGAGTTGAATGATGAATCACTGAGTACATGTAAAACTTATCAGTATAACACAATTAAAATATGAAATAATTAATAATATGTTAATGTATTCAATTTGATTCACAATTTCAAGGAATACAATATAAAATATCATCAACTACAACTTTGGAATATGATTCATGAAATGCAGTATAAATACCTAAAAACTCCTAATTCACTTCCATTTCCCAAATCGAGTCAGGGTCCTCAAACTGACATTCATATAAAGAAAAAGAGTCATCTTGATTCTGAGTCTGGTCTTCATTTTCTTCGTCTTGATTCTAAGTCTCAAAGTCAAATTTATTAGTCATTATGTCACTATCATTTGTCCCACCACGACCGACGTTTGAACTTGAAGTGTTGCACAACCCTCTTCTTTCGCATATGGACTTCCAAATTGTAAGTGCCCTTTCATAAGGAAAATTTTTGACATTATACGCACTTCCTAACACCCTGAAGCAATTTTCTAAATTCTTGTCTAGTTTGTTTCTTATCTTTGATTTCAAAAACCCCAATGCACTGAAAACTCTCTCATCTTCCACCGAACCCAATATCATTGTTTGACATAAATCAGCAAGTTTGAAATATTCTGATATTGAATCACGCAATATTTCACTCTGACCCAAGTTTTTTCAAGCCTTTGTTATTGATCCCGCTTCGAAGGGATTCTCCATGGCATTAAACTGGTCTATCATACTTCTTGCAAACAAACTACATTGTCCTCTAAGCTTATTTCCATCTATAATTCCTTCTATTGTCTGTCCATTGCATTCTGCACTTTTTGAAAAGTATGTGGTCAAGGTAGTTACTTTTTGATGAAAAAAGCTTGGGCTATCTCAGTGGCCTTTAACCCAAAATTGAGGATACACAATAGATATGGATTCAAGTATTTCTTCTCGAGGGAATCGATTATAAATCTTTGTTGAAAGATTACTTGCAATTTCCTTCAAATTATTACTAACAGATTCAACAATGCCATCAAAATCTTCCTTTCTAACAGGTACTTCTCTGATAGAGCGCCTGACCGTCTTACAATGGTGCATTGGTATCTCAAATCCATGTACAAAGACACATAACTCCTCGCTTGCATTAAACTGTAAATAATTTTTAGGATGATTCAAACCTGTAATTACCTGCCACCTATAAAAATTTGGGCTTTGAGAAGTTAGATCTAGATATAGATTATTGAGGACCATGCATGTCATCCTACGTAGTTTGGTATACTCATAGATATACATAGTTCTGTCTTGGGCTTTCTTCACAAGATTGTTCATTTCATCCAGTATGTGGAGAAGACTAGCTAAAGTTAAGAGTGTCCCTATATCGCTTAACCTATGTAAGAGGTCAGGAGCTTTGTCTACTGTGTTGCGATATGATGGAGATTGATTGTCATTGATGTCAAAAAGGTCTTGCAGGATCTTGGGTTGATATTAGTGAACATCTGAAGGTCACTAATCAGGAGCTTGGTCAGTGTGAATGCTTGTTCATCAAGGTTGGAACAAGGATGAGTTTATGATATCATATCAAGATAGAGCAATGAAGTGATCCTTGTTTGAAGTGGGTCATTATCATCAGAGATATAAGATCATCATCATCATATGCAAAGGTGGTCATGTTGCAGTGAAATCTCTTGTCACAATTTGTCAGGTTGATACAGATGACATGATATGCAGTGGCAGTGGCTTGGTCATTTGATCTCAGTGAAACACAGTGGTCTTCATCATGATTTGATATATAGGTGTATGATTGCATTTTTGAGGTGTTTGTTGTTTGGCATTCTCTGTAATAAGGTTGGTATTATGTGTGGCATATTTTGTATCAAGGATTGGTTTCATGAGTGGTTTGGTATGCAATTGATCTACATTTGATATGGTATGATCTCAGTATTCAGTGGCATAGTCTTCAGTTGTGAGTTGATCTTCATACAAACAAGTGTAGTTGCATGGGGGTTGAAATGTTTGTAGTTTCATTGTATATGTGCAATTAGTATCTTGTATCAGGAGAATGTTATATGGCAGAGGTGTGTATTAAGAAGCTAAATCTTCCTTGTCTATATTTTTCTTGGAGATCAGGATTTTATGTATTAAGAGGACTTTAAGTCCTAAATATATTCCTAAATCCATCTTGTGTCAAAATGATAATTGAGGGTTTGAGTTGATTATGATGTCTTGTGATCAATCTTGGAGTTGATGCTTAGGGAAGATGTTCAAGATATGTGTTGAGTTATTGACAAGTCTTCATAGTCTTCAAGATAGAATCTTTATGGGGTTGCTTCATACTTCATATAAGGTGCTTGCCAGTTACAGTGGCAGATTAAAGTGACAGTGTGTATTTCATGGTCGAGAGGTCTTCACTGTATCATATGAAAAGTGTATAGTGACTGCTGATTTTAATATTTCTTAAAGGATTGTTTTAACATACAACATATGTATAGTGATCATCACCCAAGTTTGGACTTTTGTTATATTCAAATGGTGACTTATGATCAAAGGTTAATGACTTAAAAGTCACCTCCTAAAGGGGTCTTCAGCTGTGGTGCACACCGGCCCCTCCTCTCCTTACCACCAGTGGAACCGGTCCTCTCTATTATCGCGGGGCGCCAAAAAGCCATCAATGGCTTTGTTTAAAAGTTTCATGGGCGCGAAAGGTTTAATCAATGGATAATATTTAATTTAAGACATCTTTCCAAATGAATGCACTTTGACGTGCATATAGCCGTCTTTCCTCATATCTGCAGTTAATATGCTTTTCTAAAGCTATTTTTAGCTAACAAGTGGCAGTTTTGTTGGAGGATTCTAAAGCATTTTTTTTTTTTAAAGATTCCATTCTAATCTTTCGTGGCAGAGGAGATTAAGGAGGAAGTTTTTGTATTTTTCTAAATTTGAGTAAAGTGTTAAAAGGCTAAAGATGAAAAGTGAATCTAAGGAGAATGGAGATCTTTTGCAAATGGATTTTTTGTGGGAAGCTTCAAATGATTTTTTCTTGGAGAGTTTTTTCACTTTGTTTCTTGCAGATTAAAAGAGAATATGAAAAGTTTTGAATGGGATTTAATTTTATATTATCCTATTTTGTTTGGAAATGATTTTTTTTAGGAAGATGAAAAGAAAATGCAGAGATGGAAGAATATCAAAGTTTTTTTTTTAGGAGATTGAACATTTATTTTGAAAGAAATTTTTTGACGATTTTCTTCTTGCAGATGGATTGGTGTTTGGATTCCTTGAAGTTTTTATTATTGCAGATGAAAGGGTTTTGATTTTTTGAAAGAAGAAAATTTGCAGAGAGAAGGTGAAAAGTTTTTTTGTTTGCAGGTTCTTCATTAAGAGAAGATGAAAATGATTATAAAGAATGTGGGAAGTCATTTCATATTAATTGGCTTCGCAGGTGGATTGATTAGTGTGTTGTTGAGTGGATCAATATACAGGGTTGATTATTTTGAATATCCTCTTGAAGAGAAAATTCAGATGAGTTTTGTATATGATTTGGGTTGATGAGAAGTATGGTCATATGACAAACACATGTAAAAGAAGTGATTTGTATTGAAACAGAGAAACCCTCTGAATTCTTGATTTTAATTTGAGTATGAATTAGGGGTTGGTGCTCCTTGAAGTTGGTGCTTCTAAATGAATTAGGGGTTGGTGCTCCTTGAAGTTGGTGCTTCTAAATATTGTAATCAATGAGGTTTTTGATAAAGCCAGTGAGGCAATTTTGGAGTGGTTTTTCTACCCCTGGAGGGTTTTCCACTCGTGCAAATCTTGTGTCATGATTCATATTGATCTTCTGTGTGTGTGTGTGTATGATTTACTCATGAGGTTTTATTCTCTTCCTTCATTCTTAGTTATGTGCACATGTGTGTAACAAATCAATGATATCTTTCTTTCTTCATGTCTTGAAAGTTAAATTTGCAAAAGGTTAAAATTTATACAACACTGATTCACCCCCCCTCTCAGTGTTGTCCTGGACTCCTACAATTGGTATTAGAGCCCGGTTTCTTTTTTAAGCTTAATCAGCTTGGGTAGGTCCTGTGTGTGGAGTTCAATGGGTAAGTGCAGAAGAAATAAGAACATGAGAAATGTCAAGCTTCATTCTGGTCAAAAGACACAAAAGACATCATCCATATCAAATTTAGGTATTAATGTTCAATCAGTTGATAAAGATGCTTGACAAGTTGAATCAGTGAAAGAGTTTTCTGGAGTTCCTCTATTTAATGGTTCAGACTTTTCAGTTTGGTGTATGAGAATGCAAGTCTATTTATTCTCTTTAGGATATGATGTATGAATGTCTGTTGAGAATGGATATTCTAACTCTGCAAATAACAAAGAGGCTCTTGAATGCAATCATGTAGCCAAGAAGGTTATTTTATCTGGTTTATCTAATGATGTTTCTTGTAAAGTTGTGCAATGTGAAACAGCTCAGGATGTCTGGAAAGAATTGATAAGAATTTATCAAGGTAATGATAAAGAAGAGGACAATTTGGTGTCTAATGAAAGTGACCATGAAAGAAGGCAATCACATGAAGAAATTGAAACCCAATCAGATTCAGAAGAAGCCAACATCATAAGTGATGATGTTCAAGAATATGATGAACAAAATTGTGAGATTGATATAGAAGGAGAGCTCATATATGCTCTGAGTGAACTCAAGAATTATAGGAAGGAGAACAAGAAATTAATGTTGCAGTTGCAACAAGAATGAGAATCTAAAGACAAAGCACTTTCAGACCTTGAAAGTGTATCTACAGATCTTGAAGAGGCTAGATGTCAGATTATAAGTTTAAAGACATATATTGATGATTCAGACAAATTAATTGCTAGATTAAAGACTGAAATTGAGGAATCCAAGAGGATAGCAGATGTTTCAAAAGCTGACCTTGAAATTAGAAGGATTGAGAATATGAAATTAGAGTGCGATATTATCAATCTGAGAAAAGAGTATGATGGTCTCAAGGCTTTATCTAAGAAATATCAAGTGTTTGAAGATAGCTCAAACAAGTTGCATGAGATGTGTTGGTTATTTTCCCATATTGGATGCTTGTTCTCAGTTATCCCTACAAAGTAGCCATCATTGATCAACAGGATTCCCAGGCCAGGGGCCAACAGTACAAGAGATAGACTCTATAAATATCTCCTCTTCTTCTTTAGGCTCTGCAGAACCAAGGGGGGTATTCCCTATTCAACATCTATGAAATGCACCTACAAGTTAGCTGAGATGTTGACACAAAGTAGATAAATCCTCTCTTATGCAGACCAAAACTGTGAGATAAGTGCAAAGGGGTTAGCTTTGGGCCTATGTTCAGTTGTGAGACAGAGGATTTCGGTCCTAAACTACTCCTAATGTCCTAAAAGGTTTGTATTAAAAGTTTGAGTTTGATTTGTATTTGGAAGCAAAACTAGGACCTTGGTTGTAACCTAAATACAAGACCAGATTGGTGCCTATCCAGGGCTCAGAGTCAGTAGATATATATATATGTGAATGTTTATCACAGAGTTAAGACAATAATCAGATTTCAAGGGGATTTTACAATGTTTGCCTTACAGGCAATACCCACGACAAAGTATTCAGTTACTTCTACTTACAAACATCCTTACTGCAATATATTCTTCTCAATACTTAACCCAAAATATTTAATCTACTCCTTGAGCAGAAGTAAAAGATTAAGCGTTCAATATAGTAAACCCATATTCTAGAATCCCAAATACCCCTTAGCTGTTTTAGATTCAGAAGAAGAACACATTCAGTTTGGAGACAAATAACAAAATACATGCTATAAAGCATTACTCATTTAAATCAACATGAAACTAATGAATTCTATGCATAAGACATTCAACATACAACTCATAAACTCACAAAATACCCAGAACAGAGCCACCAATGAGACTGTATCCGATTACAGCACCAAAATTTGTGCAGTTTTCAACAACAAAACAATGAGGCACACACCTTAGATATACTCCCAGTGTGCCCTCAATAGAACCGATTGCCTCAACATAACTGTACAAAAGTCAAATCAAAATTCTGTCAATTACAATGCACCAAGAATGGCGCCCAAATCAATCAATGCAACAGAAGACAAAACGGGAAGAAGCAGAAGAAGGGCGAGGAGTAGTTGAACTCGGGTCCTGTGCCACCGCTAGAAGATTTTCCACTTGAAAGTGGTAGCTGACATGTCCCTTCATCCCATACCTATCTGCAATCCTGCCATTAATAGCATACCAACTCACAGCTACCGTGGAAATGCAGTAGCAGATGCATAAACGATTTTCCCGCCAAGAATGCCACTGCATATGCATGGGAAAACCCTCGCCATTGAACATTTGAACACGGTCGTCGATCCTTCTTTGCATCTCCCAAATCTACGGTTCAAAACAAACAGGCAAGTCGCTGGCCAATGAGAATGTGCCACGCAGATGCTTCCTTGTCATCACTGATTTTTCCCGCTCTCATTTTGCCTCTACCGCTTTTGTATATGCAAACGCATATACAATCATCTTATATACAAGGCGAACCCCAAATTTGTATGAAGCAGCTTGAAAACTCCATCGGGTTCAGACTGTATCTCCATTTTGCACCTATCGCTTTGTATGTCACGCACATACGAGCACAATATACATACAAGGCAGACGCCAGCCATGAATTTGCTGAATTTGATTCCTCCTTCAGGTCTAAATTGCATGTCTTTTCTTTGTATATCGGGTTGTCTATTACATATACAAACCCAACATTCATGCAATCCACGGATTCCAGACCTCCATGAAGCATATTACATTCTCCCTTCACGTCCAGGCCTTGTATATATGCGCTTGTATATTACCAACATACAACGCGGATATACAAAATGAAATATACAATCTGGACTTGAACTTTTTATTAACCAAAATGCATTATCCATCGGGTCCGGGCCTTGCATATTCGATTTGTATGCACCAACATTCAATCACTTTTGAATGTAGCTGGTGAACCCCACCCCTTGCATTTCAAACTATTGAGCTTTTGACCATTCCCGCTTGTATGTTCGAATGTGCATTGGGAACATACAAGCCCACCATACAACCGCAGACTTCATCCATTTCGCCAATGCAATTAACCTTCTTGTTGCATCTGCTTTGCATTTGCTTTTGTATATGCAAACATACCCTTGAACATACATGCAAATCCCTTTGTATGTGCAAACCTACAAGTGAATGCATATATAACCTTGCGGGTCCCACCAAGTGTATCTCCCACTGCTTTGCATGTTGCCGAATATACAAGGCCCCTTGTATATTATACTGTAGCGAATGCATGTTCGCTCCTCGTATATTTTTCATTGCATGAACCCAATGTATATTGGATATACATTCATTCTTGCTTGCATATATCTGCGGACCCAACCATTACTTTAACCCTGATTTAATCCCTTTTGAGATCCGCAATGTATCCTCGCGTTGTATATATGGACATACAACAAAACATATACAAGCAAACCCGATATACATTTGGGGAATCTTCTCAGAATCTGCAACAGATTCCCCCAATGTACATGCATCCTTTTGAGCCTGATATAAATTAGAAAAATGCATATAACTCAATTTTTTACCACTTTTCAAAAGCCGACTAAGATTTCATAAGCCCACCAACATACATGACCACTTGCACATACAAAAACCTAGCATTTTGCTCATGTGTGATGGGAAAAAGTGGTAAAATATTGTATGGTGGCCGGTCAACCGATGAACACTAAAGCATGAGGATGAAACCTAATAACCAAGAACCCACCACAGAAGGTCACCATCTGAATAGAAAAAACAATGCAAAGCCCCATGACTCAGAAGTTTCAGGGTTTGAATGAGAAAACATGCAAACGTTCAAGCTTAAAACCCTAGACATAAATGGGTACCAACAAGATGTTGGGCAAACAGAAGCATCATAAGGACACTACTGGTTTAGGATTTGAAGAAGGGGAATGTTCCAAAGCTAGAGAGACTCCTAGAAGGAAAATTGATTTAAGTCATCATGTTGCTGCCACAGAAGGTAAAAGGAAGAGTGAAGCTGAACAGAAAACCAGAGATGAATTTGTAAACAATCAAAGAAGGAATTTCAGAAAACCTGCTGCTATAAGACAAGCATACATGTACAAGTATAACTATTCATTTAATGGTTATTGTTATACTTATAATCAATTTGGACAAAAATCAGTTAATTGCAGAAGGAATACTAATATTGTTTGTTACAAGTGCAATAATGTTGGACACATACAAAGAAATTGTAAAGTGCATAGAAGGTATGATCCTGCATGGAAGCTTAACATGAGTGCTCAAAGGTACTATCGTTCATTTGATTATGATTTTAACATAGTTTGTTATAATTGCAACACTCTTGGACACAAAGCAGAGAGTTGCAGAATGTATGCTTCACCTGATTTGAAAAAGTTGAAAAGAAAAGAAGGTATAAAAGTTTGGAGGAAGAAAGAACCTGTGAAAGTGTGGAAGCAAAAACAAAGTCAGGACAAGAAGGATCCTAAACTTGTGCATCTTGCACAAGTTACATCATTAGTTGGATAACTGAGAGCATGAAGTAAGGGGGAGTTATTCATGTTCTATCATTTATTCCCAAGAAGTTTCAGGAGGAGATGGTGATCATGTCATGTTTACTCTTACCAATCTTATGAAATTAAATTCATATAGCTGATGGTGGTGTTGATAACATTGTTGATGTTTAGTATGTGAAAGTGATACAGGTGTTCTTTGGCTCATTATGCTTTCAAGATATTGAAAAGGTGTTTCAGGAGTTCAAATGCACAAATTGTTAGACAAATGATCCTGATCATGTTGATGATTACAAAGATTGAATTGTCATGGTATTGCAATCCAATATGTTTTAGAAAGTGTTGTTGCAAGAAGATATTGGTTGGCTGATTTGTATTATAGAGTCAAGAGGCATTAATTCTTGTTGATTGCAATATATGTCAGATTTGACATTGTGTTGCAAAAAGGTATCTTGTGTATCTTGTGCAGAAGGATGATCTTCATTCTTGGTTACAGAATGAATGTTCATTTAGAAGTGATCGTTGGTGTAATAATTTGACATGTTCTTTGTTGGTCTTCCTCATTAATATGGTTTAGGAAGGTATATGCAAATTGTGTGCCTCTAGTTTTGAAGTGGTATCAAGTATGTGCTTCAAGCTATGACAATCTAGAGTTGCTTATGACATTGATGGTGAGCCTTGTATTTCATCAAATTCTTCAATCAGAGGTAGTTAAAGAAAAGTTTTTGGGAAGGCTTTCTCAAGAGTGGTCTTCATATGTTGTGATGTGTTTATGACATCCTTGCACAGAGTTTATGACATTCTTCAATCTAGGGAGATTGATGGAGATTGATTGTCATTGATGTCAAAAAGGTCTTGCAGGATCTTGGGTTGATATTAATGAACATCTGAAGGTCACTAATCAGGAGCTTGGTCAGTGTGGATGCTTGTCCATCAAGGTTGGAACAAGGATGAGTTTATGACATCATATCAAGACAGAGCAATGAAGTGATCCTTGTTTGAAGTGGGTCATTATCATCAGAGATATAAGATCATTATCATCATATGCAAAGGTGGTCATGTTGCAGTGAAATCTCTTGTCACAATTTGTCAGGTTGATACAGATGACATGATATGCAGTGGCAGTGGCTTGGTCATTTGATCTCAGTGAAACACAGTGGTCTTCATCATGATTTGATATCTAGGTGTATGATTGCATTTTTGAGGTGTTTGTTGTTTGGCATTCTCTGTAATAAGGTTGGTATTATGTGTGGTATATTCTGTATCAAGGATTGGTTTCATGAGTGGTTTGGTATGCAATTGATCTACATTTGATATGGTATGATCTCAGTATTCAGTGGCATAGTCTTCAGTTTTGAGTTGATCTTCATACAAACAAGTGTAGTTGCATGGGGGTTGAAATGTTTGTAGTTTCATTGTATATGTGCAATTAGTATCTTGTATCAGGAGAATGTTATATGGCAGAGGTGTGTATTAAGAAGCTAAATCTTCCTCGTCTATATTTTTCTTGGAGATCAGGGTTTTATGTATTAAGAGGACTTTAAGTCCTAAATATATTCCTAAATCCATCTTGTGTCAAAATGATAATTGAGGGTTTGAGTTGATTATGATGTCTTGTGATCAATCTTGGAGTTGATGCTTAGGGAAGATGTTCAAGATATGTGTTGAGTTATTGACAAGTCTTCATAGTCTTCAAGATAGAATCTTTATGGGGTTGCTTCATACTTCATATAAGGTGCTTTCCAGTTACAGTGGTAGATTAAAGTGACAGTGTGTATTGAGAGGTCTTCACTGTATCATATGAAAAGTGTATAGTGACTGTTGATTTTAATATTTTTTAAAGGATTATTTTAACATACAACATATATATAGTGACCGTCACCCAAGTTTGCACTTTTGTTATATTCAAATGGTGACTTATGATCAAAGGTTAATGACTTAAAAGTCACCTCCTAAAGGGGCCTTCAGTCGTGGTGCACACCGGCCCCTCCTCTCCTTACCACCAGTGGAACCGGTCTTCTCTATTGTTGCGGGGCGCCAAAAAGCCATCAATGGCTTTGTTTAAAAGTTTCATAGGCACGAAAGGTTTAATCAATGGATAATATTTAATTTAAGACATCTTTCCAAATGAATGCACTTTGACGTGCCTATAGCCGTCTTTCCTCATATCTGCAGTTAATATGCTTTTCTAAAGCTATTTTTAGCTAACAAGTGGCAGTTTTGTTGGAGGATTCTAAAGCATTTTTTTTTTTTAAAGATTCCATTCTAATCTTTCGTGGCAGAGGAGATTAAGGAGGAAGTTTTTGTATTTTTCTAAATTTGAGTAAAGTGTTAAAAGGCTAAAGATGAAAAGTGAATCTGAGGAGAATGGAGATCTTTTGCAGATGGATTTTTTGTGGGAAGCTTCAAATGATTTTTTCTTGGAGAGTTTTTTCACTTTGTTTCTTGCAGTTAAAAGAGAATATGAAAAGTTTTGAATGGGATTTAATTTTATATTATCCTATTTTGTTTGGAAATGATTTTTTTTAGGAAGATGAAAAGAAAATGCAGAGATGGAAGAATATCAAAGTTTTTTTTTGAGGAGATTGAACATTTATTTTGAAAGAAATTTTTTGACAATTTTCTTCTTGCAGATGGATTGGTGTTTGGATTCCTTGAAGTTTTTATTATTGCAGATGAAAGGGTTTTGATTTTTTGAAAGAAGAAAATTTGCAGAGAGAAGGTGAAAAGTTTTTTTGTTCGCAGGTTCTTCATTAAGAGAAGATGAAAATGATTATAAAGAATGTGGGAAGTCATTTCATATTAATTGGCTTCGCAGGTGGATTGATTAGTGTGTTGTTGAGTGGATCAGTATACAGGGTTGATTATTTTGAATATCCTCTTGAAGAGAAAATTCAGATGAGTTTTGTATATGATTTGGGTTGATGAGAAGTATGGTCATATGACAAACACATGTAAAAGAAGTGATTTGTATTGAAACAGAGAAACCCTCTGAATTCTTGATTTTAATTTGAGTATGAATTAGGGGTTGGTGCTCCTTGAAGTTGGTGCTTCTAAATGAATTAGGGGTTGGTGCTCCTTGAAATTGGTGCTTCTAAATATTGTAATCAGTGAGGTTTTTGATAAAGCCAGTGAGGCAATTTTGGAGTGGTTTTTCTACCCCTGGAGGGTTTTCCACTCGTACAAATCTTGTGTCATGATTCATATTGATCTTCTGTGTGTGTGTGTATGATTTACTCATGAGGTTTTATTCTCTTCCTTCATTCTTAGTTATGTGCACATGTGTGTAACAAATCAATGATATCTTTCTTTCTTCATGTCTTGAAAGTTAAATTTGCAAAAGGTTAAAATTTATACAACACTGATTCACCCCCCCCCCTCTCAGTGTTGTCCTGGACTCCTACACGATGCTCGTACATTATTCCAATCAAAGATGGATATTCTGAAAGAACTCGTTGCGTTGGTCCATGCAAGGAGATCCATTTGGTATCAACATTCGTAAGAAGCTTGTTTCCTGTTGTTATTCCCTCAGCAAAATTTTGAAATTCCACAAAACGTTTGGGACTTCGGCAGAAGTATGCGTGGAGCTCGCAAACTAGATTTTCAACTTTTGATACTGTAGGAAACTTGCTTACAATTTTAAATGCTAAATTTATTCTGTGGGCCATGCAGTGAATGGCAAGCATGTATAGTGCACAAGTAGTTTGTAATTTTGTGCAAAGACCGGTCCTATGACCTTGCATTACTGCAGCTCCATCAACGCCTACACACACGAACTTTTTGGCAATTGTCAAGTCATCCATACCTGCAATTTCATTCAAAGACTTCTTAACTAGTTCAAATAGATTTTGCAATGTTGAATTGTCCTTCATTTTATGAACACAGAGTAGATGAGTTCGGTGGAAATGTTCTTTTACAGTATACACATGCATACAGACCCAAGAAGTATTATCTACTGTAGTAACTTCATCTAAAGATAATGCAATGAAGTTTGACTCTTTTACATTCTCCTTTAAATCTTGTTTTTCCACCGCAGTGAGACAGTTTGCCCATTCCCATCCAGCGTTTGACCAATGTGTGCTAGGATAGTGAGGAACACTCAAAAAAGATAATAAATTACTATACTCTGGGTAGTCTGTCATAGGACACCTTCTGGACAAAATATGAAAAACAACACTCATCTGAACAGTTTTTGCCAGTTGTGCTCCTTCCATTACTTTTCCAAAGTGAGCCTTGATTGTACCTCCACTTGTAGCAAGCTGCGTCATTCTTTTCTTATGCTCATCATATTCCACAGCATACTTCAGATGAAGACATTCTTCCTTTGATTTCCATCTTACTACTGATGTTTCCTTTCCGTCTATGATTTGTTTTTCATAAACTTTACCTATATGCTTTTCTATAGTGTCAAGCTTTAGCTGCAATTTCTTGTCTCTTTTACATTTCCAACTACAAATCATACACTTGCATTCTATTGGTTGTTCATTTTTGTTTGCTTTCTCCACGGGTTCAATGAATGGGTACTTTGACACCCAATCAAGCTGAAAATTCCTTGACATTTCCCACTCGCGCCCCAATTTTAAATCTTTTGATTTGCCTTTTCTTTTCTTCTTGCCAACATCATCTATAGCGCCAGCGTTTTCTTTTTCATCCAAGTCAATTATCTCAATCTGGCTAACCGGGGTATCCCTTGGAACATCTTCTGCGGTATTGCCAACCTCATTCTGGCTAACCAAGGTTTCCCTTGGAACATCTTATGCGGTATTGCCATCCTCATTCTGGCTAACCAGGGTATCCTTTGGAACATCTTCTGCGGTATTGCCATCCTCATTCTGGCTAACCAATGTATCCCTTGGAACATCTTCTACAGTATTGCCATCCTCATTTGACTCAATGGCAATCCCACCTTCTGGTGGTGGTGAGGTATTGTGAATGCCTTCTTCATTAATATTTGGTGCAAGAGTTGATGATGTAGCTCCATCTTCATTTGATGGATCAGAAACATTACCAATTCCAAAGTAAGAATGTATACTAACTCCACGTTTTCAGCGTTTTGATGGCCTCCCAGTCCCTTCACCACCCTGAGGAGTCTTACCCTTGTCACACTTGTAGCTTGACATCTTGATCTATCACTTCGAATAAAAGCTGGAAAAAAATGTCTTCTTGTATAAGGACATACTCATAGAATATAGATCCCATTCACTACTAAATATCTTCTTTAAGATTGAATCAAGAATGGAAAAGAGATAAAGAAATCTTATAACACTAATACTATGAAGAAATGATTACTCACCTTTAAGTTTAGGTTTTCACTGACTTGCTATTCGTTATGTAGGAATGCCTATGTTGTAAGTTTGTAACTTTGCCTACGATCAACTTCAAGGTTCCAACTCCAACTTCCGAAATCCGAATCGAGAGCTCACAACTTCAGAACTGAACAAAATGTGTAAGAATAAATTAGAGTTTCGATTGTATTTATATCAATCCATATTTGGCGAATTTCGCGAGAATTCTATATGGTATATTAAAAAATTTGGTGAATCCCGCGTGATTATCTAAGGAATATGTTTAAGTGTTGGCGAATCAAACCTCGATGGACTACATACATTATAATTTCCAAGGCGAATATGGCCCTACAATTAGCACGAAGGTGTCATGGAAATTGGCAAAATGGCCCCTCATAATCAACTACTTGTAAATTTTAATTGGCGAAATGGGTCCTCACACGCAGTGACCATTTAATGGGGTTGGTGAAATGGGTCCTCACGCGCAACGACCATTTAATGGAATTGGTGAAACGTGTCCGAATACACAATGTTGTTTTAATAGTATTGGCGAATATATAGGTGATTTAGTACTTGTTTCCGAGATTCCAAGCGAAAATATTAGTTGGCCCATTTGAAACGCGTAGTTTGTTATGGCGAAAATCTTACTTCATTGATTCTCATAAAATAAATTGATGGCAAATGGATATGGATTCGACCGATAATACGTAAAATCTGGGCGATTTGACCACCCTGTTGGATGCGATTTATTCGCCAATTGGCAAATATTCGCCACTAAAAAAATCTATGCATAAATCATTGTGAAACCCTACATAACAGTCAAAAGGCCCTATGCATTATATACAAATCTGCAGAGTATAAAGAAGAGCTTGTCAAACCATAAAGACCTTGTCTTGAACCATGAAGGGTCTCTGAGATCCATGAGGGTCTACATAACTTTTTCTAGATCCTCTGAAGACATTTTAACTCTGTATAGTCCTAAAAACTTGTTAAAGCATTCAAAAGGTCTACACAGTCACTTAAGGGTTTGTTGAGATATTTGAAAGCATTCTAGAGGTATGTGAAGTGTTTGTAGGGTTTATAAAAGCTTTAGAAATCCTGCACAACTATTCCATGATCTGTTAAACATAAGAAAGGCTTTGAGGCCACTAACAGGAAGAGGAAGCATCACCACTTAATATTTTCAATTATTTGTTTCTATCTCTTTCCGTCAACAAAAGTTAGAATAGGATTAGTCTTAGTTTTTCTATCTAAATATTAGGCTTCAATAGAAACCAACCTTCTTTAAAAGTTTGATCTCAAGTTTAGCAGGGCCCCACACCTAGAGATCATTCCCATTATGTCATTGGAATGTTGAACTAGGTTCGACAAGGGTGCAATTTCATATGACAACAATAATGAACTATCGAATTCTGATCATAATGATATGCTAAATATCAACTATCCTAGCATTTTCTCTTTCCTTGTTTCTAAAAGTTATTTTAAAACTTTTCTTATCAGAAGTTTTAGTGATCGTGTAAGTTTTATAGCTCTGTTAATGGTTGGCATTGATTAACTCTTGATGCAATCTTTTATGTTGTTTGTACAAAGGATGCAAAACAAATGACAATGAAGAAAACATTAAAAACTAAAAGTAATCTTATATTAAATAGTAGAAACAATAGAATATAGAATGAATTTTCAAACTATACAAGAAAGAAGGAGAAGAGAGAAGAATTATAGGCTCAATCTTTCAACATGGTATAGGGCTAATATAATGGATATGAGCATAGGCCCAATGCTTTCAATATCCAATGCTTAGTGCAATTAAGCAAGAAAATCCACCTAGTTTGCCTACAAATATTGTAGAATGCTAGGGGTGGTTTTAACAAATATTTTCTTGTGTAGCTTCTTTGCTCTAACCCCTTAGTTCTATCCATGCATCCTTGTTAATTTCATTAATAAAGAGATTGCATGGAGCTCCACCTTGGGGTGCTTGACATTAAAGATCGTTTGCAATGTTTTCAAAATTAAATTTTTTTATCAACAAATTTGGGAATACGATTTTACCGATCTTCCAATTGGATGATTTGACATCTACCTCTATCAAATCATCGTGACTATGGGAAACAATGAAGCATAAGAAAGTGCCTTTTGAGCGATAGGCCCAACACTTATAACACCTCTCCCGTGATTCAAATAGGCAATCTGCAAAAAGTACACATATTCTTATTCAAAGAAGACAGAGACAATTGTTTGGGATGATGATGCTTGAGAGAAAAAACCCTTGGCCTTTCGTATCCATACAGGGGTATGTAGGGTTGCAGCTGCGACATATGAGTCTTGGTAGATATGGTCACCATTACCATACCTTCATGCAACCTCTTCCTCTGCTCCTAAAACCTCAATTACTCAAGTTGTGCCATGTTGATCACTCTCTACAATTGCTTCTTCACTCTGCTACGCATCTTGGCCTTCTTGAATGCCTTGCTTATTAGCTCCTTGTCACCACGCTCCAGCTTCAAACCTCCCAAAGCACCCTTTTCATCCCACAACATTAATGTCGCCATACAATTTTCTCTACCTCATCCCACAAGCAACACCCCCGCCACCATCCTTTTTCTCTCCAACAAAATTCATTGGTGCATGGAGCCCATATTTGGCTCAGTACCTTTCAAACAACGAAGGCCATTGTTGTCCCATATGATTGCACCACTTTCAAAATGAGGAGAGCAAAGGCTCTACTCAACTTTTCCCTCAGCATCGCCTTCTACATTGAGTCATGCTCGGATACAATCCCAATCTAGTTTTATTTATCAATTTTTAATAATTTTGGCAATATGGATATAAACAATCAAGAGGGCTATGTGTTTGAGAAATTAGAAAATTTGTTCCTCTTTCTCCACTCCCTCTCTTTCCCTTCACAACATCACCTATGGTGTAGTGGTCAATCTTCTTATGTGTTTTCTCCATTCAATTCATTTTTTAAGCTCATATTCCCCTTTTTGTTACCTTCATTTTAATGAATTTCCACTCATGGAAAAATATTCCTTGCAAATGTAAGGGCAATATGTATAAATTTTTGGTGAAATACAAATAATTTATGGTCTATTAAAAGAAATTCAAAGTTTATTTCTACTCACATCTTTGTCTTTGCATGCAAAGGCTCTTGCATGGCTTTTCATGGCTTTTGATATTGTGGTTAACCAATTTTATTTGATGTGTACTACTTCCTAACGTGTGGGTTTGTGCCTGAACAACTAAAATTATATAGGATGTGTTGACTATGCTAGTTGGGCTCATGGTCATGGCACATATGAGGAGAGAAGTGAAGCTGCAGAGATTCATACCCTGGACCTCTTATACTCAAAGATACAAGTGATACCAATTACATTGACTCACAACAACATCAACGATAATAACCCAAACTCATGTGAATAGATTGATGAAAATATTAAGTCATCCTATTCATTTTCAAGGAAGAGAACTAATTAAACTCTATTTCTTGCTCGTCTTCTACCACGACCTCAAAGCCATCATAGCACACTTGGGCAAACTCTTTGTCCATGGTCTCTAGCATGCCTGGTCAATGATTTGAACCATGCACCTCCCTCCACACATTGCTTAACTTCCTTGCACTCTTTCTCTTTGTGTTTATATCCCTGTGTTGGGAGTGCGGATGATCATTACATTTCTTGCCCTTTAACTTGTATTCCTTCTTAGCTTTAGTATTCTTTGAGAACATTGAATTAGATTGTTTTAATATATGTTTTAAACTTATTTCTTCTTGTAATTCCCTTGTCCTACTATGGAGAACTTGTGTCTCTTGTCATGGAATGTAAACGGTGATGAAGAGTCAATTTCTGTCCTCAAATTTGATGAAAAACTATGTGGCATTTGATAAACCCCTGCATTCAAAATTATAAGGTTAACTCTATAGAGCCACTTGGCTAGGGAAACAACCACACCTACAAGTGGACCCCCCACCACACCCTTCCCCCCAAAAAAGTCAAACCCAGTTATTAATTATTTAATTGTTGAATGTTACAAGTGGACCCCCCACCACACCCTTCCCCCCAAAAAAGTCAAACCCGGTTATTAATTATTTAATTGTTGAATGTTAGCTGACATTTATGCTCCACTGAGCACTCTTGTCTAGCAGTTTTTCAAATATAATTATTTAATTTTGAGACTTTATCTCAAATTAACATGTAAATAAAAAAAATTTAAGACTAATTAGCAACTAGTTTGACGTTGTATTAATTTTTTACAGATTAATTATGACTAGAACTTATGACCTCTTATAAAATGCTAGGCTTCTCTATTGACCAAAAATCCTACTTTCAATTTTATAGGGCATTCTATATAAATTGCAATCAGCGTAACCATTAGACCTCCTTCTGGTGCAAGTTCTAGTTAATATAACAGTAAGTAACTGCAAAGTGTAATTCAAATGGTCTCTTCCCGTCACAAATCATTCTTGCCAAATTCCAAGAAAGAGCCATCAAAATAACTTGTAATTAGGCTAGAGGCCAACAAACTAATATTATGATGATATAGTGGTGTTTGAGACATTAGATTACTAACTTGAGTTGTTATTTGCCACCATTGGGATAGAAGATGATCTCGCAGGAAAAGTTGTTTTCCAAATCATGAAAAAAAAGTCTCTATAATATTAGTCCAAATACTATTCCTTTCAATGATGATTTCCACACAAAAACAAATACAAAATTATGTTCCTTGTTCACAATTAGCTCTAGTATACCAACTTCTAATTCTTTAACATGAACTTAATATAGCCTTATGACTGCTTTATGCAAAATTAATATCGTGCCTGTGCATATTTGTTCATTAGATTGGTCATATTGCAGGATTTAAAGGAAGAATTGGAAAATAAACATGTAAACATGGAAAGGGCATAAATTCCAGCACATACAAGCAAATACACAGATTTACCCTTAACAACCTGAATGTCGCAAAACTCCAAACAAATGTATCAACAAGAAATGCAAGGTTACAAGCTCACAAGGTATGATGTCCAACCAAACATCTATCTGCCTTGTTCTACATCTCCAGAAGTCTATTCTCAGATGTCATCTCCTTTCCCTGTGCTATGAACTAAACTCAAATTCCCTTTGATGCTTTTTTTGCCTAGGACATGCTCAATGCTCCGTTAAGTAACCCAATACACAGCATCCCAACCAGTCCATATTCTAACATGAGTAGTTCGTTTCACCATCTTATTCAGGACAAGTACAGACCTGAACAAACATATATGGGAAGAGTTCATCAATTACCAAACTCGCCCCTTTTGTATTTCTGTTTCTAGGAAAGTTCATTATCACAAACAGATGAAGTCGTCTCTCTTACATGATGTGAAGAAACTAATCCTCCAAAATATTTCTTGAACCTCCATGCTTCTTCTTAAATAGTTACCAGACCAATATAACATGTTTAGAGAACTTGTATACTAACGGTTATACAAACCTCTTAGATTCTTTATAATAGAAATGCAACATACATTATAATCAAATTAGAATTGATCCAATTTCTATTAATTTCAACTATATTCACTCTCAACTCCATATGAAAGTCGAAGAAGACAAATACTCCATATTCTTCAATTCAGCTTCCAGCATATCGCTTACCTGAAATTAATTGCACTCTAAAACCAAACTCAAACTTAATCAGATGAAGTTTTTATCTTCATGAAAACAAAAGGCAACAGATCAGAAAAATGCATTCCAACAACCATTAGAACTTACTTGATCCTTTCCATCCAGATTGGAGTGGATAAAATAGGAGTCCATTCACATTCAAAATGTAGCAAAACGTCCAAGAGAGTTCAGAACATGACCTAATCTAGCAATTCTATTTTCTTCTATTGGGTTCCTCCACAATTTATCACCACAACATTGCCTTATGCCTGTGTATCTTTCATACTTGCAAAAATGCCCGTGTGAAAATTCACTCAACTGAATGTTCCAATGAAGTAAATCTGACAAATTTTGGATTGCAAATATAGATCTTTTAATTGTTGTTCGATAGTGCATGCTTTTAGCCAAATATAGATCTTTTAATTGTTGTTCGATAGTGCATGCTTTTAGCAAATAGCAAATAAAGCTCATCTTGAACCTCTCTTTTCAACAAATCTCTCTTATTTTTACAACATTTACAATAATCAACATTTATCGGTGGTATTGATCTTGAGGTTTAAGAAACTAAGCGACACAGATAAACCATTTCATATGAAGCTAATTACATTGAAAAGTATATTAGTAGTTTCTGTGAACTATCTTAATATGTCTTGCATTATTGAAAATTATTCACAAAATAAAAGCAGAGAAAGACCTTGATTTTAGTTTATAAAGCTTAGTATGATAAATGCATTGATAGAAAACACAAGAATCAACACCTAAAAAGCAAAGGCAATCAATCATTAGAAAAAAGTCAAGAGCAATAGTGTAATGCAAAAATAAAATAACAAGACCCAACCTACCTGACCAGTTATGCCCCATTCCGTCCAGATTTTATATCATTCAATTTAGTTGTTATCTGCTGCTGTAAATAGTTCCAAAATGGTAAACCTGGTTTTGTGACATCTTCATTTGAAGGCTTGCTTTGTGTAGATGCAATCTTGGGTTGCACCAAACCTCCCTCCCAACCATCTCCATGTGTTCCAACTTCCTTTCTTTGAATTGAATCTTCAACGCAAACTAGCCCTTCTTGGTGCCTTTCAGAGCTAGTTTCACCTAGCAAAGTCCTTCCACGATAAGTTGTTTCAAACTCATTTTTATTGGTATAAGACAAACCAGATTCAGACGAGCATATTGGTTCCTCAAGATTACCATCAAGTCTCTCTTCTGTTTTGACATTGGACTTACTATTCCAATGTTTCACTGTTTTGTAGTTATGGGTTGTAAATCTTGAATCAATGTTCTGATTTGACTTAGCAATGCGTACATTTTCAAATGTGGGTCTGCAGGTGTCTTTTGCATACTTTATACAAGTATCTCGTGAAGCTAGAACACAAGTTTTCATCTCATGCTCTTCACATGCCTCTCTCTCTGCAATCTGGTCACTACTAACCTTACCAAAGTGAAATAGATATTTCCACCACGGAGGTTTACACTTATTAGAGGCACCAACTGAACACCCCATTCTAGCGCCAGCCTTCATAAGAGCAAGACATGTTAGGAAAGAGAGAAGTTAATAAATGCTTATAACCAAATCATTTAACTTTTAATGCTGAAAATAATATAAAATGAACATAAAAATGGCCAACATGTTCTACAAAAAGTTATGCTAGCTTGTATATTTTCAAGTATAATTACCATGATTGACCAAATCCCACGAAAAACATTTTAACTTAAGATATCAATAAAGAGTTTTTTAAGCATGTGCTTTTTTTCAGAGCCTTCGCAACTTAAGATTAGTGCACTCCTAGTAACCAGGATAGACACCACATATATGCCACCTGACTGAATAAATATACCTGGGTACTATTGGTGCAACAATCATAAACTACACGGAAAAATTGGTGGCAAAAAGGATGAGTTTATCAGTGCCATAGTAATTCTGATATCAGACAACTTTTGCATGACATTCAGCTGACTGAATGGCAGTGCATGAGTTGAATTATTCCACCCTCTGACATATATAACTAGGTAAGTCAACAATGTTAAAAAATCAAATTGGAAGTCAGCACTCTGCACATCTTTCAAGAAATTATCCTGTAATAGGTACCAGGATCTGTACCTACTAGAGACCTCGAGCCACACTGTAAGAAAAAATTGCATAGGAAGAAAAGATTGATTGATGTTTCAGGCCACACTTTGTGGCCCATCATCAGGTTGAAACCATTAATAATTAAAGATTACATATTGGAGCTCCTTACCATGTACAGCTAACTCTGCAAGAGATATGAATCCTCTACAAGCATTGAATTAGATATAATTAATGCATCTAAAATTGTATTTAACATTTTTCCATGCATTAATTAGTATACAATCAAGTCATATATGACCTATGAAGATCTTAAAACAAGATTATGCCCCACATTTCAAATTAATCCTCAAAAAATGATATAATGGATATTGGTATATTCACAGTGATGGGCCATGGATGATGGGCAGAAAGCGTGCTCTGAACAAATTAATAATATTTTCACTGCAATATAAGCTGTATTTGCAAGGTGATTGACAATTGGATCAGATTATGTGGCTGATTGAACCAAAATCCCAAGTGGAAGTCAGATTGGAGGACTTTTTAGGGATTCTATTTGGTATCTATGTTTCTAACAAAAACATGTGTGAAGGGTTGTCTCTAAAATTAAAAGAAAGAAAAAGGTACAACAAAAAAATCACTCTTGCTGGAACTCGCTGTTCATTCTTGTATTTTGGCTCATGTGTACCATTTACTACATTAGTTTCCTAATGACTAACTGCAAACTGAAAATGATTGTCAGCTACTATCTTTGGGGTCAGGCGGCTAGAGGGACCTCCCTTTTGTTCCTTGGGAAAACTGCACTTTAGGAAATAATATAGGATTAGCAATGAAATAATGTTTGCTACTAAACAGATCATCATAGCTGACAACGGGAATGCCACTTGGCAAAAAGTGTTTGGACATCAAATAATGTTCCCCATTTTAATAAAGGGTGTTTGCCAATGACTCCACAGTTTGAAGTGAAATATAGAGGACCGCAATGGCAGTTTGGACCTTGTCAATAGCAGCCTTTGGTGTTTCAGAACAGCAAAAGATGTTCTTGGATTGGTCTCCTGATTGGATAGCAAGTCTCCACAGACAAAAATATTTGGCTTTGTTGCTCGGCTTGTGGGGTTCGCTTAAGAATGACTTTGTTCTCCTAAGAGATACTCTTAAAGATTAATGGTTAATAAAAAGAATAGAAACTGAAAGGAAACTAGGTGTGTGGAAATCACTTCCTACACTAATCTAATGAGGAGAGATGTATACAAATTCAATTTTAATTCTTACAATTACAGCAACATAGAAGAACATCTAACAGAGATATTGCAGCAATACACACACACAAAAAGTAGACAGAAGAGAGAGAGACAAGATATACGTGGGGAAAACCCTTACGGGTGAAAAACCCCACACTCCAAAACACAGCTCAAATGTATTACAGGAAATAATAACAGATTACAATACAGTTTCAAAGCCAATGCTCTTTCAGGAGTCTTCGAATGTCGAATCTAGAGATATTCCAGCAACATAACAGTACCTGTATAAAAAATGCTTATCTTTCATCCAAGCACTTGTTTTTATAGAGTTTACAAGGCAAATATGGAACCTTCTAGAGATGGGCGTCCATCTTGGACTCATACCCCAAAACCCACGCCTAAGGACACTTGTCGAACATCCCATCCCAATGTGGGCGCCTTGTCCCAAAATAGGCTATGACAGATGCTCTTACGCACCTTACAACTGTCATAGAATCCGTCATAACTGACAGCACTTACAGCTGTAAGAGAATCTGTCATACACTGACTAAAAATATCTTATTCCTCTTACAACTTGTCATAACCTCTCTTGGCCGCCCAAAGATGCCTTTCTCTTGTGCAAAGATACTCACCGACACTTGTCATTAAATAAAAGTCGTTTGAGGTTTCGGGGGGGGGGGGGGGGACGCCAGGGGCGCTACCCCCAGACCCCGCAAGGGGCTCCGCCCCTTGACCCTATCTTGGGGGCGCTGCCCCCAAACCCCCGTTAATTATTCAAGGAGGAAACCGCAGCTGCCAAAGTCACCAAAATTTAGCCTGCTACATGTACACAAGGTGCCGACTATGCCAACTCAACATGGAATAAATAAATACAACATTAGGAATTTGCAAAGGTTGAGACACCTTAATTCCCAACATTCTCCACTTGTCGAACACCTTGCAAGGACCAAAATCAATGACAAGATTAACTGCTAGGGGCCAAGAGGCCCATAGACTTCGAACACCATTTGAACTTCTCTGTGCCCACTGGTTTTGTCAATGCATCTGCAACATTCTTCAAAGTATCTACCTTCTCCAAATTTACCTTTCCATCCTCAACCATGTCTCACATGAAGTGAAACTAAACATCAATGTGCTTTGTTCTAGCATGGAAAGTTGGATTCTTCGCAAGGCAAATTGCACTCTGACTGCCACAACTAATCGTGATCTGACCTGCATCAATACCAATATCTGAACACAATCTCTTAAACCAAATGACTTCCTTACAAGCATGAGTTGCTGCCATATACTCAACTTCTTTCGTGGACAAAGCAACAACAGGTTGTCGCTTACTCATCCAACTAATAGCACCACCAAACAGTGTAAACACATAAGCACTAGTGGATCTCCTGCTGTCAATGTCACCTGCCCAATCTAAATCCACAAATCCATGAATATCAACAGAATGGGAAGGTCCTGAAACATTACCATGATAGCAAATGGAATACTCGGAAGTACCCCTCAAATATCTGAACACTCGCTTAACTACATCCCAATGAACTCGTCCAGGATTAGCCATAAATCGACTAAGGACTCCCACTGCTTGGGCAATGTCTGGTCTTGTGCAGACCATAGCATACATCAAACTGCCAACAGCACTAGCATAAGGTACTCTGCTCATGTCCTCCACCTCACTAGGAGATTTTGGACAATCCTCAACAAACAACTTTGTCCCCAAAGAAACGGGAACACACAATGGTCTACAATCTACCATGCTGAACCTGTCCAACACGGTCTTCACATACTTACTCTGGCTTAACCAAAGTTTTCTGTTGGTTCTGTCTCTTCTGATTTCATTCCTAGAATGTACCTGGCTGCCCCTAAATCTTTCATTTCAAACTGCGCTGACAACTGAGATTTAAAATCAGAAATCATATTCTTACCCTTCTCAATGAGCAACATATCATCAACATACAGTGCAACAATGAGAATACGATCACCATCAAACTTATAATACACACAGTGATCTGATTTCGATCTCACAAATCCAATTGACAACACAAAGGCATCAAACTTCAAGTACCATCTCCTAGGGGATTGCTTCAAACCATACAAAGACTTTTTAAGTTTGCAAACCAAATTTTCTTTACCTTTCACCATGTAATGCTCTGGCTGTGACATGTAGATTTCTTCCTCCAAGTCACCATGAAGGAAAGTTGTCTTCACATCCATCTGTTCTACCTCCAAGTCATAAGCTGCTGCGAGAGACAACAGGAATCGAATGGATGTCAACTTTGCAACGGGAGAGAAGATCTCACCATAATCTATACCCTCCACTTGTGAATACCCCTTCACAACCAATCTGGGCTTATACTTCTCAACACTGCCATCTGCACCAAATTTCTTCTTGAACACCCATTTGCATCCAACGGGTTTCCGTCCAAGAGGCAAAAGCACCAAGTCCCAAGTTTGATTCTTTTCCAAAGAAGCCATTTCATCCTCCATGGCCTCCTTCCAAGAACCTGCATCTTTCATGTCCATAGCCTCTGATACAGTTCTAGGTTCATCATTGTTAGTAACCAAAGCATAAGCACAACTAGAATCAAGCAATGTAAAACCAAACCTTTCAGGTTGCTTTCTTATCCTTGTAGACCTCCTCAAGAGCCGAGGTTGAGGTTCAGCTTCTTCATCTGAGCTTTCAGAGCTGCTAGAGCTCTTCTCATCATCAGGTCCAACATTGTCTTTCTGTTCAGTCTTCTCAGGGGTAGCAGGAAACTGAACAACATCCTCTTTCTTTACTAATTCTTCTGGCTACAAAACAGTGGAAGGTGTAAGCTCTCTAAAGATGACACTTCTGCTATACAACACTTTTTCAGCCACAGGGTCCCAAAGCTTGTATCATTTCACACTGACACCATAGCCAATGAAGATACACTTAACAGCCTTGTTCTCCAATTTTGACGGCTTCTCCCTAGGCACATGTGCATATGCCTCACAACCAAAAACACGAAGATGCCTTATTGAAGGCTTTCTACCAAACCACACCTCCATGGGTGTCTTTCCAATAAGAGCTGATGTAGGAGATTTGTTTACCAGATAGCAAGCAGTGGCAACAGCTTCAGCCCAAAACTTTTGTTCTACGCTAGCTCCACTAAGCATTCTCCTAGCCTTCTCCATCAGTGTCCTATTCATCCTCTCTGCAACTCCATTTTGCTGCGGGGTGTATGGAGTTGTCTTATGTCTTTCAATCCCAAATTCCTTGCAATACTTATCGAATTCTGTAGAACAGAACTCACCATCGTTGTCAGTTCTCAAACATTTAATCTTTTTACCAGTCTAATTTTCAGCAAAGGCCCTAAACTCCTTAAACTTGCTATAGACTTCATATTTGCTTCTGAGAAAATAAATCCATGTCCTTCTACTGTAATCATATATAAAAGATACAAAGTATACAAATTTTTATAACGAAGGAACATTAACAGGACCAAACACATCAAAATGAATACAGTCCAACACACCAGAAGACTTATGAGAACTCGAGTAAAACTAAACACGGTTTTGTTTTCCATAAATGCAATGTTCGCAAAAGTCGAACTCAAGATTACAATCATCTAACCCCTCAACGAGGTTCTTATTTTTCAGGGTACGCAGACCCTTCTCACCAATGTGGCCAAATCTCTTATGCCATAACATTGTCTTTTCAGCAGGAAGTTTAACTTCTAATGCACGATTACAACCATCAAGACTAGAAACAACAGATTTCTTCACTGCTCGTTCAGATGGTGGGGATGAAGTGACTACTGCCCTCTTCCTTGAGTCAGAAGAACTATTGCATTGTGAAATGCATGCCTCCAGTTGAAACAGAGTACCTCTCCTAGTACCCTTAGCAAGCACCATAGCTCCTCTAGTCATCTTACATCCTTCTTTCGAAAAGACAACCTGCACACCTGCATCATTCAAACTACTTACAGAAAGCAAGTTCCGTGCTAAGCCTGGGATGTGCATAACCCCAGAGATCCCCTTCACTCGACCATCAGGGAATCGGATAGAGACTCTTCCACGACCAACAATCTTCAGATGAGAGTCGTCACAAAGATACACCTTTCCACCATTGAATTCCTCATACTTAGTGAACCAGTCTTGATGCGAGGTCATGTGGAATGATGCACCAGAGTCGATTAGCCACACATCATCAAATGCATGGGTTGCCAGGGCTGCGATGAAAGCATCACCGTTATCTTGTGACTTATCAGAATCTGAATCAGGAGCTTTCTTCTTCTTCTTCTTCTTCTCCTCTTTGCATTCCTTTCAGAAATGCCCGGTTTTGCCACAATTCCAACAAAGAGCCTTGGACTTTCCAGGAGATTTGGATCTACCCTTCTCAGCTTTCTTGTCCTTCTTCTTCCCTTTCTCCTTGGGTCTTCCACGAACTGCAAGGGCCTCTTTGGCTGCCTCAGAAGACTTTCTCCGCATCTCTTCAAACAAGAGCAAAGAAACCACTTCTTCCATTTTGAATGTGGATGTGGTGCTTCCAATAGCCATGACAAGATGATCCCATGAGTCCGGCAAAGAACAAAGCAAGGTCATACATCGATCCTCCTCCGCCATCTTTACACCAATAGATGTCAATTGTGCAACTAGCATGTTAAAAACATTCATATGTCCAGTAACAGATCCTCCGTCCTCCATTCGAAGAGAATACAACTTCTTTCTCAGGAAAAGTTTATTAACTAGGGATTTGGCTTGATACACATCCCCCAACTTCTTCCAAAGTAGTTTTGCAGTAGTCTCCTCATGGACATTTAATAGAACAGAATCAGCAAGACTAAGTCTTATGAGACCCTTAGCCTTCCGATCTTTGAGATCCCACTCATCTTGTGACATTGCAGTTGGTTTAGTTCCATTAACACTTTCCCAAAGGTCTCGGTCAACAAGCATGTCTTCCATCTTGAGCTTCCACAGCTCGAAATTACTGCCATTGAACTTCTCCACTTCAAACCTTCCTGATGTGCTTGCCATCTCCTTGCTGCAATAGAAATCAAAATACTTTGCACAAACTCCCACTCAACTTAAGATCAGCTCAAAAAACCCCTACCCAACAGCTAAAACCAAAACTGGCCAGGCTCTTATACCAACTGAAAGGAAGCTAGGTGTGCGGAAATCGCTTCCTACACTAATCTAATGAGGAGAGATGTATCAAAATTCAATTTTAATTCTTACAATTACAGCAACATAGAACATCTAACAGAGATATTGCAGCAATACACATACACACAGAAAATAGACAGAAGAGAGAGAGAGACAAGATATACGTGGGAAAAAACCTTACGGGTGAAAAACCCCACACTCCAAAACACAGCTCAAATGCATTACAGTAAACAATAACAGATTACAATACAGTTTCAAAGCCAATGCTCTTTCAGGAGTCTTCGAATGTCGAATCTGGAGATATTCCAACAGCATAACAGCACCTGTATAAAAACTGTTTATCTCTCATCCAAGCACCTGTTTTTATAGAATTTACAAGGCAAATATGGAACCTTCAAGAGATGGGTGTCCATCTTGGACTCATGCCCCAAAACCCACGCCTAAGGACACTTGTCAAACATCCCATCCCAATGTGGGCGCCTTGTCCCAAAATAGGCTATGACAGATGCTCTTACGCACCTTACAACTGTCATAGAATCCGTCATAATTGACAGCACTTACAGCTATAAGAGAATCTGTCATACACTGACTAAAAATATCTTATTCCTCTTACAACTTGTCATAACTTCTCTTGACCGCCCAAAGATGCCTTTCTCTCGTGCAAAGATACTCACCGACACTTGTCATTAAATAAAAGTCGTTTGAGGTTTCCGGGGCGTTGCCCCCCGAGCCCCCACGGGGGCGCTACCCCTCAACCCCGCCCTGTACCGTGACAAGGAGCACGCCAGGGGCGCTACCCCCAAACCCCCGTTAATTATTCAAGGGGGAAACAATGGCTGCCAAAGTCACCAAAATTTAACCTACTGCATGTACACAAGGTGCCGACTATGCCAACTCAACATGGAATAAATAAATACAACATTAGGAATTTGCAAAGGTTGAGACACCTTAATTCCCAACAGTATGCATATATAGATATGTCAGACATATTGAAGGAAGTTTAAGGTTTAAAACTTTAAAGCTTTGTTTTGTGAAAATATCAATAAAACTAGGCTGGAGGCCAACATATGAGCGAACAAGAACTCCATTTTCAGATATGGCTCCCATGCTATGTAGAATTGGACCAAGCCTAATTTCAATGTAGCTGAAAAATTGAACCTAAGGTAGCAGTCTTCAGATGATGAAGAAAGATGACTTACAAGAATCAATGAAACCTGGATAAGCCCTTATGCCTTAAACTCAGAGCTGTTCACTAGCTAATCTTGACAGGATTTATCTGGTAAGCACAGACAGGCCAAAACTGAACCCTAGAATGCACTTTGTGTTCAATGTAGGAAAAATTAAAACATCAAAGACATCTTTTGATCTGTATATTTTCTAATCAGCTGAAGGCACAAACATTCCAAAGATATCAGAGTATTTTTCTCCACTATATTCATTCAAGAGCTGAAACAATTGGTGACCCTTGGTTTTGCAGACAAGGTGTTTGGTCCTTTTTGTATGTTATTAGGCTTTAACCATACAGCACTTTATTCAGAAGATTAGCTGCAAGGTCTTCCTTTGGCATAAAGAAAGAATTTTATTGATTTTCATAATTTCTTAAATGACTTAACAGCTCATGTTTGTGCTAAGCTTCATCTCAATAGAAAGTGGTCTTGTATCTGAATAGGTAGAGGCTCAATCAGAAACAATTTCTCTCCTTGGTTGCATAGGGCAAGAGTAATACTCTCTGAAGTCGGTATTTACCGGTAAATATTTATTAATTTAGGTAAGGTACAAAGCACAAACAAATACGACAGTCTACCTTATCCCATAGGCTGTTTGAGGAAAATATAGTTAAAAGCCTAAAAATTTGTAAAATAATCACTGATTGACTTTGCAGTGGGACCAAAAGCAATACAGGGAGTGCTAATAAAGGAATTACCTGAATCCACATTTTAATTTGCTCCCAACATGCTGACATGGTATTACACAAACTCATACTGGACACGGAAGAAGTAAAATGGCCTATGAAGCCCTAACACATAGGTAAATTGGACAGGATTCCAAATAATAGCAACTCCACTAGACCTCCCTGTATGATCGGTAGTAATCATGGTTACTAGGCAATGAGAAGTGCTGGTACAGGAGAGAGTCAGATTCGGGCTATGCAACTTCAAACAGAAATAGATGTCAATAAAAGCAAAGATAAATAATATTGATATTTGATAATCTGAAATCATCATCATGACATAATAATTAAAGTTTAGAGATAATAACACTTATGGTCCAAGGACTAAGGTTGTATCAATAGTACAAACTACATATTAAAATGCTGACAAATAAGCATGCAAAAACAGAAATCACAAACGTGAATCATCTATCATCCAATGAAACAAGGCCAGCTGCCTCATCAGCCATGCCATCAATCTCCAGGTCCTCTATTAGGATTCTCTCCAGATACTCATCACTATCATGGAGTACCCCTTTCCCTTTTTAGTCAATTGGTAGGCATCTTGTGCCTTTATTGTTTCTCTTCTTTTTAGTACTTCTTTGGCCTTTGATAATAAAATTTTCTGCTACAAAAAAACTAATAAAATTTCATATAAAAAATACAAAATTACAAATCTTGGTGTATTTCTTTATTTATTTTAGCTCTTGTCAAGCAAATATCAGCTTTTGTGGAAAAAACCTAAGTTGCCGAATCGGGTACGGGTACGTGGGTACGGTACGCCGGTATGGCAAATTTTTGGGGGAGTTGGGTACGTCCATGCAAAAAAAAGAAAAAATAATAAATATATATGTATTTGCAGCCTAAAAAATAAGAATTACATTCAGAATGTAGATGACAATTGTATGGACTGATATGTTGCAAACTGATTATATAATACTGATATAAAAATGCAATGATTCCAAGACACTAATGAATTATTGGTTTGCACAGTAATGTTCATCAGAAATATCCAAATCAAGTCATTAGCTTTCAGCAAACAGAACATGAATTGAATTTTATATTGCAGCAACTGGGTACTTATAAATTTCTGATATAGCAGCAATATCCAGCCAAAACCTTTACGCATTCAATTCTAAAATGCTGATGCAAACAACAGAAATATAGCAGAACCCCTTAAACAATCATTAATATTCATATTGATATCAACGATAATTTGTCAAAACTTGAATGTCATGATAGATATTCATTGTTCATTGGTTCAAAACTTCACTATTAAAACAAAACAAGTAGTAATAACTAATCACTAATCAGCATTATATTGGTCATCATGAAGACCAACATCAACATCATCATTGACATTGTCAATAGATAATCCAGGTAGATGAGAACATGATGTAGTATTGACACTATCACTAAAAGTATGTTGGCTATCTGAGTCCACAAAAAGTGAAGATTCTGTGGCAGCTGAAAAATCCAAGTCAGTTCGCTCTGGATCTACATCCCACAACTTTGTGCCCCCTTCCTTGTACTCATTTTGTGTGTGAGTAAGAAGGCGCAAGTTGGAATGCACAAAAACCAACTCCTCTACCTTACTTGATGCCAATCGGTTGCGTTTCACTGAATGGATGAAAGAGTATGTACTCCAATTCCACTTAGATGAAGAGGAACTAGCAACCTATTGAGGCAAAGTGAGAGAGTTACGGTTCTAAAATTGTAAATCAAACTTCAAATTTGTTTCAAAATTTTAAACTAACAAGTTTATTATTTTAAAAATGAAAAACAATTCAAATTTTAATTGCAAGACTTCCAATAAATTTTTGATTGCAAGACTCTGCAATTGTGGTGATGTTACACCATTGAGGTACCACCAAGTATGAGCATCCTTCCTATACTTGTCACGAAGAGCTACAACACTTTGATTATTGGAGGCTACAAATTCACCAAACCCAATTGTAACTATATCCTCCATTTCAGGATCAGGGAAGAGTTTAGTAAATGCCTTCCTATACCCTTCGTTGACTTCTGGATCTCTGTATGGTGCAACCCTTGATGGCATAGCAAGAATCTCATCACTATAAAACTTGGGAGTCAATGCAAAGGCAAGAAGATGTAATGGGGTGGTCATTTTGTTCCACCGCTCAACACAAACTGTTTGCACCTCTCTGAAGAAAGTTTCTTCAAGATCTTGCTCTTTTTCATTTATGATGGACCTCATCTTCTCAATCATTGAGTCGATGCCATCATACACCTCTCCCAAACATGGCTTATGCATGTCAGTAAAACAGATCATACTCATGATGGGCTCGGTGAAACTAAGAAGATATTTCACACGGTCCCACCAATTGTCATCTAGGATCAACCGCTTTACATTTGCTGCCCTGTCACTATTGGACTGCCTCCATAGGGACCAACTTTGGCTAATGACCATGCTAGAAAGTGGCACCTTCACCTTCACAAGTTGTCTCAAGACGATTGTGTTGGATGCAAATCGAGTCTCAGCAACCTATTAAAAAAATTAAAACAATGAGTAAAAGCATACTTAAATTATAAATTTTTAAAAGTAAATTAGAAATTTTAAATTATTAATTACAAAATCTAAATGTAAAATTTAAAAATTTAGTGTTTCAATTACCTTCAATAGCTCCAATTGCGAGAATGATCTAAAAATGGCTTGAGACATGTGATGGTTTGTGATGAACATTTGGATCTCTTCAGCCTCAGCATAGACTTGTTTGATCCACTCTATTTTCCTACCCAACTTTTGTAACATGAGGTTAAGTGAGTGGACAGCACATGGTGTCCAAAATATGTGTGAAAATCGTGTCTCAACCAACATACCAGCTGCTCTACAATTCTTTGCATTGTCTATTATGACTTGGACAACATTTTCAGGACAAACTTCTTGAATGCACTGTATAAGGATGTCAGCAATAAATTGTGCATCCTTCATTTGCCCTTCAAAATCCACAGCTTTCAAAAACACTGGCCCTTTAGGGCATATTGCAATCACATTGATTAGCGGTCGATTTCTTGTATCCTTCCATCCATCAGAAACAATGGACAGCCCTGTAACTTTCCATGAATTCCTAATGGGAGCCAATGAAGAGTGTATGGATTTTACCTCTTTTGCCAATAGTGTGCTACGCACCTTCTCATAGCCTGGGCCTTTGTACTCTTTTGGAGCCTCATTTACCTTTCTCAACATATCTTGCCAATACGGTGATCGAACAACGTTGAAAGACAAACCATTTGCATAGAGGTATCTTGCAACAGTTTGATCTGCAATCTCTCTAGCATCACCCTGAAATGCCCTCTCCAATGGACCCTTTGCTCTCTTCACAATAACGGGCTCTTCTTCATTCCCACCCAAAAATGGGTGGCTCTCTACTACAGCATCAGTTGAGGCACGAGGAGAAGGGGCCTTTGTGATCCCCTTCCTCTCCTCAAATGATGGTTTGCACTGCGGGCAATTCTTGCATCTGCTTCCTCTTGCTCTCTAATATATTCTGCTATTTGATGAGGTGACAAACCATTACCATTCGGTCCTGGACATGCTTTGATTCCCAAGTTTGAAATGGCACAAAAATGAGCTTTCACTCGACTGTAGGAGCTAGTATACTTAAGCTTACAAATACTGCATATCCAAACATATGTCCCACCACCTCAAACATTCTGTATCATTTCTACATACTTCCATAAAGGTGAACTAGGGTCGGTTTTGAAGGTAGGTTGACCAATAGTACTAGAACTAGCTGCCATTGCTCCCTGTCTACAAGAAATTCAAAAAAGAATATTAAACAATAAATTAAAATATTAAATAACAAATGCATATATAAATTTCATTTATAATCAAAATTAAAAATAAAACAAAAATATAAAAAAATTAAGTCTAAATGTATATACTATTAGTCTATTTAATATTACATATAATTTTATAAATATAAATTTATAAAAACTTCTAGAATCTAAAATTACACACTGTTAAAAATTTAAAAATTAAATATAATGGTACTTCAAATTTAAAATTTAAAATTATAATAAAAAAAACAAGTTCAATTCCGGTGTTATTTTACTTTTATTATTAATATAATAATATTTAATATTTAATCATTCATATAATATTATATAATTATAATATAAACTGCTTTAAATTTAATTTTTTAATTTTTAAACTTTCAATAAAAAAATTTAACTTCAAAATTAAAAGAGTACTTACTAATAATAATACTAAATTAATAAATAGTAAATAATATTAGTAAATACTAAATAGTAACTACTATTTATATTAGCATTCTATATATATATATATATATATATATATAGATATATATATATATATATTAGCATATTATTAATTAACATTCCTATATAGTAATATATATTATAAACTGTAAAGTTTTACTTTTAATTTTTAATATTTTAAAAGCATTCCAATTTTTTTTTAAAAAACACCATTCGAAAGAATGGAAACCATTGAAACAATGAAATATAAACAAAACTTAAAACTTAAAAGCATTTGAAATATTTTTTTTAAAACCTGCAACTGACGTCTTCTCTGCGGCAGTGCCCTGGTTCAGCGGCGTCTGAGCGGCGGTCTCCTGGTTCGGCGGCGTCTAATCGACGATCTCTTGGTTCGGCGGCGTCTGATCGGCGGTCTCCTGAGCGGCAGTCTTCTGAGCTCCGGCGTCTCCTGAGCTCTGCGTATTAAACCTTTAAAAACTACGTAGAAGCTGCGTGAGGCGTATGAAACAGTTGAGTTGTTATGTTATGTTTTTTTTTTTTAACTTTTGGGTTAAAACGTCGGTCGACACTGCGTCTATTAAAATAAGATTAAAACAAAAAGTCAAAAATCTAAAAAAAACTTCAAAAAACCTCACGAAACTTCTTGGAAACGCCACATCAACAACGGAATCGTCGGGAATCTTTTACCGTCGCCCAGAACCGCTTCCATTCTAAAATTGCAGATTCCTGTCCGAATCCACAGGGATTCCTGGCCGTACCCAATTCGGGTACGGACCGTACCAGGAAACGCCAGGGGAGGGGGGGAGATTCAGTAACATAGGAAAAAACCAATGTAATTCATATGATATAGCAAAGAAACTTCTAAAGGAATTTCACAATTTTCAAGGGGCAATTCCAAGAGATTTATAGAGACACTAAAAAACTACATCTCAACTCTCATGACATTTGGAGACATCCCCATATGTATCTTCAAGACAGCAATATGTTTCTTATATGGGAATTGAGAAACAAGGATTGGGGTATGAGTCTATAGGTAACTATGGCACTAATACAATCTACACATGGCCCTATTTTCAGAAACCTCAAGTTGCTCCTTTCAGTTTTAGGAAACATGTATTTTGAAAATCCCTAGTGATTTCCTGCAGTGTCTGATTTTATATTTCATTCACATCATATTTTCAATATTTGTTTGTTTCACATTTCACTTCATAAGTTTCAATTTTCAATTTCAAATATTTCAATGTTGAATGTTCATACTATTAGGCTCTTATATCTCAATAAAACATGTTTTTTATTGTAAAATAGTTATAGAAGGTTTAAACTTTTATAGTTCTAATTTATCCCTAGTGGATTCCTGCAGTTTGTGATTTCAATCTTCATTTGAATTTAAAATGTTCTTTGTTTCATATTTCAATTCTTAAGTTTGGATTCTCAAATATTTCAATGTTGAACGTTCATTCTCTTAAGCTCTTAGCTCAATAGAATATAAAGATTTTTATTATAAAATAGCAACGGAAGTTCAAACTTTCATTTTTTAAAAAATTATTTATATAATCTAGGGGGGGAAAGAAGACATAGCATAAACTTGCCCCGCCATCCCCTACAATCCCTCTCCCTAAAACTCCATGTAACATTGGGTAGGAGACAATTCATAAGTGACTTTCACATTTTCAGTTGTGTTGCTTTTCCATTAATTCCTAGAGAAAAAGAAGCAAATTAGATGCAAAAATCCAAACATATATGTTTGTGGCTATAAGGGAGCAGTCAAAAAGACACATATTACTAGATATATATATATATATATGAACAAAATCATCATTAATAGAGATGTTATAGTTGATGAAAAAGACACCTTTCTTCTCTGATTATGGTAAATCTTCTGATAGTCCTGTATCGCTAAAAAAACTGCTTCTGATTATGTTCAAACAAGTCTGATAATAAAGTAAAACAAAGGCTTGGAGCTAGGAACATCAGAAGAGTCAAGTTCTAGGGGGTTTTGATGAAGAACAGATTCCTACTACAATCCCATAAATAAGTCAGAAGTGCCAAGTACAACAACTGAAATGATATTATTATTATACCATTGTGAATGATGTTCGAGAAAATGAATTGCCACAAGCAATTGATGGTTGATCTACACAATAGCGAAAATAGATATGCAAGGTTCTGAGCAGATAAATTTTGCTATTATTTTGCAATGTTTAAGGTATATGAATTTATCATGTATGAAGAAGCTAAGACAAACCTGAATGGAAAGCTGCCATGAAGGTGGAATTTGATGCCTTGATATGGAACAAAAACTTGGGTATTGTCAGACTTGACTCAAGGGAAGAACCCATTGGTTGTAAATGGGTGGGTTTATATCTAAAATGTAAATCAAATGGTTCTTTGGACAACTACAAATCTCGACTTCTTGTTGAAGGATATGCACAAAAGAAGGGGTAGATTATGAGGAGACATTTGCTCCCACTTCAAAGATGGTGACCTTTCAGTTGGTTCTTTATATTGCATCTCAGTTTGGACGGAAAGCATATCAAATGGATGTCAAAAGTGACTCCTAGAACAAAGACTTGGCAAAGGAGGTCTGCGTGGTTCAACCATATTGTCACAAGGTTCGTGTTCGAGTTCGGCCGAGAAAAATTCCAAAACAAATTCGTCAAATAAAATAAAATTCAAAAAAAAATCATGATTTATTTTGAAAATGAATTTTGATGGGGCCTCACGAGGTAATCCCAAGATCTCAGGTGCTGGTTGCATCATAAGGAATGAATCGGGAATCCTCATTTGGGCTCTATCCAAGCAGCTACCCTTAGGATCTAACAATGATATGGAGTTGGATGCGCTACATGAGGGGTTGAAGTTGTGTTTGGAAAACAATATTGACACTGTGGACATTGAGGGAGACTCTTTGCTGTGCATTAATGCTGTAAATACAAAAAAGATGATAAATTGGAAACTACAAAAAAAGCTAGATGCGATAGATATCTTACTGAACAAATTCAAAGATTACTCTGTCAAGCATATATATAGGGAATCCAATTCGACGAAGGATCTACTAGCTAACCACGGATGTTAGCAAACGAAGGAGCTTAAAATTTCAGATCATGAGGAGATATGGAACGGGTTATGTAGGATATTGGCGATAGATATGATTTCTGGTGCTGAAATCGGCGGCATAGGGCCATCAGATGATCCCTACGTGATCAAGAAAGATTCATATCGTGCGGATGGACAATCAGAATCGAACACGCAAAATTCATCATGATGAATCAACGCCTTCTTCAGAGGCGTGAGGGTAATGCACATTCCACAACATGGAAGACAAAGTCAAGATTGCGAGATTGGGTTGTGAATGTTTATGGGAGAAGTCTTCTTCGCAACTAAGCCATCTTTTTAATATACAAAGCCCTGAGATGGAGCTAGCAGTCATGGAGGTGTTGGGGATGTGTAGGTTTGCGAATAGGCACATCCACAACCGTGAGTGTGAATTTGAAGATTTCCTTGCATGGTATGTAGATATCCTAGGCTGAAAAATGAGTGTGAAGTTGGCCGCACACAACTTTCTGCAAGAGGCTCTAGTGAAGAAGGCACAGGCGGCTGTTTCCAACTGCGACCGGAGAAGATCCTCTAGAGACATTGGTAGGGTGTTTACATGGAGCGGTGTCATGTCCCCAATTTTGGAGTAACTTAAAATTGTTTTAATTGTAAATTAATTTTGTAAAGTATTTTTATTTACTTTATAAAATTAATATTTTATTTAAGTTACTTAAGTCAATAGTACTACACTTTATTAAAAAGTGTTATGAACAAGCATTTAAAAAGTTCGAGTGCAAGCATTTAATAAAGTTCATGTAAAAGCATTTAAAATGCTTGGGTATGATGTAAACTCTCATTTAATAAATTACGCTGGGCCTAATTAATGTAATGGCTTTATAAGCAAGCCTGAGAGTCATTTGAAGTCATGTCTGAATGTCTAAATGTCTGGATATCTGTATGTTTTGGTTTATGACTTTTGTCAAGTTGTATTCAGCTCATGTCAAGGTGATGTTCCCTTGCATTTGCAAAAATCGGTTTGGTGATGTTCCCCTACCGTTATTGAGGTGAAGTTGTTTCAGACTTCACAATTGTGCTCCAAAGTATTGTTCTAAGTTTTCTGTGGTTTGACTTCATTGTATCTCATTATGCAGATTTGAATAAAAAGCAGAGGGTTTTGTTTGCAAATTTATTAATTTGATAAATATAAATTTGCAAGGTGTTAATCGATATATATATATATATATCGGGTATTTAAATTATATGAGGAATCTGAATTATATATAGATTTTTGTTGCTCATTAAGAGACATAGTCTGACAGGCTTCTGCAGAGTTCTTTCTAAGTTAGATTACCTCAGTTCAGTGGATTGTGGGGTCCGCTCAGCAAGAGTTAGATATTGTTTGAAAGGAATTTTGTGGTTTTTAGAATTTCATATTGTTTGCTGCTTCAGAGGGAACAAATTCTGACAGGAGTTCTGAAACCATGGGTCCCAGCTGGTAGATTGAGAAGCTGAATAACAATTGGAAGCATCGGGCCCTTTGGAAGTAATCCCACCATCACATAATGAGGACGCAGCATAGGCGCTAATATGAATCAATAAAAATAAAGAATTATGGATCAATATCATATATGAAATCATGGAGTTTCCAGGTGTTTAAAGGAGCGAATATCAAAAGGAATTCGTGGTGTTTTGATTAGAGGGATCGTGGCACCTTGATGGTATTATATGAATATAGGCAGTGATCACCAGATCAAACGTCAAAACCTCTCATGAAGGATCGCGCCAACACAGATTGAAGAGCTTGTTGAATGAAAGTAAGTGTTCACTTGTGTGCAGGTGTAGAAATCGTCATCAGCATATCTGAAGGCGTTAACTTTAAGGAATTGCTAAGGGATTGTGAGTGATATGGCAAGCATATGTTGGTAGCATTGATTGGCAGAGTCAGCTGTTAGCAGAGGAGTTAAAGAAATTTGACTTTGAGCGCACCAATTTAATTCATCATCATCACTGGCTGGAAGGAGTATTTGGCATTGAATGTGGTTCAGACATTCATAGATTAGCAGCAGCGACATTATTGAGAATCTTTTGCATTTGTGGAATCCGACTATCATATTGATATAGCAATTCAACATTGGAGGTGGCGATTCCGTTGAAAGTCATTTGATCTCATCATCGTTGAAGACTTGTAACTTCATAGAGGTATCTTAGTATTGCAAATTCCCTTTGTAACAGATATATACATATCAACAGAAGATATCAGAGTAGCTACAACAGTTTATTGAAGGCAGCTTCCATCAGAGTATGTAATCATTATTTATACATTTTGGTTTATCACAATTGTCTTGTTTGAAAATTGGCTTTAACAGAAGATGTAATTGAGAGTACAAATCTAGAATATCACAGTGGGTCTCTGCCATTATTGAATTTGAATTCATATTTCAAGATTGTCAACATCATCTATTCAAATCTTTAATTTGAATAGTCTATTCTCTTCTATGCTATCTATTCATTCGGCCATTGTCTATATCAGTCATTAGACCTGTGCAGAAGTGTATGTTGTTCATTGAAAAATCAGAGTTTTTTTTTAAGAGAATATCTAGAAGGGATATTACAGTGGCTCAGGTAATCAGTGATAGATACAGAAATTATATCAGAGTGCGACAGAGTTCAGCGAATATCCATCAGGGATATTACAGTGGTATCAGAGCATTCAAAATTTCAGTCCAATATCCATTAGGGATATTACAAGCGGTTTGAAAAACAATGCCTTACTAAAGGAGTGTCTGGAGTTGTTCACCAAAGGAATATTGTTCAGAAACTTCAAGGAATTCAAAAGGCACCTGGCTTGACACTCGACTTTTCTCTCTACACAGCAGATTGAGCGACTAGTGTAAATGGGGAAAAGCTTCATTTTTCTACAATCATCCTAATGTATCTATAACAAAACTCATGTATACCCTCTCTAAGGGATGTTTATTTGAATATTCTAATATAAGGGAGCTGCCCCCATGGAAACAACTTGCCTATCCAAAAAAAAAAAAAATCTATTATTAATTAAATATATTTAAATTTTAAAATATAAATATTTAAATAAATTTTAAAATTAAAATATAGCCTAATATATCAAATGTTAATAATAGTTTATTAAATTATAAATAGTAATAAAAAACCTAAGAAAAATAAACAAGAGTTTTTGGTTAAAATGTTGTGGCTGACACTATAGTGCTAATGTTGGCCCTGCCAGGGCCACGTTCGCTGAGCCAACATACACTTTAATTTTTCCTTTTTTTAATATTTTCTGATTAACAAACTCATGCCACAGCCCCAATTGGTTGCAAACCATACATACACATACAAACAAATTTAAGGGCAATTTCAAACAAATTTTAGGTTTTTTTAATGTTTGCCGGATTTCAAGCTTCTACAATAAAATCCAGTGAACTCTGTGACTTAGGTTCTACCCCAAGGATTGATTACAGGAACCAGGGAAAGAGTTTCTAGTTTGCAGATTGATTGAGTCCCTGTATGAACCTAAGCAAGCTCCTCAAACCTGGTATATCAAGATTGATCAACACCTCAAAGATTTAAAAGAAATACAGTTTTCCACGGGGACCCGTCCCCCCCCCTAAAACCCCCCGTCCCGGATGTTTCTAAGACTTGGGGACGCCTGCGCGCCGTCCCCCCGCCGCCGCCGGTACGCTGGAAACTTTAGAGAAATGGCGGGTATTTCTGGCCGTCCCCGAGACGTCTCGGGGACTTCTGGACGTCCCTCGAGAGTCTCGGGGACTTTTGGACGTCCCCCGCGCTGGGCAGCGAAAAAGTTCTTTTTTTTTTGTTTTTCCTTGGACTTAGAGCCCAGGTCCGAACCCTAAGGAGGTGTTTGACCATTTTCAAAGCCAAAAACTCTCATTAGACTCTCATTCTTCATTTTATTTGCTCAATATGCCATTTCATGTTTTGCAACAGCTAGGTGAAGAAGAGGAAAACCAGTAGTTCGAGTGATGAGGAGTTTGGGGACGATTAGAGGCCTCCCTTCACTACATTTTGATTTTTGCATTTTGTAGTTTGTACTTATTTTGATATCATCATATGCTACTCATTGTGATTGTAACCATCTTTAAGACTTTATGATACATTGATATGATATTATGATGTGACATCACTGACATGTTATATTTTCCGTTTTTTGATATAATAGAAACTAAGAAATCTCAAATTCGACAATTTCATTTGTCTTTTAGTAATAGACTAATAGTCTTCAAGTATTTAAAATGTTTGTATTTGCAATTTTGCTAGTTTACTAATTTGCCATTTGAAATGTTATTCTTAAACATCTTTTTATAACTAGTTATTCAAGTACCATATGTATATCAGCGCCGCCCCCCCCGCCACCGTCCCCAAACTTAGACCCTTTGTCCCCCCGTCCCCGAGACCCGTCCCCGACAGGGGACCCGTCCCCTTCAGGAAACTCCGTGGAACATTGAAGAAATGTTCCTTATCCCAATCCCTATGTCAAAAATAGTGGTCATGACATAGTGATCTTAACTGTATATGTTGATGAAATCACCATCATCAGTAGCAGGGCTGATATTATTCGACAGATAAAAATCTAATATTGTTTTTGTTTTTGACGTGACAGAAGCCTCCTACAGTTTTGCCTAAGTATAGAATTTTGGCAACTTGGTCATGCTATTATTGTATCATAAACTAAGTATACTAAAAACACTTCTGGAAAAGTTCAAGTTGACCGAATGTAATCCAATTATAAGATCTTCAAAGGGTTTAAAAACACAACTCAAGTTGCATGAACAATTCCTGAAATAGCATGATTTGCTTCCTTAAAAGAGAATACAAATATAAAGTTTGCTTGAGGCACAAAAATTACATCAATAGTTGGCTGTTTCCAAGAAGCAGCAATCCACAGAGAGCCCGGATTCAATATTCTACATCTTCCATAAGGGTTCCCATTTTTAATTTTAGGAATAGTTTCATCATCTTGATATAACCATCCATCAGACAACCGTATGAAAGTAGTAGGCTAGAGGACCATGAACGGACATCCTTCTGCAAAATTTACAGAAGTTCAATCCTCTCACTGAATGGTAGAATGTGGGTGAAATGGGAGAAACCACCATAGATTCTCCCAAAAAACCAGAAACACAAAAGCCTGATAATGCAAGGATGGGAAATATTTACATTAAAATTCTAAGAATAAAGGTCTGCATACTTACAAGTTACAGGCTCAATAAACTTGACAACACCAATTTTTTGAGAGAATCTTGCCCATAATTATGCTACAATAGCTCAGTAAATAATTCTTATGCACTCTGAAGCTCCATAAATTGTACTAATATTGTTTCTTAATAATTATGCAATAAGGAAATCTGTTTTCTGCCAACGAAAGAAACTTTGTAAGCTATATTCTATTTGACTTATACAGGTTAGTTATATGCATAGGTATGGTGTGCTCTGATTGACAATTTTCAACCATCTCAGGACAACAGTAGAGTTTCTCTCTGTTTACAAATGCAATGTCATCTATAGAACCTGCTTGTGAAAGAATGACTATAAAACCTTCTGATAGACTATCAGGAGATTGTAGGAAAAAAATAATCATAATTGCTGAAGAAAATCTGAAACAGGTCACATGGGCTGTCCTGAATTTATTGCAACATCATTCAGTGGCAGCATTTTTTCGACAGTGCATGTTAATCTTAAAAGGAGATAGAACTTAACGAAGTGGACCTAGCCACCTCTTAACACTTACCAAGGAATTTGCTATGCCTCTCTAGCTACTTCAGAGAGATGGTGCTTTCAGCTATAGTGTCAGGGCAAAGATCCCATCTTTCCCATACACTTGTTAAAATGACTTGCTTTCTGATTATGAGATAGCATCGATCGGCAGTGTACCCCAGGGATTTTTAGTCTGTTCCCTGGAATGGGGATGTCCTGGGTGCAGCTGTACAGGGACAAAACATCTCCACATCATACCCCACATCCAAGCTTCCACAGGGGGCCATCCCAGATATGGCTAGGGGACGTCCAATTGTCCCTTGACTGTCCTAGGAAGGGCAGGATGTCCCATGTGGACTGTACAAAACAGTCATTTAACATTAAAAAATGAGAAAACAGAAAAGAAAAAAAGTTAGGAACTTAGGAGGATGGTTAAAGATGACAAATTTATAAAAATGGCATGCACCATGAAGGTCCATGCCACCTCCAAACCCCCCTCTCATTTTAAAAAGCAAAAAGTAAAAATTGATTTGGGCTTGCACCAGGTAGAAGAACAATGTTTTTTTCCCTGTTTTTATGAATATCAGTGTTTTTTTACTTTCTCCAGTTTTTCTTGATTGAATCCTAAGTAATTGAATTCAATTTATACTTTTGATTTGCCAAGTCTTAAGTCAACTTTGTAATAAAACAAAAAGTGCATTGTAATGGTGACGGACAGAGAAGGCTATGGTATTATGAATTTAGGGTTTAGATCTAATTCTTTAGGGCTTTTAGAGATTTGAACCAAAGATCTCTCTTAGGATTTTGAGAAATTAGAAATAGCATTGACTCTGCTACAGATAGATAGGATAGTGGTAAAGACATTTAGGATTTTAGATTTAGTTTAAGACTTAGGTATTAGATCTCAACTAGGATTTAAGTTTGTCCTTTAATCAACTCCCATCCTGAGTCACCATTGTCAAAACAACATCCAACCTTGCTATCTTGAATGTCTCTATGTCATGAAGAAATCCTAAAGGCCTGATCATCAACAATGTCATGCAAGAGTCCTTTCTCCTAAAGCATGAACATATACACCAAAAGATCTTGAAGTATCCTGACTTGAAGTGTTCACATGACATTATCCATCAAAACAACCTATCACATGAACACCACCAACATTTGATGAAGCACAACACACTATTAATCAAAACAACTTGTCACATGTGTGTGACCAATACAAATGTCCTTGTTCAACCTTGAATGTGATGTTCAACCTTCATAGAGATGAGTATGCATCTTTGACAGCGACACCACTAGATGAATCAAAACCATGACATCTTGTGATCAGCATCAAACATCACTTAATCAACTCCTTTAAACACCATTGCATGAGATACATAACATCCTGATTTGATAACACTCTAATTTCAACATGAATATATATATATATTAAGCCCAAGTAGTTCAAGTGGAACACTAACAAAACCCTTCTCATCCTGCATCTTATTTTGACATATTCATTACTCAACCTGATGAGATAAATATTACTATGAAATCCTCTTGCTCTTGTCAGGCAACATCATCACTCCTATCACCTAATATTACAACTTCTAAAATCTTTAATCCATGATCAACAAGAACCATCATGGTCAATGAATGTCATCACATGTAGAAATCATGTTTCATCTACAAGAACAATGACATCCCAATGAAAGCAACAACATAACCTTTTGAAAAACACCATCCATCAAACATATCTGAAGCAGCTCAACAAAGCATAAGATATGATCATCTGAAGCACAAGACTATCATCAACATCTAGAACCTCAACACATCACAACACCTTTACTAGTTTGACATTAATGACAATCAACCTCTCAATCTCCCCCTTTGTTATTGATGGCAAAACTACATGATGCATTTTCTCTCTCTACCCCCTTTTGTCATTGAATGTCAAAGAATAAGGTACTCCCCCTATCATTTAACTCCACTGAAAGATGTTAAAGTTTGATCATAACATTTACAATCACATAGCATTATAAATATTTTGAAGACATAAACTCATGTTATCCTGTTATCTTCCCTTTGAACCTGTGATGACTTATGATGACAAAAATAACAATCCTTAAACAAGCAAATGACAAACCATGTTAATAATTTACTCTGAAACAACTCTTCAACTTGAGAGCAACAAGTCATCATGAAGCACACATCTTGAAACACGGGATTTGAGGACAACATCATGTGAGGCACACCAAACAAAGCACCAAACCACTGTTATAAACTACCCATAGATTGTACCATATTCTCAGCACAATACCACTTCTTGTCACAACACCAATATGAAGATAAAGATGAAAACTGACATCATTGAGATCCTCTGATCACTTCTTTTGACAAGATGAAGGCTGACATATCTAGTGAACACCATGCAAAGATATCATAAACATTTTATCACCCATAATCACCAACATAAAGACTACTCATCACACTATTCACAACTCATGATGACATGATGACCACTCTAGAGATGACCTTGACAAGACTTCCATGATAGTGACAAGAGGATACATCTTAATGGACAATCAACCTGCAACCAATCTACTTTTACACACACTTCTTAACATGAAAAAAAATGAAGACCATCTATAAGGAATGAAGACTATCTTGATGATGACCATCCTCCTATTCCTGCATAAGACACATTTTACGACACAATGTCAAATCTGATATATACAGAACCACATCTGAAACATACTACAATCAACAAGAACTGCTATCTCTTGACTGTATCATTCAAATCAGCCCATCAAGTCTGCACATCAACAAACTAACTGCACCATCAAGTTTTTCCTGCAACAACACTACTAGTTGCATATGCTTACAATAATATGCAGTATTAAAATGTTTCAAATGCTCAATTTGAAGTCTTCTTCCACAATCCATTTGCTTCATGACAGCAACTAAGCATTGTCATGCCACTATTATAAAGACTGCTGCATAATTACAACACACCAATGATGAAATATTGTTATGTCAAATATGAAACCACTGTCAATACCTTTGCAAAACTAAATGCAGAGACATGCTCTATGAATTGACTTCTTCCATTTACAATCTACTCAGCCAACATATGCTAACATCTAATAAGAGCTCCTTGAGTACACCTTAAATAGAATTGAACAGCTCTTTGCCATGACAACCAACACTTCACATTCTCACTAACATATCAAGAACACTCTGAACTCTTTAAGCATCGAATCCCTGAACATCTTATCAACATCTTGTATGCATTATGACATCAATGACAACATGAACCACTAATCACCTGTATTACTAACATACATTGAAGATCAAAATAGTTATCATCATCATGAACTTTATTTCATAAGACTGATATGAGTAGCATCTTAACATATCAGGGATGAATCCAATAGCATAATAAACAAAACAAAATCACCATATTGACAAGCATCAAATGATCTCCTCCTAAAACTTCTTGGGGTTAAGAGATAGGACATTTTACAACTCCCCCTTACTTCATGCTATACATTATGCGACTGATGATGTGACTTGTGCAAAATGTACAAGTTTAGGATCTATCTTCTCTTGGCTTTGTTTCAATCTCCAAACTTTCACAGGTTCTTTTTTCTAGTTCATGTTTCTTCTTCCAAACCTTTTCAACCTTTTTCTTTTTCCAACCTTTCAAACCAGGTGATGCTTTGTGACCAGGAGAATTGCACTTGAAACATACAAGATTATCCTCAATTCTGATTAATGCTACTATGGTTACAATCAAACGTTTCATACAGTAAATATAATGATCTTAGCGAAGATGCTTGGATTTCTGACACTTGTACATTGGCAGTGCAACATGTTGTGGACCTTTTTGTGTAGATTTACTCTCTACTCTGTACTGAATCCCTTATTTCAGAACATGATGAAGCTCCTAAATGATATTATAAAATGGTCCATTGAAAATTCTGCTGGCATTGGTGTATCTGCTTTCATTCATTTGATAAATAATGCTGGGACCTGGTACTCATTTTTCAGATGATGAATGGCAGCAAGTTTTATCATCTTTTAAAACAGCAACTGCAAAAACAGTGCCAGAATTTGCTCAGAATGTTTACAGCATGGCTGACATTGAGACCTCGGGCAATGCAGAAGATGATTCTACAAAGTCTAACAGGAGTCTTGGTCAATGGTACAATTTCGGAATTTCCACTCAAAATGCTGAAGATAAGGGTGAAGACATATTAAGATTCACTGTTTCTGATGCAAAATGTCATACGACAGTACAACTTTGTATAGATTTCAGCTTCTTTTATTCAAATTTCATATCATTTACATAAATGATAAATTGCAACTTCTTTCACTGTTTTTGTAAATTAATTTTTCAAACATTAATTTTTATATATTATTTTAATAGTCATCCCCTGCTGTCCCCAAAATCTGGAAAAAAATTGCCAGCCCCAAAACCATCCAGGCAATGCCCCCAGCATGGAAACTCTAAGAAACAATGGTACAGTTTCCAAATTCTGCTTTAAGGGTTCTTATCTCAATCCTGTCCAAAAACTATTGACGACAATGAATATTCCAAATTTAGTTTTCCTTGGTGAATTTTGTATATGCTTATTATTTTCTTAAAACTATATACCATGTTGTCATTGTGTTAAATAAAAATGAATGTTATAGTGATGTCTAGTCTAAGGAGAAAAAGGCAGTGTTCCACGGGGACACGTCCCCCCCAAAAAACCCCGCGCTTTTGAGACGGGGACATTTTGGGGAATTGGGGACTTGGGGGAGACACCCCCCCGCTGTCCCGCTGCCGCCGCCCATGACCTGGGGACGTTTCCGGGACGTCCCCTCAAAGAGGGGACGTTTTCTGGGACGTCCCCTTTAATTTTGGTCTTCTAGGAGACTCTGGGACGTCCCCAAGACACCCAAGGGACTCCCAAACATCTCCTAACTATCCCCAAGACTTCCAAACATCCCTCATGGCAACTAAGGTAAAAAGTTCACTTTTTTTTTTTCAAATCAAGATTTTTTTGGATCATTCTGCTAGTAAACCTAACCCGAATGGTCTATGGGCCCTATCCACACCCTAAGGAGTCACAAAAGTGAAAAAAATCAAAATGAGAAAGGATAAAGGTTGTAATCAGGGCTGGTTGGAATTGGTTTGGAGGAGCTTGAGCATGTGGAGTCTAGTAGTTCTAGTGATGAGGAGCTTGGCAAAAACTTTAGGGATGATTAGAGGTATCAGGCCATTAGCCATTGACTCACAGTGATCTATATTTTGTATTTGAACATTGTAGTCATGAATCATGTAATGTCCCTATTGATGTGTTTTTTATGACAGCACAACATTAGAATAAAATACTGAGTATTCTATCCCTTCTTGAACAAAGTATCTCAAATGCTAAACTATGTGATCGAGTGAGACTACTCCAAGGTTCCTTGAATGTCAGGTCTTGACGTGCACATGGATAGACTCGGTGAAATGATGTGATCTTGCTGGTAATCACAAAGGGACTTACGCTAAATTGCTCCTTCTTCATGGACATGGATAAAATTCATTACTCCTCGGACTTGTGAATGAATGGAAACTTCTTCAAACAAACTTAAAAGAAAAAGCAAAAGGGAAAGGGTTAGAGAAATCTAATCTATGGACAATGAGATAATGAATGATGCTTTGATAGACAAATTCCTTTAAACCAAGCTTCATTTCGCCATGAGGACAACAACTACATGAAACTAGTGCAATCTTCAAAGGGTTATGAAGGATTTTCAAACTGTAAATATGCATCCAAATACCCACAGCTGGCGCAACTTGAATGAATATCCACAATCGAACTATTGCAACAAGAGGTTCAGGCTAACTTTACATTGCAAATTACCATCAGCAATCCACAAAAAGTATGAACCGAGCAATTCATCAAATATCTATACATTCATTCACCATATCAATGCACTTCAACTAAAATCTATCTAATTTGCTTTGAATCATCTTCAAGAAATTAGAAACCATGCTAACATGCCAAAACAACACAATAATCACCAATCTTCAATGAGAATGTATTAGTTTTGGTAGTATCTTTACAACAATTTGCCAAAGTCTCTCTAATTCTTCGAGAGCTTCTACTCTAATATCTAACTTCTAAAGAAGAACTCCAACAACCCTTTACAAATGAAGAGAATGAGCTTTATATAGAGCTCAAAATTACAACCAAGGGCCCAGATTGATTTTAGAATCAATGGCCAAGATTAATACAACACATCATACTAGAAGGTAGTTACAACTACTATCACTTTCGACCAATGAGATGTCAACAACTTTATCTTCTAGAAAGCTCCATCCTTATCTCTATCTTGGTAGTCAAGTTCAATGTATCTAGACATGGCGATGTGGTGTAATGTGATTGGTTGACGATGACTGGATGCCACCTCAGCATGATTATCCTTTGAATGTTCCTTGAACTTGGAATTCTATATTGGTGTTGTACTTCCTTTGGATTTCTTGGATTTCTTGGTGCAATTCTTGATTTCCTGACGTTGAGCTCAATCCTCTTGTTGAATGATGAACTGGATTCTTGTTCCTGAACTTCCAAGGATTGTTCTTTTTCCGGAACCGGAATCTTTGACGTAGAACTTGAAGTGTATCCTGTTGTCTTGAACTGGAATTCCTAATGTGGAATTGTTCTTTGTATCACTTCATGTCTTGAACTTTCTTCGTCTTCAGTGGAATTCTGTGAAGTCTTCTTGTCACTGAAAGTAATTTCCTTCTCCGGCATCGGATGTTCTTCACAATCTCTTAAACATCTAATTCTTCATCAAGCAGCCTCCTTGTGAAAGTTATCCTTGGAAAGTAGTCTCCTTCTCGAGTGGCTTTGATCATCCTTGAACGTAATCCTTGTCTTCAGTTCCTGAATTCCTGCACAACAAAGGAAAGTTCAAATAGTTACAGTGAACAAAACCCTTGAATGCAATGAAATACCAAGATGAGACAAATAAATTTGTAAAGAATTACATTCAAAAGCCTATTTTAGAAGAAATTGGATAAAATTAATCTTGAAAAACATTTCCTTCCTTCAAAAATTCGTTCTTTCTTTTAAGGAAATTTCGCCCTTCAGGAGTGTTGTGACCAAATCACACATCACCCCACCGGAATGGGGACCCCCTCTTTTTTCAGGTGCGTTGCACAAGAGTTATTGTGTCATTGTGACCAGGGTATTCCTGAACATTGAGGATGATAGGAAGGGGTTGATTGTTTTGATGTTTGTCCTTGAGGTGTCAAGTGTTTACAGTTCAAGGGGGTCATCATCTTGAAATGCTTCAAGATCATTATACTTCAACTATTTTACTTCAAGATCTAGTGTACTTCGAGTCCAAGAGATTTCTGCTCCAAACCAAGTTCACTTCAATTTGCGCCTTGGAGAGTTCACCTCAATATGCGCCTTAGACTAGCATGCAGGGGAGTCCATCTTCATTTTTGCGCCCTTGGTGAAATAAATCTCCCTTTTGCGCCTTAGAAGCAAGATCAGAGAGCGCTTAAGTGAAGTTTTGGTGCCTTGGGATCACTAGCGCCTTGCCTTGGACTTAGAGCGTTTTTTGAATCTTAAGTTCTGAAGAGGAATGCGCCTAAGGGGGTTTGGAGTTGTTAGTTCATGCTAGCATTTGGATGTTGACTTTTGTAAGCTAGCGCCTTCCCTTGCTTGGAGATTTTTGCGCCTTAATGATGTTTCTGACACTTTGATTTGTATGGAGCGCCCTATACATTACATTAGCGCCTTGATGGAGAGTGGCTTTGATGGGAGAAGTGTTTTGAATGTTCAACACAAGTGATTTTGAGCGCCTTAAATGTGCCTAGGAGAATGAACTATGAAAAGCGCCTTGAGCTTCAATGTCTAGTCTGAGTGCCTAAGGCAATGTTTGACTTGATCAAGATTGGCGCCTTGGAATCAAGATAAGCGCCATTTTAAAGTGACTTGAGCGCTTAGAGGTAATGTGTGCGCCTTAGATAACATCACAATCACATTGTTTTGCGCCTTAACTTCAAGAGATGTGTAAGAGATCTCGAAGTGCGCCTTGATCACTCCGACAAGATTGAGCGCCTTGGAGTTAAGGTTGGTCCATTTCTGAGAGTTGAAGCGCCTTAAGGACAAATTACGCCCTGGGATCACTGAGCGCCTTTGGGAATTAAGGAGTCTAGGCGCCTAGAATGTATTCAGAGCAATGAGTTGGAGTGCCTAAAGTATGATGAAGTTGGCACCTTGAAGTGATAACATTCAAATATCATGAAGATCTGCGCCTAGTTTAAATGAGTTCAAGGAGTTGCAGATGAGCGCCTAGATTGAGATGATGTTTCTGGCGCCTAGGAGAATGAACTTTTGGCGCCTAAGTGAAGATTGTTTAAAAGTCAAAGAAGACCTAAAATGCGCCTTTGAACTTCTAGCGCCTTGGAGGTAAGTGAGCGCCCTGGATTGATGAATGGAATTGGAGTATTGGCGCCTTGAAGTGGCAGAGAACAAGACCTTAAAAGCGCCTTAGGTGATTGCAGATAAGTGTTTAAGCGCCTTGGTGAGGCTATGAGCGCCTAGAAGGATGAAGAACACCTTGGATGAAATTATAACAAAGTTGATGAAATAGCGCCTATTGTTGGGTGTGTTAGATGTGCGCCTAGGTAATCACTAGAGCGCCCTAAGAGCTTTTGCGCCCTTGAAGAGTTTAAATCGTTGAAGAGCTATGAAGATGTGCGCCTAGAGTGGATTAGAGTGCCTTAGATAATGATCAAAGCGCCTTAGAGGAGTAAGTGTTTTGAAGAGGGTGAGTTGAAAAGGTTTGAGTTGAGTAGGTGCCTTGAGTCTCGAACAACCTCTATCCTTTTAGTATGCGCCTAACAAGTTGGAACCTGGAGATGTAGCACCTTGTTGAGGATAGTGAGGGGATCATAAAATGCACTTTGGAGTTGCTATCAGGAAGTTTTTGAGCCTTGGAGTAGAAAGAGTAAAAGTGCCTAAGGTTGAATGATTGGAGGGGTCCATGGGCGCCTTGCATATATGTGTACCCTCAGGCGCCCTTATGCCTTGGTTTCAAAGATGTGCACCTCACAGCGAAGAGATACCCAGTATGAATCATTGGAGCGCCTTAATGCAGTGAACGCCTTGTAGAAGAAAATGAGAGGATCCAGATGATGCGCCTTGAATGATAGATTTACTTGTTTAAGTGACTCCAATTCGCGCCCTTGTTGTAGAAGTTTGAATTTGGCCCCTTAAAATGAGTATCTTTACCTTAGATGATTAGGATGATGTTCTAGCGCCTTAGACCTAATGCCTTTGATCTGGCGCCCACATGGAGATTGTCTAATTAGATGACTAACAGGTTTTGCGCCATAAGAGTGTCTAAGAGAAGAATGAAGCTTCACATAGTGAGCGCCCTAGAGTAATATGTGCCCTGATTAGGCTGGTGATTGACAATGATAACCTCTGGAGCGCCTAGGAGAATTTGGGGTTGTCTAAGGAAGATGTGAACTGAGCCCTTGTTGTGGAAGTGTGAATTAGTGAGAAATTGCACCTTAAAATGTGAACACTTGTCATTCATGATTGTTTAGAAAAGTTGAGGGTGTAGCACCTCAGGGAAGAGAATTCAAGTGGAGGTAAGGATGAGTGTTAACCTCTAGCATGGGCGCCCAAAACCATCCAAATTTCTACTAATAGCGCCCTTTATAGAGGAGTCTCTCCTTTTGGCGCCAAGGTAGTTTTGGAATTTTGAAGTTTCAAATATTAAAAGTATAAACTCAGCCGACCTACCATCTAGCCGCCCTCATTTAATAGGAAAAAACTCTTATATAAAGTGAGCGCTCACCTTGCATTTTCATCATTCCTTTTGCAAACTACAACCAAGGAGCAGCGAATCTTCACTAAGAGGCAGCGAATTTCCACCAAGGAGGCAGCAAAATTATTGAAGAAGCAGTACTTTATCTTAGGAGCAGAAATCTGCAAGGAGAAAGTCCATTTTTTTTAGGCAGATCTGAGTTTATAGAAGGCTAATTTGCTTCTAAATTCTGCCATTTTATACTGATTTTTTGCATTAAAGTCCAGAAATTTCTATTTGCTAAGGCAGAAATTGGGTACAAGGTACGTTTTGGTCACTTCTCCTTTATAAAATTACCTTGTATTTGTTTTATTTTGCAAATTCATATTCAGAAATCAGTTAATGCTTCAATGAAAAAATGACTTAGAAAACCTCTTTGTACTTGAAAAATTGAATTAAAACATGATAACATGATAATAGTGATGTAGAAGACTCATAGAATCTATTGTTTCAATCTACTTATTCGAGTCTAGTCTTGCAGATAGATGGGAATGACGGCCAAAGAAAGACAAGTACTTATCAAGATGGATGCCAAGTCCAGCATACCGGAGTCCAAGCTAGAAACGCAGTGGAAGGATGTCGGCGACACCAACATGGGACATGTCAACTTGGAGGAAGTGAAAGACTTCTTGCTTGCAATCACTAGGAACGAAGATATCAAAGCCATCGCGAAGAGCGGGATTGTACAAGCGGCTTGCTTTCCACCTGCTTTGCCAAGTGCCGAGCTGGTGTTAGAGTGTGTTCAACACTATGACTAGGAGAAAAGACAGATTATAGCAAAGGATGGAACTGTTCTCGCCTACCTGCAGAGGGAAGCTATCCAAGAGATCTTCAACATCCCGAAGGCAAAAGGAGTCTTCATATGCCCTACAACTGCTCAGATGACATTCGAAGGTAACTCAAAGGTTTACATGCAAGAAATCAGGAAGAAGTGGATGAATGATTCGTCGATGAAGATATACAACTCAGAAGACCCCAAGTATCACAAGGCTGACTTCAAGCAGGAGATAAGTTACTTGATCATGTTCCTGAATCAAGTAACAGGTAGGCCACAATCATCTACTTTCGAAGGATGGATGTATACTTATTTTGATCATATGTTTACAAAGAACAAGATGATTGACTGGGCTGGCCTTATAAGCCACTGTTTGGATGAACAACTTGAAAACTTTGATGAAACGAAGTCTTTCTTCATGACTTCATACCTTGTGTATATCTTGGCAAGAAATGTAGTCTATAAAGGACTAACAACTAAAGGGCAAGTAGGTACAAAGCCGGGACAGATTCTCTCACATCAGTGTTATCCTCAGCTTCACCTGAAAAACATCAATCACTACAAGAGATTCAATGATGCCTTCGCCATGTTTATAGTGAGGAAGTTAAGAGGTGAGTTGCATCGGAGACTAACAGGTGCTGCCAGGAACTTCATCAAGCAGTATGGAAGGTACTACATCCAGTATGATAAGTTCACTTATATCAAGATTCAAGGATTTACATCATTCCCATATAGACTGCCTAGATACCCTTCAAACAGGATGGTGTTGCTAGAGGTTTCCAGACAACTGCTAGAATTTCATAAGATGCAGAAAGCAAGGAAGAAAGCAGGAGTTCAGTTCCCTCTTCAGCTAGGAAGATACTATTCTTGTCCATCCTTACAGGCAGCTGAGCATTCAGAAGTTGAGCTTCAGGCTTATCATCTGCACCCCCATGATTCTAGGAGAGAAAACTTTGATCCACATGGAGCCATCAAGCAGTCTTACTCTTCTTACAAGCATAAAGAACAACTGGAGGATCATTGGGCTGATGCTATAGATGATGATGATATCAGGATGCAGAAGTGTTCAAGATTGAAATGGGCCCTGATTAGAGCTACAAACGTACTAAGAATTCCCGATCAGTTGGAAGGTGATAGAGCTCTTCTTGGTGATGAATATGATAAGATTTGCAATTTGCCTTATGAAGTTAACTGGGCAGATAGAGAAAAGGTCGATGACGAAGGATTGATAAGGCCTGTTATTGCTATCACTGAAGAACAGATAGACAAACAAGTACAAGCCTTGCTTGATGAAGGTAAGAAACTCACCTATACCAAGATGGGAGAAGTGGATCAGCAAGAACAACATAAAGCACCTAGTAAAGATTCACGAAGCAGAGGAAGTGAGAAAGATTCAGGACAGGGGAAGAAAAGAAAATAGCTTGAGATTGTTCAAGGAGAATCCAATAGAAAGAAGAAAAGGATAAGCATTGAGACTGCTTCTTCTAGACAGCCTGGTGACATCCCACTGAATCAAGATATAGTGATACCTGCTGAGAATGTAGTTCCAGAAGCTCCAATGGAAGAAGTACCTTCTAGCCCGCATGATACTGAGATCATCAATGAAGCAGATACTGAAGATAAGGATGAGGTTGAAGAGGAATCATTGCCTGCACAAGGAAGACAACTACAACATCAGCAAGATCTTTCATCGCTGCCAGAGTGGTTACAGGAAAGAATCAGAGAGAATTGTGAACTTGAGAGCTGTCCTCCCCTTCCAGTTGATGAATTACTCTTGGACCTGTCGAAAGAGAAACCGAAAAAGAAGGCAAATATCCTTTCCAAGATCACTAAAGATGAAACAGGTGTAAGGAAAGTACATGTAGCAGTTCCTAGGCTTGAAAAGAACATAGAGGATGTAACACCTGATGATTATGACATCAATACAATCAATCTGGGTCCTTTGACTAGAATGCAAGTTGAAGAAGAGCTTCAGGATTCAATTGATAATGCTCGAGCTATCATAAGACAAGAAACAGAAGGCAGAATCAAGGCTGAGCAAAGATGTCGTGCCTTAGAGCAATACATTCAGCATTTAGTGCATCCTATTCATCAGCAGGAAAGGGTTGCTACACCTCCATCTCTCCTTCCTCCTGAAACAGTTGGACATCTAGAAGAATTGAAGTCTTCATCTCACAGAATGAAGGATTGGATGAAAAGGTCAAAGGAGACTACATTCAAACATCTGAGAGATATTATGCAAGTGAATGATAAGATTACTAGCCTTAAAGAAAGGGTACTTGCATTGATGACAGCTTGTGTTGAATTCAAAGATTTCAAGAATCCATATTTACCACACTTGAAGAGCTTGATGGAAACATCAGTGGATGACTTGTTACATGCTGAAGTCATTGAAGAAGGTAGAACATATAACTTTTCTTCCTGGTATTATAGCCTTCGCATCAAAGGACAGTTGCTGGATAAAATAGAGATAGATATGTCAAGAATTGGAAGTGTGCTTCAAAGGATTCAGGATGCAATACATGCCTCTTTGATGAAGATCTGCAATCCTTTTGGGGAGATGACCCTTGAGAATCTGAAAGAACAAGTTCAAGTTTTCTATTTTCAGGAAAATGATGTTACAGATGAGAGACTTGATAGTATATTTTCTCTTGCTGTCCACCTTGGCGACAACAAAGCAAGAATAACTGATTGGGAAAGGACACTTGGCCCTTATTCAATTGATGTACTTGAAGCCGAAGGAACCATTCAGAATGCGCCAAGTGTATCTATGGAGGAAGTCAAGCAAATAGTGTCCAAATTCATTGAATGCCAAGCTTCTAGTGACGGATATTCACATGGGGATTCTTCATAAGATAATGATATATCTTCTTGCGAGGCGTGCTTTGTTCCTTTCTTCATAGCCTCCTTCATTTAATAAAGATAACTTCTTTTATTTAATATAAATAATCTCCTTCATTTAATAAAGCTGGCCTCTTTCATTTAATAAAGAGCAGTTTGTTATAACTACTTGTGATGTGGCTTGATCTGGTCCGCTGACTTCGCCGATCGATCTTGACCCTTCATTCCTTTTGAGGTCTATAAAAAGGCTCTTGTTGCTCTCATTTGTACGGTTGAAATTTCTGAAATTGTTGCAAGAGCTCTCTGAGATAATAAAATATTCATTGCTTCGGTGATTCTATTTGCGTTTCTGAGTGTTGCATGGTTTAGATTTTCAAGCGAATATTAAGTTATAAGTTTTTTCTAAGTTTGTGTTAGTTAATGGAAGGTTTCTTTATTGCTTTGTGGTGAAATCTATAAGTTCATACCATTTGTAGTTTGCGGCTTGCAAATTGCAGCGCATGGTTAGTCTGAACAGAATTGGACATCAATTTGATCTTTATGTTTGTTGAAACTTTCATGAGCATAAGTGATTTAAACATCTTGTACACCCTAGAAGATTGCACCTATCTTGTGTAGTTGTCCATCTTGGCGAAGCAGGATCTGGTTTGATTTCACTTTGAGTAGTAATCATCCTTGTATCTAGGATTAGATTAGTGTTTCTAAACCTTACATCTTTTGTTTTTTTTTTTTTTTTATCCATTGAGTTAGAATTAGAACCAAGAGCATCAATTGTTGAATCATACGCCATCAGTTGTAGTACTTAGACTCTCCAATATTCACTTCCATAATCATTGAAACAACAAGTTTACTTGAACAATTGCGTAAGTCCCTTTGTGTGTTAACAGCAAAATCATACTTAGTCACTGAGCTGTCTCTTACCAAAATCATCAGAAAGGAACCTTGGAGTCATCTTGTTTGATCACCTAGTTCAGCATTCGAGAGGCTTTGCTCAAGAGGGAGTCAGATACTTTGTATTTCACTCTAATTGTTGACTTGTCTAAAAACAATCATCAACAAGGAGGAAATTTGCTCCACTTCAATAAAATTCGCACTCTTTTAGTGAATTTCGCTTCCTCTAATGAAGAAATCTGCTCTTCTTTAACGAATTTTTGCTGTTAGTTTTGAAAGATTGTGATTGGAAAACCTTCTTAAATACAAGTCATAGTGAATTTCTCCTTCATAGGCCAACCTCACTAGTGTTTGAACAATTTGCCTAGGCCGACTTTACTTAAGGGTTTTGACAATGTTTTTATGAACTCTCCACATGCCGACTTAAGGGTTTTGACAATGTTTTTATGAACTCTCCACAGGCCGACTTGATCAAGGATTATGCAATGTTCATTCACTATGTCAGCGCATATTCCTTAGGTTGTTTCACAATTCCTTAGGCGCATTTCCTATGATGTTGTTCAGGAATCCAGTGGAGCGCAATTGTCATGTGTTCTTACAATTCTTGGCGCATTTTTAAGGCAATCATTCAGTCTTCCTAGTGTTCATTCACATTTCCTTGGCGCATTTCACATGTTGTCTTTTAGTGGAGGGCACATTTCACCTATTCCCATTCAATGTCGGGCGCATTTCCTATAGACTCGTTCAATTCTTCCTTGGCGCAAATTCCTAGTGCTCCTTCAATTGTTTCTTGTCGCAATTTGCAAGATGTTCACAAATGTTTGAGCGCAAATCCTTGATGCTCTTTCAATTCTAGGGCGCAAATTGCATGATCTCTTTCAATGATGGGCGTTGTTCTCCTATTTCCTTGCAATGATAGGTGCAAATTGCTTGATTTCCTTCAATGATGGGCGCATTTTTAAGGTTCCCATTCAATGATCTTTCCTAGCGGAGTTTCTTTGTGTCCTTTCACAACTTCTAGAGCGGTGATTCCACGTCTTCTTTCACAATTTCCTTGGGCAGATTTTGAGGACTAATTCTTGTTGCACCTTTTGGAGAGACCTTCCAAAATCCCTGAGCGCATTTTCAAGGTTCTTGTTCAGTGTTGGGCGCAATTCTTAGGTGACCTTTCAGTGATGAGTGCAATTTGTCTTGACTCTTTCAACTCTTGTCGCAATTTTTTCGGTGCTTGTTCACACTTCAAGTCGGGAATTTTATACTGTCGTTCACAAATTTCAATCCTTAGGTGCATCTTTGATATGTTCTTTCACAAATTTGTCCAGAATTCCATGAGTTATTTCACAAAAGAATCGCATTTTTTCTCAATGTCTTCCACAATGCTAAGCGCAAATTCTAGATGGCCATTCATAATTCGGAGCGCATTTTCTGGACTTCAGGAATACATTTTCATGAGTTTATGCACAATCTTTAGCGCAAATTTCCTTCAATCATTCACAGCTTTGAGCACAAGTTCCATTAGTGCAAGAACAAAAGAAATTGCATTTTTCTTGGATTCATTCACAAAGTCGCATGTTTGGTGGAGTCATGAACAATTCTGAGCAGAAGTTTTAGTGTCTTTCAAAATGCAAGTCGCACTCTCAGGTTTGTTCACACTTCCTAGTGCATTTCCTAGGAAGCCTTTCACAATTTCAAGCACATATCCCTTGAGTTGTTTCACAATGTTAATCAGATCATGCAAATCGCACTTTCATTGACTTGTTCAAGAATTTCATGGCGCATATTCTATCATGTCATTCACAATTGAAGTCGGACTTTTGATGATGTCTTTCAATAACTTCTAGTTGCACTTTCATTCACAATGGTGGTCGCATGTTTCCTAAGTTCTTTCACAAACTCAAGCACACTTTCCCTTTGATCATTCACAGTTCTTCCTTGGCACAATTTTGAGGAGGTCATTCAGGAATGGGCGCATTTCACTTGGTGCCTTTCAGGATTGTTTCCTAGCGCCAATTATGTTGTCATTCACCATTTTCATTGCAATTTTCCAAGGGTTATTCACAAGCGCACTTCTAAGGTAGCCTTTCACTACTTCTTGGGCGGAAATTCTTTGTGGTCTTGCACAATTCCTTGCAATTTCCTTGCTTGCATTCAGTGTTCTTTCCTTCCAAACCTCTTCGTGAATTTTGCAGCTCATTCATGGATGTTACAACTCCGACATTAATGACAAGTTTCACGTTTAGACTTGCATATTCAAATTAATCAACTTAGGAGTTCTCACATGGCAAGATGATCTTCGACAAGAATTGGCGAGACTTAGGCAAAACTATACTACCAAACTAAAAAAACTCAAAGAAAACCAAAACCTAAAGCAAAACAAACCCAGAAAGCAAGAAAAAAGAGGGGGTCCCCATTTGCAATGGGGCGATGTGTGAAAACGTCACAACAGTCCCCTTTTGGGATTGCCCTAAATCTTGCCCTAGAATCACAAATTGAACATAGTTACGGTTGTAACTTACCAATTGAATACTTGAAGCAAGATAAACCTGATTTAGGTCTTGCAATCATGTTAGTTATCAACAGATAAATAAACATATAATCCAATGATGTTACAGATAGAATTCCAATCCTTATTATAATATTAAGCATGTACATATGGGATTCCTTTTAAAGTTCTATCCAATCAGCCCATTGTCATTATGGAGCACCATATACAAGGCGCCTTGAGTTGTTCCATCTAGCCCAGGATGTACGGTATGACACCCGCCATTCGGCCTCCCAGCCCCACACGGGGTGTCCTTACCGAAATGGAGTCCTAGCTACTTGCATTCCTTATATGCAGTATCCTCCAAAATGGAATGACAATTGGATGAGAGCCTAAGGGAATCATTACATTGGTTCTATTGTGCATAGGCTAAATCATAGCAAGAATAACAGTATTAGGAGAATAACAATATCTGTTGTTATTAATTACTGCATATATATCTCTGTTGATGTATATATATATCACTGCTGAAGTCTACAGATTTATCTCTGCTCCAAATCTCTGTATTTCTTTCTCTTATGCAGTTATGTTTCAGATATCTGTTCTAAATCATTTTATAATCCATTTTTATTTATTTCTGAGTATGCTTGTTGTTATGGTGAATCGAATGCCTTTATATGAGAACTGCTGTATAGTATATAAGTTATTTTCTTGCTGTTATGATAGATCAACCATTTCCTCTTTATATCTTAATGCCTCTATGAAGAGAGACATCTCTTTGAATAGAGATAACCCTTTGAAAAGACATCACCTTTTTATTAAGGAATGATAGCTGCTTTTTAAGACTTATTAATCACTGCCCATTATATATATTAATCGTTGCTTTTATCTTGTTTTAATCAGCACTCCTTACAAATTAATCGTTCACCTCTTTCATATTTTGTCTTTTTCTACACATCATATATTAATGGCACTCCTTTTAATATATATTGCTGCTCCTTAATAACAAACCACTGGTCACGATATGTATTCGGAATAAGACAATTTGTCCCTCATTGTCTCTTCTAGAGGGAGGTCGGCTTCTTTAAGGGAGTGGGCTTCAACATATATTAAAACTTGGATACGGGACATTACAAATCATCATTATGAAATTTTGAAAATTCAACATGTCACATTTTCATTGTTAATGTTCAAATGCAATCATTGCAATGTGTTTAAACTTTAAACTTTATTGTTTAGTAGTTACTACTTACTAGTTTACTTAGTATGTGAAAGTTTCATTTGTAATTCTTATACTTATTCCTTATACATCTTTTTATAACTAATTTTTCAAGTACTATATGTATTTGCGCCACCCCCTCGCCTCCCCCTCGCCGCAGTCCCCAAACTTAAGCCCTTTGTCCCCCCGTCCTTGAAACCCGTCCCCCTGTCCCCTTGTCAGGAAACTCCGTGGAACTATGGAAAAAGGGGCATTCTTCCATGCAATAGGGCAGCTAGTAGGGTAGGAATAATTTGTACCCCACAGTTACAACTTCACTGCACTTTCTTAGTTTCAACACAAAGAAACTGCTTCCTCTACCATTTTCTATAGAGTCTCTAGATCATACCAGAAAAGACATTGATATAGTATATGAGATTCTATCTACAGGACCTATCTAAAGATCACTTTAATAGAAGCTCAGTCACCAGAAACCCCTCTATTATTCCCATTCCTATATATAGATTGAAAACAGGCTTGTTCTAATACCAACATATACTAGGTTAGAGACATCAAGGCATGACTTTTATGTCTGCTTTATGTTCACTCTCATCGACTCTAGCTTGTGATTGTATCACCACCATCCCAAACAACAGCTCATCTATAGGTTGTCCAATATAGAACCAGAGATTTCTTTGTATAAAGATGTCTACCTAACTTGAGATGCAAAGCAGACATTATTGCTTATTCGCAAATGCTTCTTTTGCCTCTGATATAAAAAGTAGGGAATGGAGATGTTTTGCCTCATTTGTTCAAGAGTTATTTCATCACAGAAGGAGAATACTTGAAATCAAATCTAACGAGATTTTTAATTTTTTGGCTATCATTTCTTTCTTTCATCCCAGAGTACTCAAAAGCCATAGGTAGGTAACCAATCCTAGAATCAAGAATATATGATGGTGATGCCTGTTCATGCAGAAGCACCAGATTAATATTGCAAGGAGTTGGACAACAAGATTGATTTTGACCTTGATTGTAAGAAGCAAGCATCAGTTTCATAGGATATTGGTAAGCAAAACAAAAATCGTTTGGAGATAAAATCGGCAAACCAAAAGTAAAAAGATTTTTTCAAAAAATTGTGAAAAAATCGCGAAAAAATCGGATATATATATATTAGAATATATTAATATAAATATTATATTTTAATATTATAATATATAACTATTAATAATAATATTTTATAATAATTTTTCCCCAAAAAATTTTATAATAATAATATTTATAATAAATATTAATAATATAATATTTATATTAATATATTCTAATATAATATTATATTCTAATATTATAATATATAAATATTTATATATATTATATTATAATTATTATTACATATTAATAATATTATATTTTGATATTATAATATAACTATTTATATATATTATATTATATTATTATTATATTAATAATATTATATTATAATATATTAATATTATATTATATTTTTATATTATAATATAAATATTATATTTTAATATTATAATATATAACTATCTATATATATCATATTATATTATTATTATATATTAATAATACTATAGTAAAATATATCAATATAAATATTATATTTTAATATTATAATATATAAGTATTAATAATATAAATGTAATATATCGCCTGATAAGGGGCTGTTACATTTCTAAATATATGCAAAATGTATTAATGAATAAGTTAAGTTACAAAGACGAGCACAGCGCTATTTAAAGAGATTTACATATGCTAAATATAGAACCTACAGCTAATAAAGCAGAGTAGATAGACACTATCTACTATATTACAATATTGACCATTAAATATAACTTATCTAATATTAGTTTAATACCCTCCCTTAATGGTCAATCGGTCAACTACACCAAGATGCCCCCTTAATTTGACAAACTTATCCGGGCTCAGAGACTTGGTGAGAATATCTGCAGTCTGGTCCTCAATCGGAACATACTGCAATACCACAGATCCGTCTTCGACAAGTTGGCAGATGAAATGACAGTGAAGATCAACATGCTTTGTCCGTTCATGGAAGACTAGATTTTTGGCCAGTTTCAGCACTCCTTGATTGTCACAATACAAGGGTGAAGGCCCTGCTTGAGAGATTTGCATGTCTGAAAGCATTCTACGGAGCCAAACTACCTCACATGCTGCTTTAACAGCTCCCCGATATTCAGCTTTAGTCGAGGAGAGAGCAACTGCGTGCTACTTCTTGCTGGTCCATGTGACTGCACCTGTACCCAAAGTGAAAACATACCCAGAAGTAGACTTCTGATTATCCACAGACCCTGCCCAATCTGAATCTGTAAAACTGATCAGTTTAGGATCTTTGCACCGGCCATAGAGAATGCCAAATTCAGAAGTGCCTTTCACATATCGGAGCACACGCTTTGCTGCAACCTAATGTTCAGATTTAGGGGCTTGCATGAAGCGGGAGATGTAGCTCACTGCAAAACTAAGATCAGGTCTAGTGGCAGTGAGATAGATAAGGCTGCCCACTAATTGTCTGAATGCGGATTCATTCTCCATAGGGGAGTTTGAATTGGCTGATAGCTTCAACCCTTTCTCCATAGGTGTGGATGCAGGCTTACAATATGTCATTCTGAACTTATCCAGCATGCTTCTAGCATATTTGGACTGAGAGATAAAAATGCTATCAGCTGTCTGCCAAACCTCAACACCTAGGCAATAATGTAGAAGACCTAAATCTGTCATGTCAAATGTTTGACTCAGATTATGTTTAATATCCTCAATGACCTACTCCGAGCTGCCAGTAATGATTAGATCATCAACATAGACAACTATGTAAAGACTGTCATTAGCATATTGTTGGACATATAGATTGGAATCAAAAGGACTCCGCTAAAAACCATGATCCACGAGGTACTTATCAATCTTGAAGTACCATGCCTGTGGGGCCTGTTTTAGGCCATAGAGAGCTTTCATCAGTTTGCACACCTGGTGTTCTTTACCAGCAACCTTGAAGCCAGGAGGTTGCGTCATGTAAACTTCTTCTTGCAAATCGCCATTGAGAAAGGCACTCTTCACGTCCATTTGATAGACTTTCCAGCCAAACTGAGCTGCCATAGCGAAGATAAGCCAAATGGTACTCATCTTGGCCGTGGGAGCAGAAGTCTCCTCATAGTCAATGCCTTCTTTCTAGGAGAACCCTTTGGCAACCAAACGAGCCTTATACTTGTTAAGGGTTCCATCAGCTTTGTACTTGACTTTGTACACCCACTTGCATCCAATGGGCTTCTTCCTAGGTGGAAGATCAAAAAGGACCCAAGTATTGTTCTTCAAAAGACTACGGTGCTCAACTTCCATCGCCTTGTCCCATTCAGGTACGCCTTTAGCCTCAGAATATGTTTGAGGCTCTGAGATGCTGTGAAGGTTGGCCATAAGAGCAAAATTGACAGTATTTTGCTGCTTGCTTTTCTTCTGAGCAGATCTACCCTCGATGAGTTCATTATCATGAAGATCACCAATTGTTTTGGCCCACCATTTAGGCTAGAGAGTAGATGAACCTCCCTTGCATTTATCCCCATCTTGAGGTGGCGCGTTGGTTAGGGCGTAAGAGATCATCATGTTGAATGCTTTTTCCAACATGTCTTCAAATTTCACTTTACCTTGCCCTCATAATGGCACTATGGTTATGGCGCACTAGTTCCATGTTTTGGGGACTTCTTGATTCAAACTTGAAGTCAAAATATTCCTTCTTCCTTAGGCGCACCAGTTGTGGCACATTGGTTCAAAGTTTTGATCTCTCCTAAAAAAACTTCACAAGATTTAATTCAATCTCCTACATAAGTGGCGCTCTAGTTGAGGCGCTTTAGTTGATGAATTTGAATCCCTCTAAGATAAACAACCTCAAACTCTAATCAAACACCCTTCAAGGTTGGCGCGTTGGTTGAGGGAATTGATTTCATCTTCAAACCTCACCAAATTTGCGTTTAGATACTTGACACTATCCTCTCCATCTTGTTCGCATCGGTTGAGCATTTTGTTCTCCCTTAAAAACTTCACAAAATTTACATTTTACCACCAAAACAAGCTTCCTCAACTTGGGCGCATTGGTTCAAGATTTTGAATCCTCTTGAAAATCGCCTAGAACTTCAATCAACACCTCTTGCTAGAATGGCGTGTTGGATGGTTCGCTTTGGTTCTGTCGCATTGGTTAACAATTTTACGCTCCGATTGAATGTTCTCATAAGGGCGCGTTGGTTGAGGATTTTGAATCCTCTGGAGTACTTAGCCCTTTTTTTGCAACTTTCTCAGGGTAAGGTATATTGAAAAATATATAAGAATGAATTTCTTATACTTTAAATATTTTTCAATATACCTTTCAGGATGTTTGAGATAGGTCTCGAATCCACCGGATTTAACATGAAGAATCTAGAATTTGGAGGATCCACCAGATTTCAGACTTAGTCAATTTTTCAGGATTTTCAAGATATCAGGATATCAGACTTAGTCATTTTCAGGGTCTCAAACATGCATCAGGATATTATGATATCAAGGGACTATTGAACTCAAACACTACCGACTTCATCATGAAACAAACTTAAGACATCATCCAAAACTCAATGCAAAGCACAGGAGCTCAAAAAAAAGGGGTCCCCATTTGCAATGGGGCGATGTGTGATTAGGTCACAACAGGATATACGCCAAATTACGGGCCCATAATGTTCAAAAAAAATAGATACACATATATATAGTCTTCAAACACGGGTGAAAAGAGCTAAAGAAGCAACCAAACAACGATTCCCACTTCTGCCGAAAAATAAAAAACACAGAATCCGTGTGACCATCGGGGTTAGCAATCAACAATTGATGATTGAAGTCAACGCCAGAAATGCCAACAAAGAATATTAACCGCCGAAACAAGCTTGGAATAGACCATAAAATCGCAGATTTGAAGATAGCAAAATAGGCAAGTCGCGATCACTGGAAAAAAAACCCGCAACTTAGAAACGAAAGTCAAACTTCAAATAGATTCGTGATTTAGAGGTTTCACGCCTGTAGAAGGTCTAAAGTCGCAACCACAGATTCTTGAAGCCGCCAAAAACATAGAAGAAAAAAGCGACCAGAAAGTTGAAACAAAAAAATGGCTCCGTCACAGATCACTGAAACGCATGTAGAAGAGAACACGATTTAGCAAAAGTCACATGGTTTAGTAGAAACCGTCGATGGAAGTAAAAAAACCAAACATGACTTAGAAAAAAACGAGAACCAAGGAGGAAAACGCACCATCTGTACGGCGTACGGAAATTACAGAGCACCCGAACAAGTTTTCCCGCTCGCCCTTGGCTCTAATACCATGTTACCTTTCTAAATATATGCAAAATGTATTAATGAATAAGTTACAAAGAAGAGCACAACTCTATTTAAAGAGATTTACATATGCTAAATATAGAACCTACAGCTAATAAAGTAGAGTAGATAGACACTATCTACTATATTACAATATTGACCATTAAATAGAACTTATCTAATATTAGTTTAATAGGGGCGAGATCAATTAGTCAGACAAGTTTGCTGAGATGGCAGAGGGGAGAGTGACTCGGTGGTTTGGCGTCAAGCCGATTATGATGATAAGACGGGGTGGTTGGTAGTCATCATTGCATTACAAGTTGAGCACCTTCGAGGTATCCGTAATAATGGCTAGAGGTAGTTTTTTGCACGATTCTGGAGATAACAATCTCCCCATGAGCTAGATTCCGTGTAAGGGGCCGGCCTCAGATCGAGGTGCAAGGATCACAGACGGTATAATGTGGTAAGACACGTTCGGCCTCCTTATTCTTTCATCTAAAACATCTGGCAAGGTATGAAGCAATCAGGGAGCGGTGGAGATTTCATCGCTGGTGATGGAGCCAAATGTTCCAAGGCTACTTCTCTGGTTCCGAGGCAACGCCAACTTCCGAGGAAGAAGGATAAGTCGGTGGGTGGGGTAATGCGGAAAGGGAAAGAGACAAAGAAGAGAAAGACGAAGGTGAACGGCAAGCAGGTGCTCACAGACACGGTCGACCTCTTGAATGCAGAAATAAAGAATCTGATGCTGAGGCGATGGGTTGGCAAAATAATTGAAATGGCAAAGGTGGTGGAAGAAGAGGAGAATTCTGGGCTGCGAGAGGCATTATCCTCTTTTCTACTTGATCCTAATACTACCCGAGGGCGCTGGAATGTGTTTGGGGCCGCCCAATCCCTTACCTTGGCGATGATGACATCTGTAGTTGCTTCTTCCATTCTGGTCCATGAGGACATAATGGAGCTTTCAAAGGACTCACAGTTAAACCCGAAGTTCATCCTCGATCATGTGCATGCAGTCCACGATGGTCAGATTAGGCTTAGGAAGCTGGTAGAAAGAATTGCAGAAAAGATGCAGGTCAAGGTTGCAGAGGAAGACAAAGTTGAGTTTCGTTGCCCCTGTGATGACGAGGATGACATCGTTGACCTAACAGGTAACGATGATGCAGATGAATAGAATTTAGTTCTTGTCTGTTTGATGTTTATCTGTTTATAAACTCTTTCATTTTTTTGGTAATGTACAGGGGAGAGGCCTTGTAATTTGCCCTCCCTGTAAGGCTGTCATAAGGGTTGTTTTAAGACAGTTGCAAACTCAATTGGGCTTTGGCCCTTGTTTTTATCTGGGTCCCTAGTCCCTTACCAAGGTATACTTAATCAAAAAAATATATAAATGTAATATATAAATTCCATTAATAATGAAATTAAATATATTTAAGATTTAAAACTACATATGAAATAAATTTTAAATAGGCTTTTGTATGTGAGCATTATAATACTCGGAATTCTCTCACGCTGTAAAAAAAATTCACGCAGGAAAATTGTCTAAACTCGTCGGTTTTCCTATCCGCGTATTCCTTGAACGAACTAGGAAAATAGCGGGGACTTTCCTCATCAATGGGGGTTATGCCGATGGTCATATGCTTAGCGCCTATGATACAATCACACTTGTTTCTGCTCCGCTTTCCATGGCCGTGGCTCCGCCTTCCTCAATCTTCATCTGCAATTGCAGCTTAATCTCCGTCATTTTTATAAGCCGACACAGATTCTCTTCCTCCCGTCTACTGCCGCACTTGTGAGGACTGAAGGAAATGGGAACTTCTACAGCAGAATCCTGCCCTGTTTTGCAATTCAACAGCAGAATCGTCAGTTCTTAGGCGATTTTTACCATTTTCCGATTTTAACTAGGGTTTAAATCGTGAATGACTTCGATTCGCGATTTTTATAAAAAATCGCGATTTAAAAACGATTTCTGCTTCTATGGTTCTCACCCTGTAGATCTTACACTCATGCACTTTTTTATGATACCATGGCCACTCTCCTCCTAAATGAAGTCTGCATCTTGTGTGACCTTGTACATTGTTTCGTATTTTCTATTACTTTTTTAATTGCATTAGGCCCCCAATAGTCTGTGCCTGTGGCACGTGCCATCCCTATTATTGCATCCAATTGACCATATTTAAGAGTCATTAGAGGAAAATAATGATTTTATTATTTTCTTTTTCTTCTTTCCATTTGACAATATATTGATTATGATGCTGGCAAGCAGCATATCCGTTATCCCAACATCTTGAAGTTAGCCATATGAAAATCTTGCACAAGATATCAAACTTTATGGTAATGCAAATGATTTTAATCTAAATCATATAACGGTAATGCAGGATCAGTAAAATTACACAAGCATATCAGTTAGGTGAGTAAAGACCATGTTAAAACATCCGCCAACAAAATAAAAAAAGGTTTTAAAAGTGCCAACATGACAGCTTGGTCACAGACAGAAAAAGAAATTAAATTGTTTTTAAGAACTTCTAATCTGGCTTTAGTACTCAGATCTAGAAATTTCATACTTGTTTGGTATGAATTGAGGCTAGTGAAATTAAACTGCATTATGTCCAGTGTTTGTTCATAGTAGCAGAACCGTGTGTGTATATGAAAACAATACAGAATTAAGAGGGATCTTACATGCCTCTAGCTCATATGCTGCTTGTAAATAATATTTCTACAGTCTGTAACTTGCAGGAAGGTTATAACTATTAACAGCTACCATTTGACTGCTTTAAAATCTACAATGTCTTTCTAGTTCTAAGACGAAAATAGTATGGAAAGGAGAGGCAACAGGTGAGACTGAGTAATTAGATAAATTGGTATTCGACAGTTCTTTTCAAAGGATCACGACTTGGAAGGATTAGAAAATAAGAACAAAATAGGGAAAGCACTTACTGTATAAATGGGCAAATATAATATTCAAGTTTATTTTGATAATAAATTGTACTGCTTGCCCATGAGATTCTTGTTGTAGCTCTCGCAGTCAATGCAGTGAAGATACTGTAGTTAATAGATGGACATGTTACAGACCTTTGGAGTTTGTTTGTTGGCCCACCAATTTATCATGAGCTAGACAAAAGGAATCATATTTGCAAGGGCTTGTAGAATCGATCTATAAAGTTGCTATGGGCTTGTAGAGCATTTCTCAAGAAGTAATCCCCTATAACGCCTTTAATGTATGCATTGCATCTTCATTAGTCATTTGAAACTTGTAGTTACTTGACGTATAATTTTTAAGTGAAAGATCTGCTCAATATGACAAGTTTTAGACACACAAATGATCTGTAAATTGGATAGACGCAGTTGCATGAGCAACCAGGGTTGTCACTTTCAGTTGAAAGCTGCCAAAACTTGTTTTTCCTTGCTATAATCAGTTTTTAAGCCAACAGTCAGTTCTCAGTGCTGAAGATGACCTTGGACTTGAGGTGGTCTAGACCATCTCAGGTAAGTAAGAAATGGCGGAGCAAATAAAAAATGACATATTCTACAGTTGACAACGAGACTGCCAATTCATGCAGGAGGTGATTATGTAACTACCTTAGAAATTGCATAACCGCCCCAGAGGTTTTTTTTTTCATCATGGCGATTACATAACCACCGGTCTGCAGGAACCAACAGTTTTGTCATTTTGTCTTGTGGGGGCAAGTAACGGCTGAAAATGGTATCTCCTCCCCTCCTCCGTGACTGTTTATTGGAAAACACCCATTTTTAAGCATGGGGATTATACAAACAAGTTGTAAACCTTGTGGAAAGGCTGGCACTTGGATTGTTCTTCATGTAATGTTCAAACTTCAGACTTTCGGAACAGGAGGCTGTAGAACAGGGTTTTCATGGAGTTGCAGGCAAAAGATGTATGTAAAGCTTGGTTGTTCAGAGCCAGGAGCTCATTTCTTGTTCTAGAGACATTCCAATACATGTAATTGACTATTATAGTGATTGGGGAGCTGGAGCAGATCACTCTTGTTGGTTTTTTCACCCATTGAGGGTTTCACCAGGTTGATTCTGTGTTCTCAGTCCTGTTTGCTTGTCATCCCTACTGCTCTTGGTCTTTTCCAGTGTTTGTATGTTGCTATGGATGTTCCAATGTACTAAGAGGATGTTCCGATGCTCTAACATTGAGTTTTCATCTGATATTGGAGAATTTTGTGAGCTAGAGTGTGAAATCTGTAGGTGAAGAACTGTTAGAGGACTATCCTCATCAGTTTACGGATAAGAAAAGAAATGACCATGGCTCATTAATAATTGAACAGCTGATTATGTAGTAAATACTGTGAACACACACTTGCAAAACAGTAAGGGTTCTTGTTCGAGTTTGTTGTGGTGAAAAACAGACTAGAAATCTGGGACTTCCCAAGGACAACCTCCAACTCCCATTATTGCTTAACCTGACCCATAAATAATTCATTACCCTTAATAGGAAAAAATAAACATTTCTACCAAATTCTTATATGTCAATCACAGAAAAAAATACAGAGAAAGAAAAATAATTCAGCATGTTGAACACTTTCATCTCCAGGATACTTGCAAAACCCCAAAATGTCTGAAAACCACTAACCCTGTGAAAGAAAAACATTTGATATTACTGATTATTTGAATTTTTTGTCAATTCAAAAATATCAGAGAAGCTGGAAAGCACAGTTAGTGCTTGTAATACATGTATCAACCAATATAAATCTTGTAAGCAACCTCAACATATTTGCCAAGGAAATTCATAATCAATTGAAAATGATCCTGAGCAATTGGAACTTAAATTAGTAGTTGTGCTAACAAACTCAAAGATGAATTAAATTGACTGCAATGAGTTGAGTTAAGCAATCGTTATGAAACCCCATAGACTAGAGTTAAGGTAAATGACCAAAAAAGGAAAGACGCATCACGTCTATATCTAAGGAACCCAGTTGCATCTTCCTTTCTGTGTTCATACTGATCTCCATCAATTGATTCATAAATAGACAATCAATGCATTGAAATTCAAACATTTGGATATATATGTGCTATAAGCAAAACAACATTTAACCATAGAGCCAAATTGTTGCTTACCTCACACTGCTCAAAAAGCCTAGATTCACAGGCATGCCACGCATGACGCCAACCATCTTCATCTTTAAAAGCAAGAACATAGGGACCCTTTGAGGGATCATCTATTTTTCCTGCTTGTACAGGAACTCGTAATAAAGGAATAACAGGATCAAATGCAATTGTTGTAGCCGATGGTGAAAGATCGACAGAATTACTAGCCTTCATATTTGTTACTTTACCACAAACACCTAGACAGTGTACAACAAACAAAATTCTATGAGAAGCAGCTTTCCAACACAGCAACTACTACCTATATTTACACATCTAGAAGTATGTTAACAGTTATATTATCTGTCTCAATCTCTTACTAGTATACTATATTATAATCTATTACATCTTTAAAACCTATCTTTGTTGTACCTAATTATGAAAACTATATCTATGCTCATACCACGGTATGTTTAGAAATACCTTTCAATAGGTATCACGTACATAGTCCAAATAATTATAAAGGCTTCTGCAAAGTACATAAAATTGCAATCTAGATTTTTACTTGTTTAGTTACATGGTTGATCTTTGTGTTACATTTTGCATAGACATGCTTTTTATGTTATTCTAAAATTATTGTACTTCAATAGCTTTTACAAATTAGATACTATTTTTGACAATATCGCTTACAATAATCCTTACTTGTGTAGTTACATGGTTGATCTCTGTGTTACATTCTGCATAGACATGCTTTTCATTTTACTATTAAACTATTGTAATTTGAAGAGCTTTGTTCAAATTAGATGTTCTTTTTGGCAATATCCCTTACAATAATTGCAAATTTTGAATCTCATTATGATAATCAATCAATTTGTACTTAATAAGTTTATACATAGCTCTAAACATACATATATTACACACACATGCCTGTATGCATACATATGTATTTACATACATACATATACATATATACATATGTATTTACATATATACATATGTACATACAAGAATGTATGTGTGGAAGTTAAACTTCACTCTCAAGTTTCTGTCTGCATTTTACTTACAGGAAAAACAAATTTTATTTCAACATTTAAAACAATGAAAAAAATCAGGCATTGATCTGCCTGCTCCTCAAGGGAATGTGATTGCAATGTTCTCTTGTCCAACTAATTAATGGCAACTGACACCAACAAGAATAACATTCTCTCCTTGTATCTTGTCATACAATGCAATTTCTTGTCTGTTGTCACATATTGTATGGCAACAGCATCTAGGAAACAATCACCAGAAGATATAGAACATGTAGTGTTGGATAAAACTTTTCACTAAGCTTCTACCATCTACTTGGCTACAACGTTTTCAATGTTTTCATGTTCTCAAAAAATTTCAAGTATATTTTCAGGATACTCCCTCAAAGACAGAAACCTTCAATGTAGTCATTAAAGTTTAAACCCATTGTTTTTAATGAGATTTGGGGCCCCTATTTAGGGTTTGTTGACTAGGTGTGTACAAAGAAAGGACTACAAACTACCACAGTTCAATGTATAATTTGTTTTATACAAACGGATCCTAAATGCATTGTGCAAGATAAATTAGTGGTAATGCCTCAAAAGAGGGTATTTTTGTCTCATTGACCTATCTTCATCTGTGTGAAACAGCATTATCCAAAGGGCACTTAAACTTCCTGCTTGCTATCGTCATTTGTTGTGCTTCTTAGTCCCACTTCTCTACATTGTTCATTCATGGATATTTTAATATAATTATGTTCTTCCTTCCACTTATGTGAATTTAGAATGTTGTTACTTCAGAGTGTTGCTAGCAAGTACTTCTGTTGTTGTTGCAGTGCACGAAAAGGTAGTATCTTTGTCTCATTGATCAATCTTTGAAACCACATTAACCAAAGGGCGTTTAAACTTTCTGCTTGCTATTGTCATCTGCTGTCCTTTTGAGTCCCATTTATCCACATTGTTCATTCATGGATTTTTTTAATATGATTACATTCTTTCCTTCCACTTATGAGAATTTAGAATCTGGTTGCTTCAGAGTGTTGCTAGCAAGCACCTCCACTGTTGTTGCACACCATTAACTTCAGGTCTAAACTTCCTTCAGTGAAGAGTGCTTCAAGTTGCTACACTGTCTTCCAACCAACCTTCTTCCTTGCCCCTTCTTGCATATAAATTGAAAATCTCTGAGATGCCAATCCCAATAGAATGCAAATATCATAACCAAATTTTTAAGTGACTTACGAAAGCTAGCTAGAAATATCAACATAGTGTCTGATTCTCTACTGGCATATTGGCATAATTGTTATATTTTACAGTTTTGCAATGTCCACCCTAGAAATTTTTTCCAAATCCCACAAATATTGCTAACTTCACTCTGCATGCATTCCGTCAAACACTTTGAAATAATTGAATTTCCTCAGTATTATCAAACACATGTTATTCAAGATATGGGATAGCTGCTATAATATTCCTGGGTATTGCCATAGCTGTTAACACTTCAAATAAGCAGGAAATGCACACACAGAAATAAGGTATACTGATGTTCCAAAATCAGAAGAATAAAACATTCAAGTTGTACCACAAGCTCATAAAAAGTCATAGTCATAATGACAAACAATTGGTAACCAAAATAGATGAACTCAAATTGAAGGTTTGAATTATATTTTTGCTGTTACAGAGTGCACTGATAAATCAGATGGCATCAACTGGAAAACATACCATTTCTTGATGTATTCCAAACACCCTAAACAATGTGTTGGGCAACCAGCTTGATCTTCATCCGTAAATTCTCACAATCTCCTAATTTGCTTGTCTTTGAACGCTGCCTGTTGCCCCACAATATGGAAGTCTTAATGACTCCACGCTTCTCTTCTAAATTCCCATTCCATCCTGACAAGCTGCGGCTGTAAAATGCAAAGGCTATGATTACTATGTGAGTGCTCTTTGGGGCCCACTCAACATCTGCGATTCTCCTTCCAATTCCCACATATCACCAACAATCTCCAAAATTCACCTCAAATTCAAATACTTTCCATATTATATGAATGAATGAATGAAGAATTTTAATAACGTCCACGAGGCCGCAGCAGCCTATGGGACCCAGCAGTCACACACAGCCCCATCAAACGGAACAGCAGCCACAAATCGCCCTCTAAGTTGCCTAAACTTCTTTCTTGAGATCTTCCCTTCTGCTGTGGAGTTTGATCACAAGGTTCACCGTACTATCCAGCCTTGTTGCTTCAAACAGGGTGTCAAGGTTGGTGATTTTCAAAGTTTCACCATAGCTGTATCGGATGTCGTTGTATGCCTCGCACTCTAAGAGGAAATGCCATTCCGTCTCCACCACGCCTTTGTTGCAGAAGAGGCATATTCTCTCCTCCCAAGCCTCTTTAGGGGTTAGCCATCTACCTGTTTCACACCTAAGATGATGTGAGCTCATCCTAAGTTGGGCAATCAACATTTTCGCTTTCCACTTAATGTCTGCTCTTATATAGGTTTTTTCTTCAAAATCACCCGTGGGGTTGAATTCTTTGAGGTAGTATTCCTTTTTACGGCCCATTTGTTTTGTCCACATGATGCACTTGAATTTTCTTCTCACATTTTTTTTTTATTTCCTCATTAGTATTTGGGCACTCCTGCATGCTAATATCCCACCTCTTTACCCATTTGTCATTTTGCTTCTTCCAAGTGTTTTTTCTTCTAGCTAGTTCTTCCTCCATAATTAGTCTAGGCCACCTGTGGCTCTTCATGTTTTGAATCTTCTTGAGGTAGCTTAGTAACCGTATCGTCGCCGATGCCTCTAGAGGGAAGGACCCTGTTTCAACAAGTAAGATCTCATATGGCACCGAATTCTTGACTTTGAGACTGCTGATGATGAAGTGCTTCTGGATTCTTTCTATCTGCTTCCATTTCTGATCTGACATACTGCTGCCCCAAATTTCACACCCGTAGAGAATCACCGTGGTAACCAACAAGCCGAAGAGTGTTCTCTTGGTCTTCCAATCCCATAACTCCGCAATCCTGCACCTATTTTGGAGGGAGTACAACGCTTTCCATCCTCCTTGAAATACCCAACTTTAGTGTGGTTTGGGGCCCACCATAGTCCACATCAACTCCTTAGCAAATTAAATATGTCTTATTTCTTATTTCTTCAGCATGGTAGGAAATTTTGTGGGTTCCAATCTATGAGCTGCACTACATTAAAACCACGATTCTCTAAAATTTCCCTTTCCATGGCTACGATTCACTCTAAGTTGGAGTGGCTGGCTAAAGGGATGATACGGCAGTTAATTAGGAGCGCCTATCGCCCAATATCAATCATTAAGTTTTTTCAAAGCTTCATACGAATGTGATCTTCAGACTTGCATAAGGAATTAAAGAAAGGATCGGCTGGGCACTTCAATAAACATTACCACGTATTTTATAATTCTTTTCTCCATTGGTTCGCACCAATCTAAAATCTTGCTCAAAAGTGGTCAAACCCAAACAACTGCAAACAACTCCACTGATGCTCCGTGTGATTTCTGAGTGAAATCACCCAAATACCCAGCTAGGAGAGATGAGTATGGATGTCGGTAAAGAATCGTCTCCTATGATCAAATTATCTCTACCAACCAACCTCAACCATAGAGTACTCAACTGCTGACCTGAAGAGGCCCTCCAATTCACCTGTGGACCAAAAACTGGAGTCATGTATAGGCTGATCGGAAAGTGGACAGCAGTACTAACACTAAAAGTTGTGCCACTATTCCCAACCTGAGACAACACCTCATGGCTAGAAACTACTCCTGGATCCCATATCATGTAATCAATATCACTCTCCTCATCGAGATCGGTTGGGTCTCCGTCATCCAACTCAAGTAAAGGATTGTCATGAATCAAATCAGCATCTAACTCCAACAAAGGAGTATCCACAAACTATAGATTACCCTCAACTCCAGAATCAGACCAATCATCTGGTTGTTCCAAACCCCTTTGTTCTAACTTTAAGGGACAATATGCAAGTTCAAATTCCTCTTGAATGCAATCAAGCTCCTCTATTACATGTTCTATCTCCTTGGCCCTTTCTATGTTCTCCTGGTCTCCCAATTGTTTGGCCTCATAGAGCTGTTTTTCCACTACAAGAAGAGTCATTTGAACATTCTTCAAGGAATCCTTAGTTGCACTAAGCTCAAATGTGAGCTCATCTACCTTAGCCTCAGTTTCCCTGTACAAACTCAAAGCCTTATCTGCAATCTTGGTAGCCATATCTTTGTCATGGATCATGTGTAGGTATGCTGATTGCACTTCCTCCATAGTGCTCTTAACATTATGCAAATCAGCAAGGGAAACTATCTGCTCACAATGACTCCTTGGTGTGTTTTGAATTAAATTCTCCACATGCCTATGTGTGTCATCAAGTATAGATAAAACTTGCACTTCATTTTTTGCTGACACTAAGAATTGAGTTTTCCAATCGTGAGCATGTAAGGATGGTGAACTGCTGTTATGTTGCAAGTAAGAGTTAGAACCTTCACCATACCTTTCAGCTGTGACTCCATGGCTGTCCCAAAAATCTTGTGCCTCTCTATCCAAGCTTGTTCCATCATCATCTTCTAACCCTCGGTCAATTTCAGCTTCATACATTATATTTTCTGATTTGAACACAAGATTATGCTTTTCAAATTCAGCTTCCTCAATGCTATTCTCTTGGCAAACCTTATGTTCTAAGATAAGAACATCTTCATGATCAGAAGGGAGTTCATCCCAATATGGATCCTCTTCAAACTTAGGTGTCAACACACCCGGATCCCAACGGTTAGAGGGCTGATTGTTTTGTTCAGAAAAAGTAAGTGCCTCATGTGTGATGGATTCTCCGAACAAATCATTCACCAGATCACCAGTACTGAAATCATCAAGTACACTCCTCCCCGTAGATTTTGATTGTGAGTCAAACTAATACTCACTAGTGTCATCAAGGCAGCTTATAGTCTTTGAAACTTCATTTGATAGATCTGATTTTGTATCCAGAACTGTTGTTTTGTCATCTTCATTGAGCACATTCTCAGCATTTGTAGATGCATGCCCTTCAGAAGTGGTATTGTCTTCATATGTTTGATCAATAGTTGCTGATTTGACAAATTCCATATCAGCTTCATTATCATCTTCGAGACACTCACTTGTAGATGCACTATGTGATTCTTCTTTGTTTCCACAATCTCTCTTCTTTCTTCCTTTTTTCTTCTTCCTCTTTCCTTGTACTTCTAATGTAGTGTATAAGACCCTTTCTGTTAGGATCTAATATTGCACTTAATTCCATGTACCTATCAAAGGAGTATTCATTTTTTAACTTGTCAGGAAGTGCTTGATATTCGTCAAAAGCTTTGGTGGCCTTTTGTTCATAATTCTGAACTTTCTCCATTATCTCTTGCGTAAAAGTTTTATCTTTGATTCCATGGTACTGGAAGCTACTGGCTTCTATATTTTTTCTTGGACCATGAATTAAATTCTAATCCATCTTATTCATAAGTTTGTCCATCATATCGAACATCTGATCAAACTTCTTCTCCATTTGGTCACCTGAAATATGAAGTTACCACTTTCCCTTATCTTCCTCTGCCATGACTGATTTTTTCTATGGCACTTTTGTTGCATGCAAGGTTTAGAAAATGCACACAGGCTGGCAGGAAACCAGCTCTGATACCACTGCAATGTCCACCCAAGAAATTTTTTCCAAATCCCACAAATATTGCTAACTTCACTCTGCATGCATTCCGTCAAACACTTTGAAATAATTGAATTTCCTTAGTATTATCAAACACGTTAATCAAGATATGGGATAGCTGCTATAATATTCCCGGGTATTGCCATAGCTGTTAACACTTCAAATAAGCAGGAAATGCACACACAGAAATAAGGTATACTGATGTTCCAAAATCAGAAGAATAAAACATTCAAGTTGTACCACAAGCTCATAAAACAGTCATAGTCATAATGACAAACAATTGGTAGTCAAAATAGATGAACTCAAATTGAAGGTTTGAATTATATTTTTGCTGTTACAGAGTGCACTGATAAATCAGATGGCATCAACTGGAAAACATACCATTTCTTGATGTATTCCAAACACCCTAAACAATGTGTTGGGCGACCAGCTTGATCTTCATCCGTAAATTCTCACGATCTCCTAATTTGCTTGTCTTTGAACGCTGCCTGTTGCCCCACAATATGGAAGTCTTAATGACTCCACGCTTCTCTTCTAAATTCCCATTCCATCCTGACAAGCTGCGGCTGTAAAATGCAAAGGCTATGATTTCTACGTGAGTGCTCTTTGGGGCCCACTCAACATCTGTGATTCTCCTTCCAATTCCGACATATCACCAACAATCTCCAAAATTCACCTCAAATTCAAATACTTTCCATATTATATGAAATACCCAACTTTAGTGTGGTTTGGGACCCACCATAGTACACATCAACTCCTTAGCAAATTAAATATATCTTAGTTCTTATTTCTTCAGCATACTAGGAAATTTCATGGGTTCCAATCTATGAGCTGCGCTACATTAAAACCACGATTCTCTGAAATTTCCCTTTCCATGGCTACGATTCACTCTAACTTGGAGTGGCTGGCTAAAGGGATGATACGGCAGTTAATTAGGAGTGCCTATCGCCCAATATCAATCATTAAGTGTTTTCAAAGCTTCATACGAATGTGATCTTCAGACTTGCATAAGGAATTAAAGAAAGGAGCGGCTGGGCACTTCAATAAACATTACCACGTATTTTATAATTCTTTTCTCCATTGGTTCACACCAATCTAAAATCTTGCTCAAAAGTGGTCAAACCCAAACAACTGCAAACAACTCCACTGATGCTCCGTGTGATTTCTGAGTGAAATCACCCAAATACCCAGCTAGGGTTGATCTCCCACAACCGAAACCAGATAAAATTATTGAGGCTAAACAGCCCCAAAGGGAACTCTGCTCGACAGCATTCGTTCATAGAAGTAGAGAAAATTGTTATTCCATAGCATGACTTTGCAAATGAGCGAATGATCACATAAATAGACTCCTCCAGATACCCACACTCATGCATCAATAAAAACTTGTTTAATGCTCTTAAAGTTTGAGCGCTCCACCCACTTGAAATAATCCAAGAATAGATGTCACTAAGGGAGGGGGGCCCACCAGGGGGTTCTCATTTATATTTTAAAAAAAGAAATAAGTTATCAATTGAATATTGTGTAAAATGGAATATAGGATAACTTATAATAAACTTTTAAGAGCAATATTTCCCTTAATTGAGCCCAGTTAGCCTTTGGAAGATTAAAATAATTAAGGCTAACGTTTTCTATTATTTACTGATAAAAAGGGGACATTACAAGTTTACTGGAGTGATTTAAGGAGTTTGATGTCTTCGACCATGGAGTATAATAATGTCATCTTTGTTGAGCTGAGCTTGCTCCATATATAATGTCTGGTATTAACATCATCTGATTTGCGCATGCCAACTACAGTATCCAATGCTTGCATGGATGTTAGATGGGCTTGATCGTCTGCAAATTCAAGATAATGCATGCAAACATTTCTCTATCTCCCATATCCCAATTCTTTTCTTCTTTCCCTATGATGGGTTTAAGTTATGTACTATCCACAACTTTGAGGATATACATTCAGGAAGCAGAACTCTCATCCTCAATTTCCACAGGAAATCAGATTCCATCAAACTAGTCAAACCAATCAACTTTTACCAAAGGTTTAACTTGATCTAGATGCAGTTGTGTCTCTGCGGTCTGGTAACTTAAAATAAAGATGAAGATCCAGTGGCTATAAAATAAAATATGGACATAAGAAAAGTTACAGACTTACAGTGGCTATAAAATAAAATCTCGGCAGATCCAGCAGGCCATGGTTTAGCGGTTAGAACAAATTCCATGATAATGATTGAGGTCCTCCTATAAGAATCTTGCCAACAACAGACCAATTGCTTATTAAGCATCAATAGCTGAAAACAATCTAGGCCAAATCCCCTTAGATATCTCTTCTTTGCATTGCAAATCAATAGCTGATAAACCTCAATGATCAAAAACTAGCCGCAACTCTCTTTGCTTCAAATATTTAGTTTTACTGACCTAAATATGGTGTCCAAGTAGAAAATAAAACAAACTTATACTAAATTTTAATTAACTTATTTTTTTATTTTTTCTTGGTAAATTGTAACATTCATCTGCCATCACAGGAATGGACCATGGGGGATGCAAAGGTGGTCATGCTCCTCATAAAAATGTAGCTGTTGTACACTGAATGTGTGTATAGCTAAGCTAATTCTCCAGTGTAGCCAGTGTAGTGAAGCTAAAATTATTAGACAAGCGAGGATTTGGCTTTGATCATGCAAGCTTAGCTTAAGTGGTTTCAAAAGGAAGAAAATTCTTTACTCTTGGTATTTGAATCAACCAAAATGATAGCTTACTAATCATTAAACAATTTGACAACATCACAAAATGGTATTATTGTTGAAAGAAATGTGCGATTCTCGGGCTTATTTTTTTAAAACAATTCTGCTTCAATTAACATATCCCATGAAAGCTCGACTTTTGAAGTCGAATGAAACCCTAAAACAAGCATATTCTCCTCGACTCTTTTTTTAAAGAAGTTTTCTAATAATCCTCTTCGCCATTGTTAGTCCCTGCCGTAGGCAGAGTAACTGTTGTTTTCCCCTTCAAACTATTAATCTGCTTTGAAAACCGTGCAATCACAAAAAATTCAGTTTATCCTAAGGTCTTTTCTTTTCAACGAATTTTTGTCTCTCAAAATCCAGTGATTCTCATTTTTTCATTGGAGGATTCAATTTTAGCCCATTGGCAGTGTTTTTTTCATTCTAAAAGTCTTTTGATTTTCCGCAGTGAATAAATTTACTCTTTCTAATGTTTTCCTGTAGATATTAATCCTCTCTCGGGACCTTGGGAAGGCAAAAATTTGATCGAATAGATTTTTTCTATGGAGCAAATAGATTTTGTGTTTCTAATGTTTATGTTTTGTTTTATTTTCTGGAGTTGGACACGTGTGAACAGTTTCACGCTCTAGGCTCAACAGATGTTTGTTTTGGCATTCTCCAGACCAGCCTCGGACCATTTGAAGTATGCTTCCACATGTTGCATACATGCCTGCCAAGGAAGTTACAGATAACACTGCCAAAAATCTCTCTTCTCTCAAGGCCAATATAGAAAACCTAATATCTAAAGGTTGTGGGGGTTATTTTGTCTTTCTGGCTTAAGGACTGATGTGGCTAGAGAATGATAGTCATATGCGCTTACCTATCCCCGTCGGTTGCAGTTGGGTTTATTCAGATTGCCAGGATGGTTGCCTAGTTTTCTGTAGCTTATTTGCACATGTTGAGTAATGAAATGTGATCATTTACATACATTTGAAGTGTTGTATGGATTATTTATGTTGCATAATATAAACATCAGTTTGTGTATGGCAATATCTACTGTGGCCTGGCTTACACTGGCAATGGCAGCTGCCACAGGGTTAGGAGTTGTGCCCTTTTTCTTTGTCGATTTGGAGGCACAGTGGGCTGGAATATGCAACGGGATAGCAGCGGGGGTAATGTTGGCAGCAAGCTTTGATCTTGTGCAAGAAGGGCAAAAATATGGAGGGGGAGGTTGGGTTGTTTTTGGCATTTTGGCAGGAGGGATTTTCATTTTATTATGTCAACTGTATGGAGACAGTTTTGTGGATTTATTTTCCCCTAATGCCATTATGACATTGTAGATAATGCTTCTTTCAATAAGAAATGTCAGAATTGTTTATAATCCCAGTTTGAATATGAGACTTTATAATAATCAAATTTGGCTGGGCAGCCCTTCTTTCCAGCTACAAAGATGTGAGACTATTCCTCCTCTGAATATGTAAACAAAACTTGTACAATTTGTCATTAACCTAAACAATTGAAGAAATTATCTTCCATCCAAATAGATGCTCTTTCATAGGTCCGCAGATCAATTTGGCCTAAATGATGTTAAAAGAAGTTGTCATGATTGTCACCATTGCGATCAGTATATATGGTCTCTGTGATTGGTTTCCCTCCAGTACCAATGCATACACCGTATCTCTGCAGCCAAGCTTTGAACTCACGGTCCTGATAAGTGTGGGTTAGTGTTTGAGACCTAAGCTCCACCTACCAAAAATAAAAAATAATTAATGGGGTTTCAAGTTTCAACATCTTTTTAGCTTTAATTCTTATTCTACAGCAGAGAAAATGTTTACCTCTCTCTATTTGTTTAAAAGTTGGTTGATTTTTTTGTATAGGTAGGGCGCACTTTCCAAGATGGGACGTTGGAAGGATATGTTTCCAGTATGTTGATACCTTGATTGTAGGATTGGGTTAAGTGTAACTCCTTGCTTTGCTTTTTGCTTTTCTTGGAATGTGGTGTTTTGCATTTAGACTTTTGCTTCTCCTTTTGCTTCAGAGTTGGATGTTTAGGTTCAAATTAGCACCCAATTTAGAATTTAGAATGTTCTAGCCTCCTTCTATAAAAGAAAGGCAAGGGTATGAGTGATTAAATTTATTTTTTTCAGTTTTGAGCTATAGTGTGGTGTATTTCTTTTCAGATAAAAATGAAAAATAAAGTTGCAAGTTTGAGAGTTCAATCCTATGTGGTTGCTGTTCACTTTTCAGAGTGATGTGTTTGTAGATTCTTGAATTCAGTATCAGCAATTCAAATAGGATTCATCAAGTTTAAGTTGCCTAGTGCTTATGGTTTAATTTTCTGAGTGCAGAATTGTGCTTCTTCTAGTTCACCTCCTAGCAATTTCAAAATTGTTGTAAATGGTCTTTTTTTACCAAGCCAGAAGCATTGCTCAGTGCATGGAATTTTCTCCCCATGTTTTTGCGCTGAGTTTACATTCTTTTGAGCCTTCAACCAGGTGATTTTTTCTTTGTAAAGTTGATTTTTGAGGAAGATTAACAGTGTAAACAGACTGAGGCAGCAGTACTCCTCTTTATGAAGGTGAGGGATTGCATGCCCCATTCAAGCCATTGTATTTGCTATTTATTCATTTTACAAGTGTGGAACCAACGCTATATTTTTAACGCTTTGTAACTAACTTATTTCTGGACTTCTATATTTTTAACGCTTTGTAACCGACTTATTTCTGGAATTTACTCATTAATTATTTCTATTTTGAATAATACGCAGGTAGAATTTTTTCAATTGTTATTTTGTTATTGCAATTCTAACAGGGCTACCATTCTGCATGTCTTATCAGCTTTTGGTTTTAATTGTGGTTTCAAGATGCATTTTTTCTGAATTTATCAATTTGTCTGTGTTCAGATTACCATCGAAGCATGCACTTTGGGGCAAGATTTGAGTTTTTTTAAAGGGCAAAATTGAAAATTTAGTTAAATTTTCAGAATTAGTAGGTGAAGAGAAGAGATTTATCTATGTGGAAATGGAGTCATGGAGTAGAAATAAGCAGTCACAGGTTTGGTTTGTATGAAAGCAGTTGCAAACCACTAGAAGAGATCGATTGCCAAGTTCAAATGTAGTCACTATTTTCATTTAAGTAAAATTCATTTAAAATGGTTATTTTTTTGGATGTGAAAACTTAGTTTTGTCTATTCTGGGATTGGGGCTGTGTTTTGGGTAAAGAAATTGATGTGGTAGTTCATTTTGTGAATGCATGACAATGAAGTGAAAACTTTATGGGTGCGCTGCAATATGTATGATCTGAATTCCATAGATTATGTTTTAATTTGTTTTTTCAGGGTAAGAGGTGGTGGATTTGCAACATCATAGGGATACTAAATTGCAGAGGCAATAAATTTTACATTTTGGGTCCAATTTTAGTGGGTGGGGGTAAAAGGTTGCAGCTTTCTTGTTTTAGGGTTTAGACCTTAGCTTGGTTCAACCAGAACTTATTGTGTTAGTTCATATTGTGAGTGCATTGTAACAAAATGTATAAAAATATCTAGTGCTGGGTACTGTGTTTTATCTACATTTTATAACCATTTGGTTCATGATAGAAATAGCAAAATAGATTGGTAGTTACTAAAGCAATGCAAGGTAAAAATAGACAGAAATACTAGAATTTCTACATATCTAATCCAAGTTAGTTATAGTTGATCCACTGTTCCTCTTGAACCTTAGTTAATCCTTTAAAGTACTTGAAGTGACAAAGACATAAACATAGAGATACATTAAAAGCCCATCTTATTGGTAAAATCCATTTTTTGAATTACAATTTATGTTGTGGGCATCATGCAAACTCCATTAGATTTAAGATCTTTCCCTCTATATAGCTGTAACAAACCCCAAGTCACCATACTTGCATGCCATATAATAAGCAGTTTGCCATGGTCTTATCTCATAAGAGCCAAAGCTGAAAGGGTGGCTTCAAGAAAAAATACTTGTAAGGGAAATGCAGAGATCAAACTTGCTTCAAACATGTTCTCTCATGATTGATGCTCTGGAGAATGGTTCCCATGGTCTAGCACACTCCAAACTTGGCACGAACATTTGTTTATAGTTATACACATCAAATGACAACATAGTGAAGAAATGTCCATAAACTTTACCTAGCTGCATTGTATAAACAAGTAGTAAGAACACCTGAAGCTGTCCCTCCATGGTTGAGGCCTATGTGTTCAAATCTCATGGCATCAAAATCAAAATTGCTTCCCTAGCTCTAGTTTGATGTTTGTGTCCACCAATTGGCAAACACTGCCTATTAGGCCAAACTCCGCTCAAACTCAAAACATACTGAGCGATTAAGATGTACCTAGTTCATGTTAATTATGCAAGTCCTGTTGTAAAAAATAAGGATGCTCAAAACTCTTAAGACTAGTTCTAGTTCAAATTCCCAAATAGTCAAATGTATCTATCTATTTCATACTCTGGAAAATTTGGTGTATAGCTCTATTAGCCTCTATATATTCTGTGTGGTAGAGAATTGAAATAAGGTATCCTAATAAGTGTGGTTTCAAGTTTGAGCTCTGGGCCTGACCAGCTCAAATTCAAAAGGTGTATACATTTTCCTGCTTTTCTTCTTTGAGACCTCGTCTAGGAGTTTGTTGAAATTTATGTGCATCTTAGTAGCCATATCCAGAAGTGCCACATACAATGCAGAATCATTTGAAACGGCATAGCAATTCTTCATCAGTCAATTTGCAACATTGAAAATAAACATCTAGCTCCAGCAAGTCAGTCATATAAATCATTTGGGTTCCACATAGAATGTATTTTTGTGGTGTGATAACTGAGTATATGGTCTGATTTGGGCAGCCTTCATTGAAAAATGATTTACCTGAAATTAAATAAGAATCCCAATCCCTAATTACTTCTTCAATTCTCTTAACTAAATTAATCTCTTAACCAAATCTCCTTAAATTTTTTTTTTTTTTTTCAGCAACTCCCAACTAATCTAAAATATCATCCATCTATTTCTTAAGCTCTGTATAAAATAATTAACCACAAAACTGGCTAATAGTATTAGTTTTCCATTTAAAATACTCCTTGATCCAAAGTTCAACAGCTAGTGCATACATCCTAATCTAAACAAAAATGTGTGTCAAATTGCTTTTGTTCAATGGAGTATTACAGTCCATTACCTATCGTAAAGTCATACACTTGAATTTCTATCAAACTAGAGACAGTTCTTCAAGAAAAAATTAACGATCGATAAAACTCTTAAGACTTACTTAAAAGAAACAAACCCATCACATATTTAAATTCTACTTTTAACTTCCATGAGAAAAAAAAATCGTCAGAACTTACAAATTATTACATAAAAGTTTCAATAAACTGTATCTGTGAAGAATTTATCATCATAAAGCAGAATAAAAATTAGGTAATCTCAACTTTCAGTAGTCAATGACTGTCAATGAATAAATTGTCTTGGTGCTAGTTTTCCTGAGACATAACGACTTGCATGTGAATTGACAAACCATTGCTCTGCAAAGTTGTGGCAGATCACATATAAGATCCATTTGAATAGATCTAGAGTAACATGTAAAAATGCCCTTCTGAGCATTGGAAAGTTGTCTAGGCTGCCTAGATGTAAGTGTTGGAGGAAGCCTATGAGCAGTCTTTTGTGGCAGAAGATTACTTAGTTTTGTAACCTGGACAAATATTTATATATCTATGTCAATTACAATTCTAATGAGATGAATTTCAGAAACTGTTTTCCAAAAATAAAGCAACATGGTGTTTTCTCAATGCAGCACTCATTTTTCCTCCTTTTATGTTTTTCCTTATATCAATTTCAACATAGTTATCAAGATTGTACACCTAGTATAAAAATACAGGGTAGTGGTTGATTCTAGCATAATATGCTCACCCTGCATCAACATATATTTTGAGTTTCAACCCCTTATTTCTTTTGCAATGGAAGGCAGGGACTGCAGCTGCACCGCAGCCCTTGTTATTATTGATTTAGTGGTGGACTGTGTTGGAGTATTATCACCGGCATGTATTTCAAAATTAAAACAATTCTGCTTCGATTAACATAACCCATTAAAAGCTTGACTTTTTATTCCCCCTCTAATAATCCTCATCGCCATTGCTATTATTATTTTAGTGGTGGATTGTGCAGGAGTATTATCGTCAGCAAGTAAAGGTTTTTAAAAAACATTTTTTCTTCAAGACATGCATAATTAGTATTTTATGTTAGGGTTTGTAGGGTTTAAAGGCTGTTTTTTTCGACCTAAAATGAAAAACAAGGAGGTTGGGAAAATTGAAATACCTGCAGCAGATGGATTGTAAGTGTCCTTCAACTCTTACATACGTCTCTCCGTGTTATCGCAAAATACAGAGGCGAACAGAAATCAAACAACCAACAGAAAAATTGCTACAAATGAGTAAATGTGGGACGATTTTATCATTTCGTAGAGTTGGCTTCGACCGACCTCAAGCAAAAACGGGATTGGCTGTATTTTAAATAGTTTACATTATCATACTGGTAAAATTCGTACACCCATGTTTTGGGTTCATTCTGATAGAGTGACTACAACTAGCACTTGCATCCATAGGAGGTTCAACGAATACACCGATAGGAACAACCGTCGACTTTAGAAAATTTTCCGTGTGAATATTTTTTTTTACAGCGTGAGACAATTCCGGGCACTATAATGCACACATAGTGGCCTTAAATTTGACAGTTGTATAGCTGTATTTAGGCATTTTTACTGGAAAATACAATCAAAATTTTAAAAAGACTATGATATGAAAGGAGAGATTTTGGACAAACTGTCAAAATTTATATAGTAATATGCTGATATATATATTTGGTTTTTATATAATTTACTTATATTAAGGTATGTTATACTATTTTAAAGGCAGTATTGAATAGATAACTGTGTATAAAAAAATTGTTTGATAGGCAAGGTCGACTGTCAAATTTAAGCCCTGCTCACATATAAAAGTCTATCGGCTAATTATATATTGATTACCCCGTTGATAATCTCATGGTCCAGTTGGATAAGTGAATTTTATGTTCAAATTTGAGTAAGTGGTTTTCCATGCACATTTCTAATTATGTGAAAAGAATAATTTAGAAATTGTTTTGTCTTAAGGTATGTCCCCATGCAACTTAGCTGCTCAATTTTTTTTAGGAGATATTTGTGGAGCTGGTAACCCCATGCAAGGCTTAAATTTGACAATCAACCTTGCTTGTCAAGCAATTTTTTTTATGATTGTTATCTATTCAAAGGTGCCCTTCAAACACTATGACATGCCTTAGTATAAGTAAATCATATAAAATCAAATATATATATATATATATATCATAATCCTATATAAATTTTAAAAAAAAATAGGAGGGAAGGAAATATATGCAGCCACTTGGCATATTTTTCATTATGCACTGGCCCTTTTTTTTCACAACTTATTTGCAATTCCTAACCCTCCGCATGGGGACATGGGATTAGTAGAGCAGCGACTACTTAGAAATTGAAAATATATTGTGAAAAAAAGAGGGGTGGGACATGGTAATAGTAGAGCAGCCACTACTTAAAAATTGAAAATATATTGTGAAAAAAAGAGGGGTTGAAAATAAGCAGCAATGTTAAATGAAAAAAATGTCACATGGTTCCTTAAGTGGTGTATTTTTGTGTTAAGTTTGACTTTTCCTTCAATTCTTTTTTCTTTTCATTTATTTTTTATTTATATGCATTTTTATACATCTGATCTTATCCCAATTTTATTTGTACCTATTTTCACATATTCACTATATTTCTAGTTGAGATTTCCATGCATTTGTTTATGATCCTAAGATTTTGTATTTCTTATCTTTGGTTAATCCAATGAAGGGTCTTGAATTTTAGACTCTCTCCCCTTTCTATTAATCATTGGGAGCTAATTTGGTACACATTTATGCAACATGTGGCTATGTGTTGGTATTAAAAGATAATTAATGTGTAATTAATTCATAATTGACTACAAGGAGAAATCATTCTAGGAACACTTGGATTCAAAGTTTAAAAAGAACATATCTACATCAAAACCAAGATCTGCATCTAAGTTATTCATGTGATTGAGAATATTGTTTTCAAATATTCACCAAAGACCATAAAGTCGGGACATCAAGGTGCTTGACCTAAGAGAACTTGACCGTAGTGATCCGACAACTTCTCTAAAGGTATTTTTAGATACTGCTTGTCATTGTGTGAATCTAGATATCATAGATCGGGGTGAAGTAGGTTTCAAAAGTCTATATTTTATCACATTGATATTGCAAGCTCCATAGCAAACTTGCACATCAAATTGCTTTTACAAAGCTCAAATTCAACCCTGAGGGACCCATAATCAACCCACAAGTATTTTTGTGATTACACAAAGCACAATAAAATGAGCAAACCACAAGCATTTATTTTCTACACCTCAATGATTGTACCCTCTACAACATCAACATTTATTCTTCATTATAGTTCCCATAACTAAATGCACTATCCATGTGCATTTATTTTTTTTATTTTAAATAGCATTTTAATTTATCATTTCCAAGTTCTTTTGAATTAATTAAATCTAGGTTAATTTATACTTGAGTGTTTGCATTTATTTAATTATCCTATATTTATGTGAAGGGGATTTTATTCCATTACATTTTTGTGAACTTGTTTGCTCTTACACAATCTAGTTTCACCCCTAAGGTTTCTCCCTCGTTACTTGTATTTTTTTAGATCTATATTTTTTTATAGCTACATCTTATTTTTAGATCTAATTATGGTTTGATTTCTCTTTCACAGTTGTGATCCATAGTTATATCTTTATTTAGGGTTTATAGCTTAGTGATAGCTCTCATCTTTTTGTCACCCTTGTATTCACCTCTAGGGTTCTTATAGGACTTATGACTTAGAGATAACTCTCATCTTTTTGCACCCTACTCACCCTCGTATTCACCTCTAAGGTTCTATTTTCAAATCTCATTTTGTATCCTTCATCTTGGATTGATTATGGCTTGGATCCACCCTTATTTGCTTATCATTAACATATCCATATTAGGTTTTGGACTTATGTTGTTTCATCCTTATTTGACCCCTACCTATACATCCTAATTGTGCTTCATTGATACATTATTTCATCATGGATTGTCATGGTCCATTGTCTCTAACCTATATTCATGCATTCCTTACTGATTTTGAGGTCTTCTCACACCTTGTTTCTTATGATCCCCTCATCCTTGATGCTCTTATGACTTTTTATCACATGAATGGGGATATGTCTTCTATAGAGGTGTTGTTTTATCATGTTTGTGAACTATTATCCTTCATATAGTTTGTTATTGTGTATCCTTCTATTTTAGACATTCTTACTTCACTTATTCATGAGTCTCATATTGATCATATTGATCCTATGGCTTGTGATAGTGATGAGCACATACCTAGTGAGGATTTACCATGTGGTATATAATGTGATGGTCATTTAGGATGTTACACCTTCCCCATCTATTCATGACATAATTATGTCTTTGACACTTCTCTTACATAACATGACAACTCTATATCTATGCACGTGCTTTCAATGAATTACCTTCTTTTATATATAATGTTTTATTTTATGATCAAATTTCAACACCTCATGTTAGCCCTATAGATATTCATGATAGTCTTTCACATAGTAATTTTCCTTACACATCTAATGATAGTGTACACCTGGATGTTCGTTCATTAGCTTCTCATGTAGCTCGCATTAATAATTCATTATAACCTCATCCTACTTTGCATGATGATGTTATGATTATTAGTGAGGATTTTTTACATGGTGATTATGATGGCACAAAAAATAACTCTTTACATGTTAAATAATGTTTTCTTGCTAATTTTTAATGTGTAGACAATGATATCTTGTTGATTAGTGAGTTTAGACTTCATCCAAATGGTAAAGCTTTGCAATGGTTTGATTAAATCTCATTTTCTTTACACTTTTTTATGAACCTGTCACATGTTTTAATTGCTTATTTTTATAAACCTAGTTCCCTTGAGGATAATATAAACATTATGATACCTTGTCATGATTTATCTTTTGATCTTGTTATCCATATGGTTTATACATGTACTAAACCTACCTTTTAGCTTGTTTCATCCTCTCCTAAACTAGCTCAAGTTTGAGATGCTCCATTAAAATAGCCTGTTGTACCTCCTAAGCATATGATATTAGAACAACTTTTGCAACACTCCCATTACATTGACAATGGTTTGATTAATCTCATTTGCTTTACACTTTTTTATGAACTTGGCACATACTTTAATTGCTTATTTTTCTAAACCTAGTTCCCTTGAGGATAATATAGACATTATGATATCACCTTGTCATGATTTATCTTTGATTTTATTATCTATGTGGCTTATACATGTACTAAACATACCTTTTAGCTTGTTTTTGTCATGCCCACATTTCCCATGTGGTCACAACACGCAACACACGTGTCATGTCCACATTTGTCATGTGGTCATGACACGAAATATCAAAAACTTTTCTACTCGTCTCTAAAAACCCCCTCGCACGCATCAATGTGCTCGATGGCATACGCACAAAGACGCAAACATGTCATTCAAACGTCGGGGTAGTGCGAACACTTTTCGCAATCCCTCCGAGATGAAAGGCTACTAAGGGGGTTGTGCGACGCAGAAAGCGTCACTAAGAGGGTAGGATTCCCAACAGGGACTAACCTTAATTTTAACCTAGATGAGGTGATGGGATTTCTTCATGTGTCTAAATCCAGCCCTATGAACTATGCAAAAGAGATTAAATAAAATTCATCTAAATCATAAATCAAATGGTTAATAACAATTAAAGTGATACATTAACGCATAAATAAATCACTTGATTTTCCCTTTCCAACCCAGGGAAAATCTGGCAGCATAACGCCACCTCGCTAAGAATGGGAAAATAATTTAAAAAGATCCCCTAGCTAAACCTTTAAAAGAGATAATAATTTAAAATTAAATTTACCCCTAAGCCTAATTTACGCCAACATGATAAAATTAATAATTAATTAAATTAAGAATCTCCTTTACGCTATAGATTAGCCAAAATACTCTAAAAAGATTAAATTAATTAAACTTTCTAACATTATTCTTCACACCTAACCCTCTTTCAAAATTTTCACATATATTAATTTAAAAGACCAAGGTTAAGTTCAATTCCAAGACATAATAAATAAAAAGGTAATGGAATAAAGCAAAAATAGATTTTAAGAGATAACTTTAAATTTAAAACTAAAATTCATAAATTAGTCCCACAACATAATAAATGAAAAGGCAATAGAATAAAGCAAAAATAGATTTTAAGAGATAAAAAAAACATTTATAAAAGGGGTAAAGAGGCCCAAAAAGTTAAAATGTCTCTCAAGTAAAAAGAGAGGGAAAAGGGTCACGTACACGAGTCAAATAAAAAAATATTTTTCTTTCTATTTATTTTCCCTCACACAATTCATTTTATTTATTTTCATTTTTTTCTACCCATTAATTTTTTAATCTCCTCAACCCTAACCCTAATCCCTTTTGGCTTTGACTATCTTTCTCTATTCTCAAACCCTATTCTTTTCTTCTTTTCTCCTCTTCTCTCTTATTCTCTTCTTTTTTTGTTTTCAAGTTCTCCATTCATGGCAGCCATGGAGGCTCAGCACACAGAGGTATATATAGGGGTCTTCTCCCCTTATTATTTTTTTTACCGTGTCGTTAAAAATGCTATGTAGGGATATCAAACGGACGGCGGCTGAACTGATGATTCACAGGGCTCATACAACACATGGCGCAGGGCGTTGAAGTAAGAAAGGAGACGTCGAGGAGGGGGCGGCCTCCCCGCTCACTGTAGTTTATTATCTGCTGCTAAAAATTTCATTCAGCCCTCATTAGGGCCTTCGAACCCTACAAAGAATGTTGTTTTTTTTATATGACTTCTTTCAACAATTCATTAAGTTATAAAATATATAATATATATATGTGTGTATGTGTGTGTGTGTGTGTGTTTGAAAACAAAAGATCTGCATTTAAATATATACACTTGTAGTTGTAGTTGTAGTTGTAGTTGTAGTTGTAGTTGTAGTTGTAGTGATAGTGATAGTGATAGTGATAGTGATATACTCATGTACCATTCTGCAATAAAAATATTTTTCCGATATAAATAAAATGTACAAAGAATTTAAAATGAAGATTTTCTTGAAAAAGAAATAAGGATATATATATATGACTGTATAATATATTTTTTAAAATAAAAACAGTGAACTCTTTTTTAAAAAAACAAGAAAAGCACTACAATATACATAATTTTTCCTTCTAACAAAAATGTAAATTTCATTTCTCTCCATACAAGTATTTTTGTATTTCTGTATAACACAGTATATGTACATTTCACATAGTAGCATTTTTTTTAACAACCACTACCAAATCAAGACAATATAACTTTCTTTTTGAAACTAAGACAACAATAATGCAACATATATATTTTCTTGAAAACCATAACTTAAACAAAACTGAAATCATACATTTCTTTTTTTTAAAACAACTACAAAGATAATACAATAATATTCTCTTTTTTTTAAAGCCATTGTAACGATAAAACAACAACTTATATTTAAATAACTTGAGGACATCAACTTATTTTTCGGTTTACAACATAACAAAAAGAGGGCTCACTCTCTCATAAGATTACAACAAGGCCTCTTGGCCCATGGCTTTCCAACAACAATACAATAAAAACCACTTTAAAAAAATAGTACAACTCCCTCCAAGCTCCAATATCTCTAGTCACTAAACCTGCAATAAAACTAAGGGAAACTTTCACATGCCCACAAGATGCTCACCACCCTGCCATAGACTCGAATAGAGTCACTCCCGAGCTAGGAGATCACCTTCAAACTATTTTCACACAACAACATGATTTACACAAAAATACACACATCAACAAATAAACACCCTCCCAAGGCTTGCACACAACAAATGCATTTTCATGGATTTTGGGGTAGGAAAGTGGACTAGTCTCAACTCTAGAGGTGCACCCAAACTCTCAAAAACTCATATATCTCAAAATACAAGGCCTCAAGCCTTAACATTTCTCAAAAAATATATTTCCAAAGCACTCATGCCTTCACAAATTTCTCAATACTTCTCAAAATACTCCATGGCCATCAATACCTCAAGAATGATGAGGGTGGTCTCGAAAAGGTTCACTCCTCTCCCACCCCAACAAAGTGAGCTCTTCAAAATGAAGAGACTCATCAAAACATCCACAAAAGAACCCCACACAACAAAATCAATAATCAAACACACACAAGCAATACCCACACATGGAAAAGTAAATTCAAAGAGGAAGGCATAAAGCCTTGAAGCTTACCTTTAAAGCCCAAAATGGTAAGAGTTGATGGAGAGCTTCCCAATTCCTCCTCCAAGCTTCTTGCCTCCAAAACTTCTCCAAATCTAGTTAACTCTCCCCAAAAGCCATACTCAAAGAAAAACAAAGCCAAAAGAAGAATCCTCTCCTTGTTTCAAAGAGGGAGTTTAATAGGCTACACACAAGAGCCTTGAGGAATGAAAAAGTGACACATGTCACCTTCTCCTTCCTCCTCACAATCCCACTCACCATATCCAAAGGATGAGGAGGTGACACATGTCACACTCCTATCCCTCAAGACCTCACACTCTCTCACATGTGCTCTCACACATGTGTGAGAGCAAAGTGGAGAGGTGAGTCCAACTTGGAGGCTCCATGAAGATAAGAATGTGACACGTGTCTTCATCTTGTCCATCAAGGAAATCTCATTCCCTCCAAGATGCTCTCACACATGTGTGAGAGCATGGGGGATGGGCCTCACACTCTTGAAGGCCTTAGGAGCTTCCCAAGCTTCAAGATAAGGTAGACCAAACCAAGGGTAGTGGGAATGACCAAGGTGGACCCTTGACTTGTCTACCCCATAATCAAATTTAAAAATTCGTCACTTAACTTCGGGGTAAAGTTAGAGCGATTCAATGAAGGTTATACTATGGTTTAATATGTCCAAATTGGCCCTAGACCCTAGGGGTATGACCTAGGGTCGTTATTTGGCCAAAATAAACATTATATGGTGCATAAAATCACTAAAAAATACCCAAATAAAATAAATGACACCAAATGGTGCAATTTAAACAACACACGTTTACAACACAATAAAATAAAGAGAAAGGGTGAACCTAATCAGAATTAAACATAAATGTAGACATTACGAAAATCATCATGCACCAACACATATGACCTTGGTCTCTCTTGGGACTAGATCGGTTTAAACACGGATTTCACATAGGGTATGGGATAACCTCTGATTTTCTATGGGCATGAAAAATCACCTGCACACTTACACAAATGGATTAATAGCTCATGTTTATCATAGCTGAAGTGAAAGAAAATACACACACACAATGTCGCATAATCATCTAAATCCTCAATAGTATCACATAGCATCATTCACAAAATTCATAGTTTACTGCATTTCTAAATATCAATTCAAGATCAAAATCACATAATAATTCCATTCATTAACTTCATAACTAATGTCCCAAATAGCATCAAAATGAATGTCACGTGTCATATAATCATCAGTGAAATCTAACAAGTAAGATATTACCACATCACAACATACTAAATCTAACAAATCAAAACATAGAGATAGAGTCAAGAAAGTCTGCATAACGGGATCATCAGTCCTAATATCCATATGTCATCAAAATGTAAATATGATATAAGAAAAAAAAATAGGAGGTGAGATAAGTAGGCCTCACATCCTCCCCCTAAGACTAAACTTCCTCCTGGAAGTCATCAAAGAGGTGAGGATAAAGTGTCATCAATCTAGTTGCATCCTCCCATGTAGCTGTGACCTCGTCATAGCAGTCCCACTGAACTCTGACCTAGTCCAACTCTCGACCTTGAAGGCCCAATATTCGATGAGCCAATATGTGAATTGGCTCCAAAGCCAAATGTTCATCTACCTCTACCTATAAGGCACTCTAGTCCAAGACATGAGACACATCAGATATATAACATCACAAAATAGACACATGGAACACATCGTGGATGCGCGACAGGCTAGGTGGCAAGGCTAGATGGTAGGCTATAGGTCCTATCCACTCCAGTATCTCAAAAGACCCAGAAAACCTCGGTGCAAGCTTAGAGCCCTTTCTATAACAGATTGAACTCTTATGCGACCGCACTCTCAAGAAAACCCTGTCACCGACTGAGAAGCTCTGATCCAATCTCTTGGCATTGGCATACTTCTTCTAATGATCATGTGCCTCATGTAATCTTTGTCTGATCAAGGTAGCCTGTTGCTCCATATCCTACACCAACTCTAGCGCAATAGCAACCCTGTCCTTGATGCGGTCCCAAATCAATAGAGTCTTGCAAGGTCTGCCATACAAGGCTTGATAGGGAGGCATACCTAACGAGTTGTGATGCACATTATCATAGGCAAACTCAACTAGATACAGGTATTCTTCCCATCTAGACTAGTGATCCATGACATACATGCAGAGCATGTCCTCTAAGACCTGATTCACTCTCTATCTGGCCATCTGTCTCAGGATGGTATGCTGAATTGAAGTTGAGCTGAGTGCCCAACACCTATTGTAATGCCCTCTAAAAGGTTGGTGTGAAAACTAAATCTCTGTCAGATATAATGCAACGAGGAACTCCGTGTAATCTTACAATGTCATCCAAGAAGACCCTCGCCACTGCAAGTGCATTGTACGTCATGTGTACTGGTGAAAACAGTACCACCTTGGTCAACTTGTCAATCGTCACCATGATGGCATCATGGTGACAAGATGACATAGATAGACCAACTATGAAGTCCATGGAAATGGTGTCCCATTTCCACTCTGGTATCTCATGAGGGTACAAAAACCCTGCTGGATGTTGATGCTCAGCCTTGACCCTCTGGCACTCAAGGCATCAAGCTAAAAAATCTACAATATCGTGTCTCATCCCCGCCCAATGATACAATTGTCTCAAATCAACATGCATCTTCTTCACCCCAGGATGTGCTGCATAAGGTGCTTTGTGAGCCTTTAATAACACTATTTTATAAAGATCGCCTGCATGGGGAATGTAGATGTGTTGTCAATGTCTAAGGAGTCCATCTACCTCTAGAGAATATCATGTAAAATTTCTCACAAGGGCCCTCTATGACTGGATCTCCTTTTGTACCTCAAGAAACCACTCATCCTCTGGTAGATGCTATAATATACGTCCTCTCAAGTCTACACTCAAAGTCAAGGTCAGGATCTCGTGGCACTTTCGACTCAATGCATCAACAACCACGTCCTCCTTCCCTTTGATGTAGTGTACATCAAAGTCATACTCACATAGGAACTATATCCAATGTTGTTGGCGAGTGTTTAGATTCGACTGCGTGAAGATGTACTATAGACTATGATAGTTAGAGCGTAACTCGAAACGGTGTCCTAAAAGGAAGTGCCTCCATCGAACAAGAGTGTGAACTATCGCTATGAGCTCCAAATCATGTGTAGGGTAGTTCAGCTCATGGGTCTTGAGCTTTCACGACTCGTATGTGATCGCTCGACCATCCTACATAAGTACTACACCCAATCCCTCTAAAGATGCATCAGTGCATACCATGAAGTCTGTAGCTGGATCAGGTACTGCTAAGATAGGAGCACTAGTGAGACACTCCTTGAGGACCCCAAAGGCCCTCTCACACTACTCTGTCCATGTGAAACTCTTCCCTTTTCACTGAAGGGATGTGATAGGGTGTGCTATCCTGGAAAAGCCCTCAACAAATTTGCGGTAGTATCTTGCTAGTCCCATGAAGCTCCTAACCTCTATAACACTGGTGGGTGCTGGCCAATCCCTAATAGCTCTAATCTTCGATAGATCTACAGAGATACCATTGCCAAATAGAATGTAACACAAGTACTATACCTCTGATCTAAAGAAGGCACACTTCGCCAAGTTGCCATAAAGTTGTTGCTCTCTTAAACACTGCAAGACTTGGCATAAGTGCTCATCATACTCCTCAGTCCGTGAGTAAATCAATATGTCATCTAAGAATATGATCACGAACCGATCCAGATATGTGCGGAACACCCCATTCACGAGACTCATGAACATTGCAGGGGTGTTCATCAATCTGAAGGGTACCACGGTGAACTCATAGTGACCATAGCGAGTTTAAAAGGCAGTCTTATGGATATCTGCCTCTATAATGCGCAATTGATGGTATCTAGACTTCAGGTCAATCTTAGAGAACACCCTAGCTCCCTGCATCTGATCAAATAGATCATCTATCTGAGGCAGAGGATAATGATTCTTCACCATCACCTTATTCAACAGCCTATAGTCCATACAAAGATGAAGAGACCCATCCTTTTTCTTCACAAAGATGACCGGTGCGCCCCAAGGTGAGACGCTAGGTTGGATGTGCCCCTTCTCGAGCAACTCCTCCAACTAAAGCTTGAGCTTTGTAAGCTCATGAGTAGTCATCTTGTAAGGTGCACGAGACACTGGCTCGACACCTGGTACAAGGTCAATGTGAAAATCAACCTCTCTACGAGGTGGCATCCTTGGAAACTCTAGTGGAAAGACATTGATTAACTCTCTAAGAATGGAATGATCGTCTAGTGACGCCTCTGGCTCATCCTCTGATCTATTATTGACTGTAATGGCAAACATCTAGCAACCCTTCTGCATACAGTGCTTAAGCTATTGCACAGAAATCATGCGTATTGTTGTGGGCTTCTGAATGCCCAAAATCTCTACTGTTGTGCCATGGTTGTCTAGGCAACCTATCGCCTTCTGGCGACAATCCAGCTTCGCTCTATGAGTTGCAAGCCAATCCATGCATAACACCACACCATAAAACCCTAAGGGCATAACCCTAAGGTCTGCTACTATAGTGAAGGCTCCCAGTGCTAGCTCACAATCATGCACCACTGAATCTACTGCCATATTGGCCCTTGTGGCCAACTTGACCTCCCACCTATTGTCCTGCCTAGAGGCCACCAACCTGCAACGTTCCACTAACAATGGAGAGATAAAAGAATCCATATCACCATAGTCAAACAAAATAGCAATGGGGGCATCCCTAATTGTACCTGTAGTCTCGATAACGGAGGCCTAAAAATTCACCTGGTAGTTATCAACCGCTGCAAACATGTGGTGGGATCTACGCACATCTCCAACTATCTACTCAGATCCTGCAGCACGAGGCTATCCCCCTGTTGTATATCCATGTGGGCACTCTCTGGCTAAGTGCCCCACACCACCACACACGTAGCAAGGTCCTCTAGCCTCTCCTACCTGTATCCTACAAGATTGTTGTTGTCCAGGTCGACCCGTGAAACTATGTGACCCTCTGAAGGACTATTGTGCCCTAGTTGGTCTCACAGCTAGTGTCTGCTACCATTGATCCTGTGTGGACCCTGTGAGTGCCATACTTGACTGTTGCCACCCTGTGATCTCTATGGAGGTCTAGACCTCTACCGATGCTTCTGTTGTTGTGGAGGTCTAGGAGGTAGCGGAGCAGAACTAAAACTGTCCCTATGAGGTGGTTGGGGCCTACAGAACCCCTAATCCTGATGATGACTACGATCCTAGAACTACGGCTGTGACCCGTGACTCTGCCCGTAAACCTCCTCTGCAATGAGCGCCTTCTTGGCAACCTCGGTCATAGTTTGTGGGTCTGACATGCGAATCAGTCCTACGATATTAGGATTCAAGCCTCTGATAAAATGACTAACCAAGAGTTTTTCATCCTGTAGATACTCAGCATAATGTGATAGTTCAACAAACTTGCACTCATACTATGCAACTGTAGAACCTCTCTGCTGCAGATCGTGAAACTCGTCAATCATGCATTGTCTGAAATGCTCTGAGAGGTATCATGTCCTATAACACTCAAGGAATGTGTTCCAAGAGAGCGTGTCTAAAGATAGGTGGTACTTGTGCTCCTTAGTGCGTCACCATGTTGTTGCTGCATCACGTAGTAAGTGAACTGTGACTCGTGCTTTCGTGTTGCTCCCATAGGGACACAACGCAAAGCACCTATTATGACTAATGAGCCAAGCCTTAGCCTCAGGTCCCTCTACAGTCCTGACAAAAGTGGGTAGATTAAGTCTGAGTAAATCCCTGATAGGGTCCCCGTGTTCCCAATGTCCTCTGAATGGTGCATCCACCTCGTCTCGTTGTCCATAGTCAAAAGGGTCGTGATAAATCTGCTCTATTCTCACCCCCTCCTCATGTGCCTTGTAATGTGGAGGGCTCCTACTGCGAGCTCTATGAACTGACACGCATCCTCTACTGAAGTGATTGGTATCTCCACACGTGGCTCCACACGCAGCTCAACATGCGGCTCAACATGTGGCTCAACACGTAGCTCGTTCACAACCTGTGGTAATCTCTCTAGAACTGCTTGCAGCGCCTGAAGAATCTATGGTCCTAAATCAGGAGGCGAGTCCAGATTACCAGCCCCTCTAGACTCACTGGTGTGGGAGTGTCCACGCCTCGATCTCGGCGGCATCCTATAAAAAGAAAGTGTTTAAAATCAATACATAGTTATTGCGGCATAATAATGTGCCCAACAAGCCCAGTGTTTGAACTTAGGCTCTGATACCAAATGTCATGCCCACATTTTCCATGTGGTCACAACACGCAACACACATGTCATGTCCACATTTATCATGTGGTCATGACACAAAATATCAAAAAAAATTCTACTCGCCTCTAAAAACCCCCTCGCACGCATCAGCGTGCTTGGTGGCATACGTACAAAGGCGCAAACATGTCATTCGAACGTTGGGGTAGTATAAACAGCTTTCGCAACCCCTGCGAGATGAAAACCTACTAAGGGGCTTGTGCGACGCAGAAAGTGTCGCTAAGAGGGTAGGATTCCCAACAAGGACTAACCCTAGTTTCAACCTAGATGAAGTGATGGGATTTCATCATGCATCAAAACTCAGCCTTATGAACTATGCAAAAGAGATTAAATAAAATTCATCCAAATCATAAATCAAATGCTTAATAATAATTAAAGTGATACATTAACGCATAAATAAATCACTTGATTTTCCCTTTCCAACCCAGGGAAAATTCGACAGCATAACGCCACCTTGCTAAGAATGGGAAAATAATTTAAAAAGATCCCCTAGCTAAACCTTTAAAAGAGATAATAATTTAAAATTAAATTTACCCCTAAGCCTAATTTACTCTAAAATTCTCTATTTAGCCAGGGCGATACAATTAAATAATTAATTAAATTAAGAATCTCCTTTACGCTATAGAGTAGCTAAAATACTCTAAAAAGATTAAATTAATTAAACTTTCTAGCATTATTGTCCACACCTAATCCTCTTGCAAAAATCTCACCTAAATTAATTTAAAAGACTAAGATTAAGTTTAATTTCACAACATAATAAATAAAAAGGCAATGGAATAAAGCAAAAATAGATTTTAAAAAACAACTTTAAATTTAAAACTAAAATTCATAAATTAGTCCCACAACATAATAAATGAAAAGGCAATGGAATAAAGCAAAAATAGATTTTAAGAGATAACTTTAAATTTGAAACTCAAACTCATAAAGCCCACTAAACTCTCTCTAACTCAAAAATAAAATAAAAACATTTACAAAGGGGTAAAGAGGCCAAAAAGTTAAAATGCCTCTAAAGTGAAAAGAGGGGGAAAAAGGTCACATACAAATGAGTCAAATAAAAAAATATTTTCCTTTCAATTTGTTTTCCCTACACAATTCATTTTATTTATTTTCATTTTTTTTTACCCATTAATTTATTTATCTCCTCAACCCTAACCCTAATCCCTTTTGCCTTTGAGTATCTTTCATTATTCTCAAACCCTATTCTTTTCTTCTCTTCTCCTCTTCTCTCTTATTCTCTTTTTTTTTGTTTGCAGGTTCTCCATTCATGGCAGCCATGGAAGCTCAGCGCACAAAGGTATATACAGGGGTCTTCTCCCCTTATTATTTTTTACCATGTGTATATATATACATAGATACATATACACTGGCTACTAAAAAAATCATAGCCAGAGATATAGAGATGAATGTGTGTGTGTGTGTAAAATGCTCTGTAGGGATACCAAACGGATGGCAGCTGAACTAATGATTCGCAGGGCTCATACAGCACATGGCGCGGGGCGTCGAAGTAATAAAGGAGACGTGGGGGAGGGGGTGGCCGAACTAATGATTCGCCAAGCTCATACAGCGCATGGCACAGGGCGCCGAAGTAAGAAAGGAGATGTGGGGGAAGGGGCGACCTCCCCGCCCACTGCGGTTACAAGAGTTTGGCAGTGGCCATGGCTGCCACCCTATAGTTTATTATCTCCTGCTAAAAATTTCATTCGGCCCTCATTAGGGCCTTGGAACCCTACAAAGAATGTTATTTATTATTATACTTTATATAATTTCTTTCAACAGTTCATTAAGTTATAAAATATATAATATATGTATGTATGTATGTATGTATTCACATATATTATGTACATAAAAAAACATAAGAGCTGCATTTAAATGTATACACTTAGATATATATATTGGTATATTTATATGGATATATACTCATATATATATATATCCTATACCATTCTGCAATAAAAGTATTTTTATGATATAAATAAAATACACAGAGAATTTAAAATGAAGATTTTTTTGAAATATATATATTCCATAACTTTTACAATTAACTTTCTGACTGTATAATATTTTAAAAATAAAAATAAAAACACAGTGAACTCTTTTTAAAAAAAAAAAACAAGAACAACACTACAATATACATAATTTTTCCTTCTAACAAAAGGGTAAATTTCATTTCTCTCCATACAAGTATTTTTGTATTTTCTGTACAAAACAATATATGTACATTTCACACAGTAACATTTTTTTTTACAACCATTGCCAAATCAAGACAATATAGCTTTCTTTTTTAAACTAAGACAAGAATAATGCAATTCTTGAAAACCATAACTTAAATAAAACTAAAATCATACATTTCCTTTTTTTTTTTTAAACAACTACAAAGATAATACATCAATATTCTCTTCTTTTATGAAACTATTGCAATGATAAAACAACAACTTCATATTTAAATAACTTGAGGACATCAACATATTTTTATGTTTACAACATAACAAAAAGAGGGCTCACTGTCTCATAATATTACAAGTCCTTTTGGGCCATGGCATTCCAAAAACCATACAACAAAAACTACTAAAAAAATAGTACAACTCCCTCCAAGCTCCAATATTTCTAATCACCAAACCTCCAATAAAACTAAGAGAAACTTTCACATGCCCACAAGATGCTCACCACCCTGCCATAGACTCGAGTAGAGCCACCCATGAGCTAGGAGATCACCCTCAAACCATTTTCACACCACAACATGATTTACACAATAACACACATCAACAAATAAACACCCTCCCAAGGCTTGCACACAACAAATTCATTTTCATGGATTTTAGGGTGGGAGAGTGGACTGCACTCAACTTTAGAGGTGCACCCAAACTCTCAAAAACTCATATATCTCAAAATGCAAGACCTCAAGCCTTAACATTTATCAAAAATCACATTTCCAAGGCACTCATGCCTTCACAAAATTCTCAATACTTCTCAAAATACTCCATGGCCATCAATACCTCAAGAATGATGAGGGTGACCTCGAGGAGGTTCACTCCTCTCCCACCCCAATAAGGTGAGCTCTCCAAAATGGAGAGACTCATCAAAACACCCACAAAAGAACCCCACACAACAAAACCAATAATCAGACACACACAAGCAATACCCACACATAGAAATGTAAATACATAAAGCCTTGAAGCTTACCTTTAAGGATCAAAATGGTAAGAGTTGATGGAAAGCTTCCCAAGTCCTCCTCTAAGCTTCTTGCCTCCAAAACTTCTCCAAATCTAGTTAACTCTCCCCAAAAGCCATACTCAAAGAAAAAGAAAGCCAAAAGAAGAACCCTCTTTCTCACTCAAAGAGGGAGTTTAATAGGCTACACACAAGAGCCTTGAGGAATGAACATATCACCTTCTCCTTCCTCCTCACAATCCCACTCACCATCTCTAAGGGATGAGGAGGTGACACATATCACACTCATATCCCTCAAAACCTCACACTCTCTCACATGTGCTCTCACACGTGTGAGAGCAAAGTGGAGAGGTGAGTCCAACTTGGAGGCTCCATGAAGATAAGAATGTGACACATGTCCTCATCTTGTCCATCAAGAAAATCCCATTCCCTCCAAGATGATCTCACACATGTATGAGAGCATGGGGAATGGGCCTCACACTCTTGAAGGCCTTGGGAGCTTCCCAAGCCTTCAAGATAAGGTAGACCAAACCAAAGGTAGTGGGAATGACCAAGGTGGACCATTGGCTTGTCTACCCCATAATCAAATTCAAAAATTTATCACTTAACTTTGGGGTAAAGTTAGAGTGACTCAATGAAGGTTATACTATGGTTTAACATGTCTAAATTGACCCTAGACCCTAGGGGTATGACCTAGGGTCATTATTTGGCTAAAATAAACATCATAGGGTGCATAAAATAACTAGAAAAGGCCAAATAAAATAAATGACACCAAATGGTGCAATTTAAACAATACACATTTACAACACATAATAAAATAAAGAGAAAGGGTGAACCTAATCAGAATTAAACATAAATGCAGGACATTATGAAAATCATCATGCACCAACACATGTGACCTTGGTCCCCTCCTGGGACTAGATCGGTTTAAACACTGATTTCACATAGGGTATGGAATGACCTCCGATTTTCCATGGGCATGGAAAATCACTTGCACACTTACACAAACGGATTAATAGCACATGTTCATCATAGCTGAAGCGAAAGAAAATGCACACACACACAATGTCGCATAATCATCTAAATCCTCAAATAACTTATCACATAGCATCATTAACAAAATTCATAGTTTACTGCATTTCTAGACATCAATTCAAAATCAAAATCACATAATAATTCCATTCATTAACTTCATAACTAATATCCCAAATAACATCAAAATGAATGTCACATGTCATATAATCATCAGTGAAATCTAACAAGTAAGATATAGCCACATCACAACATACTAAATCTAACAAATCAAAACAAAGAGATAGAGTTAAGAAAGTCTGCATAACGGGATCAACAGTCTCAATTTTCATATGTCATCAAAATGTAAATATGATATAAGCAAAAAAATAAGAGATGAGATAAGTAGGCCTCACAGTTCCATCCTCTCCTAAACTAGCTCAAGTCTGAGATGCTCATTAAAACATGTATCTCCTAAGCATATGATATTAGAACAACTTTTGCAACACAATCCCATTACCTTACCTATTATCAAACCACACGTGGCTAAATATTTCTATACTTATCATCATACAGATGGACATTCTATGGATAGAGGCATTGCATTCAAACACAAATTTCAAGAATTTATAGACAAAGGGAAGATAAACAGTAAGCATACTCATGAGCCCATGACTCCCTCATTTGAAGAGGTGAATCAACTAAGAACAATCATGTGCATCAATAAATTGGTCTTGTTCACCATAACACAACACTATATTAAGGTTAAATATGGCATAAAAGATAAATTATCCCCACCTATCCTTCTCACCACTTGCCACATTTTGTACTTTTACTATTTTTTATTGTCTTTATGTTTCCATGATCCTTGTTAGTATTTGGATGGCATGGAGACACCTTTAGTGGTGTTGTTGGCACAAGGGATTGTGAACGTGTTGTGTTGTTCATGTCACACCTCTTCCTTATGTATTGTATCATTTCTACTTGGGCCTTTTTCTTGTACCATGTATCCCCCTTGTCTATTTATCCATTTACCTTGTGTGTCCTTGTAGTTTGGCCCCTTTGATTATTTCATGTTTGTTTCAACTCACCTTCTATATTATGGTTTATGCTTTGTTTCCATGCTTGAGGGCATATTTCTTACATTACTCTTATAATATAGTTTTCCATGTTTGAATGCATGTCTTGTTTCACTCCTATATATTCTTATGTGTCATGCTTAACACCTTGTGTTTTCACATGTTCCTTGTTATGTGCCTATGCTACATGGTTTAATGATGAAACATGATCCATGACATCCTTGTGACCCTTATCCTCTATGACTATGATGTTGTTCCATGTCATGATTACCTTTATCACCATCCTAATGTTTCCCATATTTACATCTTGTGATTCCATGTTTATGATGCTTATCATATTCATATCTCACGATTATGATTCTTATAATGCTTACCATACGATGCTTATATCATTATGCTCTAATCTTGGTTGTATTTATATCTTATGTTTATGATCTTTATCATGTTTTTATCCCATGTTTGTGATGCTTATTTTATCATGATGTTATTTGTGCGTACCATGCCTTATCATGCTTCTAGACCTATCTTATTACATTGGGGACACCATTGCTTCCCTATGTTATTTTGTGCTTATCATGCCTTATCATTCTACTAGAGAGCTATCTTATTACATTGGGGGCACCTTGCCTTCCCCATACCATTTTGTGTTCGCATTCCTTATCATGTTCGTAGAGCTCACTTATTACATCAGGGACATCACACCTTTCTCATATCATTAATTTATCACATGCCTTATGTTTCGAGAGATATCTTGTCACATTGGGGGCATCATGCCTTCCACATACTATGATTACTCGCATGTCTTATCATGTTCCTAGAGCTATCTTATAACATTGGGAACACTAT